>VDFB02137365.1:41812091-42062959 GCA_007258455.2 Sequoia sempervirens
AGGCACATAGAATATGGGCCACTTACATTGGTTATAACGTAAGGACTTCAATCATCACAAGCTTTAAAAGACTAGTATATTTTTGTTGCCAATCTATTTCTTGAATTTGCTGGAAACAAAAGATTTAGGAAATCCCACCCAAAAGAAAATCCACTTTTCATTAGTAGCGCAAGTAAAAGCCATGAAAATAGCTTAAAATACAATTCCCTCCATAAACATCGCCATCTGCATAGAATAAAATACACAGCAATGCTTCCCATTATGAAAGGAGGAGACGTTATCACAGCTGAAGGCAGGATGAATGTTCTTTATCATTAGTAGTTGACTCTTCAATCCATCTCACCTCTCCCTTCAGAATATATATAGAAAATGAATTGGTCCACTGAGGGGAAGATGTCCCCATGAAGAGTGTAGAGGCATTGATATCTTTTTAATACAGGGAGCCATGACTCACGAGGATTTTGTAGGGCACAAGGGCACCATCAAGGCTGGTGATCTGCAGGTATGGAAACTCTCTATAATATCACTACCACTAGCATTATAGTTGACCTTGTTTGTTATGATGGTAATTTGTTTTGGGTTTTATTGCCATGCACTGTGTAGTGGATGACTGCAGGCAGAGGTATAGTCCATTCTGAAATGCCGGCCGGAGGAGGAATACAGCATGGCCTTCAGCTCTGGGTAAATCTTGCTGCCAAAGATAAAATGTGAGTAGAACTACTTTCTCATTTAATTGGTAGAAGTCTTGGGAGCCAACTACTAAGTGGTTTATTATTTTGTGGGTTGTGGTTAGGATTGAGCCCAAGTATCAAGAAATTCAAGGGAGAGACATACCCAAGGTCGAGAAAGATGGGGTAAAGGTGAGTGTTATAGCCGGAGAAGCTTTGGGCATCAAATCTGCAGTGTATACGAGGACTCCCACAATGTATTTGGATTTTAGGTTGGAGGCAGAAGCTGTGCTTCACCAGCCTATTCCAGAGACTTGGAATGCATTTGTGTATGTGTTGGAAGGTGAGGCGAGCTTTGGTGCTCCCAACTCACCTGCAATGGGTGCTCATCATACACTTTTATTGAGCAGTGGTGATGGGTTAAGTGTGTGGAATAACAATGTGAATAACAAGCCCTGCAGGTTCGTACTAATTGGAGGGCAGCCGTTAAATGAGCCAGTGGTCCAACATGGGCCCTTCGTCATGAATTCCAGAGACCAAATCATCCAAGCATTTCAAGATTACGAGCTTGGCAGAAATGGATTCGAGAGAGCCCCTGCCTGGCATTCTCATATGGATAAAGACGGGCAAATATGATTCACACTATTGATTCTGATGCTCTGTACACAGTCAACTAGGGTTTCATTCCATGCAATTTTCTTCATCTGTTCCCAACAATGGGCATAATCGTCTTTATATTTCCCTTTACTGCATAATATGTCATATTTCTCTTGCCAGCAGGAAAATCCTACTGTTTTTAATTGTTTAAAGCTTGAAGCATCAATTGCTTTCATTTCAATGTCGACTGAATTGGCACTGGCACGTTACAATCGCCATTTATGTCGAGTAATTATGTAACCTACCAGTTATTTATGTGTAATCTACATTTTCTTATAAAATATCGACATATTGATTATAAGATACAGAGTTGGCACGATGTATATTATGAGTTATTAATGTGCAATCCGGGCCTCTTAGGAAAAAAAGCGGCATATTGATCATAACATATCAATGTTAAGGCTGCAGATTCACTAAACTAAATTGCATGGGATGTTGGGGGGCTTTCACGCATCTAAGTATATTAAATGATAGCATAATCTCTATGGGTTTACTGTGTGATTGCAGCAACTTGTTATACAGCAGCTTCAAAGTGAATACCATTCTGCAGGTTTAGCACAATTTTTTTTGGATTAAATCATGCGAGTTTCTTCTTTTAACAAATATTTCTGATCACGATCTATTATTTCTTTTCTTGTTATCTCAATCTTTACGATGAATCATGATTTCTTTTGGTTATCTCATTCTTATGATGGATCATGAAATATGATCTGAAATATTGATTCCACATCAAGCTTAGCTATCAGTGAGAGTTACAAAACATAAACAGATTGGATGGTTTAACACTTTGAGAGAAACATTGCATGGATGATGCAGAGACTTCTCTGATCGGTGGCCTGAAGACAGGCTACCAATCCAAGTAGCTTTTCACAGAAAATTGTCAACTCACAAAGACAACAAGAGACATAGACGACAAAGAATAACATCTCTAGAAAACTTTATTTAGAAATTGATTCATAATTTCATTCTGAGTTAGAATTCAGTTTTATGCTTGCCTACAAGCATGCAGGCCAGCATAGGCAACGCACGTACGTTCAGAATAGAACTATTCAAAACCCTACCTGATTATGGCAGTCCCATACGCCAGGAAGGGGACGCTCATTTCCACCTCTGATCAGACTAATTCATGTGAAACAGCCAAGAGTGGGGCCATTAGAACTTGAAGCAAACGTGGGATTGTGATAGTTCCCTCTTAATGAGCCCCCCACGTCGGAGAATGAAGACAACTGCTACTGGTGAGCAACTGTATCTACCATGAACTACTACCGTTCATGGTCATAACTATCAACCATTCATTAATGAGAAAGGTGTTACATAGTGTGAGTATTTGTCTTTGTAGTATTGTAATAATACTATTTGTTGGGTAGTCAATATATTACCTATGACATGTCAATTTAGAGTAGGGCTGTGTCAATGAAGGTTATTGTTGTTAGGACCAACATTGGCTTCAAGTTTGATTTGTACTAGACACAACTATGGCTAGTATAGTTGAACTACCGTTCATGGTCATAACTATCAACGATTCATTAATGAGAAAAGGTGTTACATAGTGTTACATAGTGTGAGTATTTGTCTTTGTAGTATTGTAATAATATTATTTGTTGGGTAGTCAATATATTATCTATGACATGTCAATTTAGAGTAGGACGTATGTATCACAATTTGACTGTGTCAATGAAGCATATTGTTGTTAGGACCAACATTGGCTTCAAGTTTGATTTGTACTAGGCACAACTATGACTAGTATAGTTGAAGTTCAGTTGTTTCTTTAGAATAAATATTTGTTAAATATTGATCAACAAACATGATTTGTTAGTAAAGATCCTTCATAGATTGATTGGTTGATTTTGATTTTGATATTTTGAGTTTGTCTTTTATAATAAGTATTTGTTAGTGGAGTAGCTTTGTAGATTGATTAGTTAATTTATGAATATTAAAGTATAGTTGATATTAGATTTTAATATTTTTAGTTTGTTTTTTATAATAAAGATTTGCTAGTAGAGTGATTCTTAGATTGATTGGTTAATTTATGAATATTCAAAGAATAGTTGATAGTAATTAGTTAAAAAGGAGCAAATATCACTTTGCAACACAATCTAGCTATGTCAAAAATTTCATAAACGTAATATATCTTCTCTGATAATATATAAGTAAAGTTTGTGTACAATGTATTTGCATGAACTACAAGTCTAGAGGTCATTTGTATTCGGTGTTGCATTTGTTATCAATTTGATTTATTTTGCAATATTGTATAATTTTTAAAACTTAATTGTAAGTGTTAGTGTAAAGTGTAGATGAATATTGAACAAAATTAATTAATCTTTTTTTTTTATCTATGCAAAGCTTACAATAAGACTCACTTTTTTTTATCCAATAATTTTTTTAAAATAAATAATATTTTTGTTAATTTTTATTAAATAATATGCATGTATGTTTTATTAAGATTGTAAAATTAAAATAAATAAAAATATTATCTTGAAAAAATCCCTATTCAATGACTAGTTGTGACAAAGAGGCATCTATGTTTTAGAGCTTATGAATATAGGTCTCCTAAACCAATTTTTGTTGAAGTTCTTGACCTTTGTTGTCTTTGTTAAAGTGCATTGTGAAGTAATGCAACAAGAAAAAAAGTGGGCACCCTACCCTTATCTACATCATCTATCCCAAGAATTAATGCATGAGATTCAAGGCCCAAAATTCTATTGCTTCTTCTAAAAGTTACTCTACAAACTTATTGTGTCCAATCTAATCTTAAATTTTATTTTACTCAAAATGTTGAACTTCTAGTATTTTAGATTATACCTTCATTTATTATTGACACAATTATTATAAAATAGACAATATTAGTGTGGAATAGTATATTGTGCAAATTGGTGCCAACACTTTCCATTATTTTAAGTCAACTAAATTTTAAATAAATAAATAAGAAATAATAAAGTGTTTGAATCTGTTCCAAAACCCACTTTTACCATTATAAAAAATAAGAATAAATCAATAAAATCAAAATATGAATACAAATTAAATCTTATCTTTAAACTACTTTTAGACTATTTAAATTAGTGGCCCAAAATAGATTCAATTAATTGAAAACAAAAGAGCTTTATTTTTTTCTAAATTATTATTTAGCATACAAACATTAGCAAGAAGAACAATAATGGTATATCTGATCATGTCAACTTTTAGACAATAGATTTTAGAAAAAAAAAACTAAGGCTAAGACTAAGGAAGGCATAGATGTGGTATTTTTCCTTAAAATTAGTGTTAAGAATTAGGTGTTGTACACCTTGCATAATGTTTATAATGTTTAATTTATTATTATACATGCGTGGTGTGCCTAGGGGATCCTAGAAGTATGTGCATCACTAGGAGTTAACATTCTTGGGACCACTTTATGTTGTATGTATCATTGGGACATAAGTTGAATGTAAGTTGTAATAAATGTATTTATTTAATATCGATGAAAGTTAATTAATAAATGGTGCAGGAGCACCCAATACACACATTTTCAAAATTCAACATTAGTAGGAAGGCATTAGGGAACTAGGGGGTATTTGAGTCATTTCATGATTGAATAAGGCCTTTGAGCCTATTAATGATGTAATTAGGGGTATTTGATGTTAGTTAGTTCTAAAAATACAAAAGGTTGCATAATAATGTACTTATTGTCAATAAATTGTTAAAGTGCAAAACTAGGCAATTAGGGGTCTAATTGGTAAAAAGTTGGTTTCCAACATCCAACTAATTAAAATGTCAGTTGGAGGATGTTGGGAAAGGTTTTTGGATGTTAAATAAGCCTCTCATGGTCGAGGCATGGTTTTTGAATCATTTTCTTTGAAGTTCTAATGAAAAAAGTGGTTGTTTTCTAGAAATTTCTGTGTGTAAATTGCTGCTAAAACGCGTGGTATGACCTCTATACGATCTATACGGGCTCAACCCTATTATGGTTGGAAAGAGGAGAGTGTCAGATTTCATTTGGCGTTGATTTGACTGAATTTCATCTAGTATAGCAAAAGTTATAGCCGTTTTAGCAGAGGCAGGTCAAGAAACCCTCAAAACTAGGGCTTGGCCAAAAATGCTTCTATCTTCCACTCCCACGGTGTATAGTTGTTAATTTCTTGTGGGATGGAAGGTATTTATGTATATTTTCATCTTTTCAATGTTTTGGAGAATGGATAAATGTGTGGGGAATGTTACAAACTAATCTAGGCCTGGTATCTTCATGTGACAGGCCTAGCTTGTAAAGCAAAAATCTGAGTTTTGCTTGGTTTGAGATGTTTTTCTTCAAGGTGGCACTTAGGAATGATTGAAATGGTTTTAATTAGCCTGTAGGAGTTTGGAAAAAGGCTTTGGGAAGAAGGGGTGAGCCTAGGTAACCAAAAACCAGTCAAGTGCACTCAATTAAGCCTCTTGAGGACATCAATAGGTTGGTCCATGGTTGCTTTTCCAATCACTGTCAAGAAGTAAGATTTTGTGGCCTTGTAGAGGCATAAGATACTTGCCTAAAAATAGTAGTTTACATCAGATATAGGTTTGTGGGTGAGAATTAATTGAACTGTCCTACCAGGCAGTGCTACAAGCAATTGGGGGTAAAGAGGCCTACTAGTTGAGGAATGAATTCATGGGGTTTCCTAAGTGCTGATCATGGCTATGGTGTTATGATCGTGGTCTGTTAGAGCATGCTTCAAGTGATTATAAGTCCTTTAAAAGTATGATATTCAAAAACCCTTGGTGTGTTGAGTTTTCCTTATAGAAGGACATTGATTTGATGGTGTGTTGATAGGAGTATTTGAGAGAAGCACTCATAAAGAACTTATGCCATCTGAGATTGGTGTACTTCACTGCTCACTCTACATCAGAGTGGTATCAGAGCGAGGAAGTAGATCTATTGAAGATTGAAGAAGAATTTGGCTTGAATCATTTGAAGATACAAGATACAATGGACTTCAGAAGGTTTGAATGAGAAAGAAGAACAAATGAGGAATGCTCTTTTCTAGACCAGATGCAAATGCAGAGGTAAGATCTATAAAGTAATGATTGATTCAGGTTCATTGGGTAATGTTGTTTCAGAAGAAATGGTTGAAAATTTGCATTTGACAAGGCTAATACATGAATCACCTTACAAGGCATATTGGGTAAATGATAGTCAACATGTTGTGGTTAGAGAGCAAGCATTTGTAGATTTTCAAATTGGTCCTTATAAAGATGTTCTATTATGTGATATTATGCCTATAAGGGATTGTCATATGATACTAGGAAGGGTTTGGCAATTTGATAGATTTGCTATACATGATGGGAGACTTAATGTGTATACAATTGAAAAGGATGGGCAAAGGTACACCTTGAGTTGTTTGCAGGAAGAAGGGACACAAAGGAGGATAGGCATGTGTGGAAAAAGAGAGTTTTTGGAGCAAGAGGAGACAAAGTCAGTGAAGGTTAGAGATGAGAAGGCCTTGAGAGCACAAGAAAATGATAGAAAGTATGATGAAGACAAAGGAAGGATAGAAGTTTTGCAGTTGCAAGAGGATGAGGTAAAGGCAGCAAAGGACATGTTTGGTATAGTGATTTATGACAAAAGATCATTTGGGACAGAGATCCCTCAAAAAGAAAAGAATAAAAGTGAAAGACAATCATCAATGGAGAGGCAAGGGAGGCCTAGTGAGGTATGTGAAGATGGAAAGCAATGTCCACGGGAAGGACAAAGTAAAGAGAAGCAACAAAAGACTGATAATGACATAGGAGATGAGTCACGACAGGTGCATGTTGATGGAAGATCTGATGACAGGGAATCCTTGAAGATTGAGAATGCTAAGGGAGAAAGAATAGATGGAAAGCAACATGAGATAGATAATGGAAAAAATAAGGTGCAGTAGATGTGTGTGAGAAGAAAAGATGAGAGATCTGATGTTACAAAGATCTTGAAGGTTGATAGTATGAAGGAAAAGGGTATGGAGACAGTCAAGACAAGTGAGCAGGTTGGAGAAAGCCATGAAAGGCTTGAAAAGGATGAAAAGATCATGATTGGGGCAGTGGAGTGTCCCCTAAAGGAAAATGCAGATGGAAAGAAGACAAAGGTTGTAGACACAGTGGACTGTCTATCAAAAGATATAGAGGTAAATGAGGCAGTGATGTTGATACACAAACTGATGGTAAAGGAACTTGAAGATACCAAGAAGATGAAGGAAAAAGAAGATGACTTTGAAGATGCTAATGGAGGCTTCATGGATGAAGAACAAGATAGGGAAGAAGAAGAGATAGTGAGTGAAAAATAATTTCAAATGATAGTAAGTGAGTTTGTAGAAGAGTGTGTAGATGATAAGCACATTACAGTCACCTTGAATGGTGAAGAGGATGAACAAATGAGAATGACTGAGGTTTTAGAATTGAAAAGAACTAATGGGAAACAATTGTTGGTGAATAGCCTAGTGAAGGCTAGAGAAAAAGAATTTGAGCAGTCTCCAATTGTGATGGAGAAGAAAGAAAGTGCAAAGGATTTGTCAGAGGTTGTGTGGCAGATGTATGCTACTGTATAGGTTTTTTTGAGTATGGGAAGGCTAAGGAAGGTTGTGAAGAAAGAAGTTAGAAGGTAGAGGATGAAGGGAGTCCTATGTTGCTTCCTTGTGTTGATAGTTTTGTTGATGAAGTACAAGCCCAAAGTCAAGATGAAAGGTGAAGAGCTTAGTGAGGTGTTGAATAGACATGTTGAGAATGTTGAGAGTAGTTGGATGGGGTGTGTAAGTGCAGGTCTGAGTTTGATAGTGCAGGTTCAAGGAATCAATGCAAGCAAAGGATTGTTGATCATGGACAAAACTAAGCCAAAGGTCAAGATGAAGAATCTACAAGGAAAGGCAAGGAGTATCAAAAGTTGGAGATCCAGGTTTTTTGCTGATGAATACTTCCAAGAGACTTGGAAGAATTTTAAGCCAGGGTGTATGGTGCAGGAGCACCCAATACACACATTTTCAAAATTCAACATTAGTAGGAAGGCATTAGGGAACTAGGGGGTATTTGAGTAATTTCATGATTGAATAAGGCCTTTGAGCCCATTAATGATGTAATTAGGGGTATTTGATGTTAGTTAGTTCTAAAAATACAAAAGGTTGCATAATAATGTACTTATTGTCAACAAATTGTTAAAAGTGCAAAACTAGGCAATTAGGGGTCTAATTGGTAAAAAGTTGGTTTCCAACATCCAAATAATTAAAATGTCAGTTGGAGGATGTTGGGAAGGGTTTTTGGATGTTAAATAAGCCTCTCATGGTCGAGGCATAGTTGTTGAATTGTTTTCTTTGAAGTTCTAATGAAAAAAGTGGTTGTTTTCTAGAAATTTTTGTGTGTAAATTGCTACTAAAACTCATGGTACAACCTCTATATGATCTGTACGGGCTCAACCCTATTATGGTTGGAAAGAGGAGAGTGTTAGATTTCATTTTGCGTTGATTTTACTGAATTTCATTGAGTATAGAAAAAGTTATAGCCATTTTAGCAGGGGCAGGTCAAGAAACCCTCAAAACTAGGGCTTGGCAAAAAATGCTTCTATCTTCCACTCCCATGGTGTATAGTTGTTAATTTCTTGTGGGATGGAAGGTATTTATGTATATTTTCATCTTTTCAATGTTTTGGAGAATGGATAAATGTGTGGGGAATGTTACAAACTGATCTAGGCCTGGTATCTTCATGTGACAGGCCTAGCTTGTAAAGCAAAAATCTGAGTTTTGCTTGTTTTGAGATGTTTTTCTTCAAGGTGGCACTTAGGAATGATTGAAATGGTTTTAATTATCCTGTAGGAGTTTGGAAAAATGCTTTGGGGAGAAGGGGTGAGCCTAGGTAACCAAAAACCAGTCAAGTGCACTCAATTAAGCCTCTTGAGGACATCAATAGGTTGGTCCATGGTTGCTTTTCCAATCACTGTCAAGAAGTAAGATTTTGTGGCCTTGTAGAGGCATAAGATACTTGCCTAAAAATAGTAGTTTACATCAAATATAGGTTTGTGGGTGAGAATTAATTGGACTCTCCTACCAGGCAGTGCTACAAGCAATTGGGGGTAAAGAGGCCTACTAGTTGAGGAATGAATTCATGGGGTTTCCTAAGTGCTGATCATGGCTATGGTGTTATGATCATGGTCTGTTAGAGTATGCTTCAAGTGATTATAAGTCCTTTAAAAGTATGATATTCAAAAACCCTTGGTGTGTTGAGTTTTCCTTATAGAAGGATAGTGATTTGATGGTGTGTTGATAGGAGTATTTGAGAGAAGCACTCATAAAGAACTTATGCCATCTGAGATTGGTGTACTTCGCTGCTCACTCTGCATCAATAAAGTACCCAATATTAATTGTGGGGTCATGGTTTTATGTAATACCACTTGGTAGTGTATGAGCTTGTTTCTATAAAAGAAAACACAAGGGCCATTGTCTAAGGTTGGCTAGTTGGGGTTTTGAGTATTCTTCTAAAGAGTGCATATGTGAAGCATGGCATGGAATGTGTGGTTACATGCTTGGAAACATGGAGGATGCATTGAAGAGGCTTAACATTTTAACTTAGGTGTTCATGGAGGCTCTGAAGATGTATTGTAATGTTTATTACTAAATAATACATGAGCCATGGATGCTTTTGGAGGCTGGGTTTTTCCCTTATGAGGGTTTTCCCAAGGTATATCTTGTGTCACTCTTTTGAAGGATATGTTGTGTATTCTCTTGTGTATGGATTCTAAACACTTATTTGTATAAGATTCTCTTTTGGGTTATGTGGAAATTGTCATTAGATGGTTGCAAGTTTTCATTCATTGGTATCAGAGCCATGGTTGTGGTTGGATAACCCTAGGTTGAGAAAATATTATTTAAGTTTGAATCTATGGTCTTACATGAGAGAATGAAAGATATGGCAATATATGAGGGTTTTGGGTTTGTTGTTATGATGGGTTGTTTGCAGATTTGGGGTTTGAAATTTTTTAAGTCAAATGAGTTTCTTGGATGTGCATTCAAATGAGGGTTTTGTGGGGGAAGTGTTGTAGATAACCCCCTGAAACAAAATGGACCTCACCATTGGATTTGGGTTGGCTCAAAAATGAAGATTCATATAAAACCTGACCTATTTTGGTGACTCTAGAAATATGCAAAATTTTTGGCCTCCTACCCTATTTAGTCGTATGGTCATAGAGGTTGAGAATCTACAGATAAATATTAAATTTAAGTAAAATCCATCAACTTTTTTTTTTTAATTCCTGTAGAAAAATATTTTATTGAAAATTTTAAATTTGTTAATAAAATATTAAAGGCATGTGGGTTATGTAGACCCCACAACCCTACTACGCCAGTCGACAGTACATCGCTTATAGGGTTGGATGACAGTACACCATCAACATTGCTAGTTGGTGGCTTACTAGTGGGGTAAAACCCCAACCCAAGCTCGAGGTCTCATGGGGGACCAACCCTCTTTGCCCTGCCACTTGAAGAAATTAAATCACCTATAAATAAAACTTAAAATCCATTGGTGAAATTAAAATTTTCAAAATTTTAAACATAATTTATTAAAATTTCATTTTCGTCACCTGCTTGCCATTAAGGCGCCATTGGCGGGCCACCAATCGGCCACTTGCCAACCACCCCCATAGATCTAATTGGGAAAAATGTATTCAAATGGGCATAAATTTCACCCAGATTATCAAATTTTCAACTTCTTATACTCGTTGGAAAGCTAGTTTCAAGCACTAAACTGTGATATAAGTTTGGTTTCTTGATATTTCTGTTTTGACCAATTTTTGGAGCTTGAAAACCTGATGTTCTCCATTACACAATTTTGAGCATAAATTTTGCATACAAAAGTAGTTTTTCAATTTTGAATGGGCATTAGAGAACATGTTTAGTGTAATTCACAGTGGTGTTATATTTTTAGTTGATGAGTACGGAGAGTGGTGTACTTGTTTGAACACTTGTGGGTTCCTTAGATTTTGGGTGTGATTACATGTGAGCATCTGGATGAGTCAAGAGGTGAAACCTTGAGGGAGTACATGTTTTTACATGTGATATTCATAATTGTACAATTGGTTTTTAGATTTGGTACTTCTTGGTATAGGTTTACATGTATTTTTAAGAGATGGAATTTGATGGTGACAGGTACATAGATTGTCTTTAGTTTTTTGAACATGTTTGGACATGGTTTTGTTGGCACGATTGTTGCACATGCACACTAATAGGAAGATAAATTCTCACTCAAAGAATGTGGGAACCTAGTTTTCTTGAAAGATCCACTAGGAACACCTAAATCTAAAGGCAACCTCAGTTGATCCCATGGCTCAGGAATGTCAGGTCTTGACACACTAGGTTCACTCAAGGTTCATTGTGTAAATTGTTGTTAATCATGAGGAGTCTACGGTTTCTTAGGATAACTTGTATCCAAAGGATCACAACATAATTTCGGTCTGATCACACATGTATCACTTCACAACTTCATGAAAACTAAATATTTGCAAGAATATTTTATGAATTCAAATTATTTACAAAGAATCAACAGATTTAATACAAATTTATCTGTAACTTCATGGAAACAAAATATTTATAAGAATACTCCATGCATTTATCATTTTTAAAACAGTTTTTGAAAATATTCAACATCTACTCTAAAATAAAGCATTAAAATCCTAAAATTTAAGGTTTTCCTAGTTATTATCCATGCATGCACCATGAAACAAACTAAATCAAAGAAAACCACTCTATACTTGACCAGATTGGTTCACAAATAGGCATAGAATGATGCAAGAATTTTAAAGAGACATAAGATCATTTGTGGCTAGATAGTGTCAATGTGCACCCAAATATGGAACAACACACAAGATTTTTCAATAAGAACAAACAATCAACTATGTATGATTTCATATAAGGAAATAAGTTTAAATTGGCTTTGATATTAATTAGCTTAAACTAGAACATACAAGCTTTTATGCTAGAATGGTAGGAAAAAATTAAAAAGAAATAAAACTAGCAAGAGTTTTAAATCTCCATAATTCCACAAATTCTAAAATTCACTAAAAAGAAACAACTCCCGGCCTTTTATAAGAACAAGGAAACCAAGGAGCTTCATCAAAATGCATGAAAGAGAATCCAAGGAACAAATAATAACATAACACGTGGCACATGTCAGTTGGCATGGGAATCTTCTGTAGCAATTCAACAGATACTTTGACTTTCTTTGACGCCTAAAACTTTCACACTCAGGTCTCAAGACAAATACTTTCACACAAAATGCAACATTACTCTTCAAAACCTCTGAGGCCAGTCAACTTACATCATGTCCAGGAATAAGCTTGTGAAATTCATTTCAAAAACTCATCATCACCTTTGAACCACAAAAACCCCAGGACTCCACTGGAAACCATGTTTTTAGTACACTAGCAAGCATCTAGTTGTTGGGTTCTTCACACAAACTCATGTTCATTAAAACCTCCCAAATGGGTATTTGTTATCATCCCATAGGTGGGTACCGCTTGTGAGATAGGAAATTTGAATTCCTTCTTAGGTTTCTTCTTCTAGGAAGTACTCATGTCTCCATAAATTTCCTACATGATTAGTGTATATATGCTCTGCATACGAATTAGGGATTATTCTAACCATACATTCCTAACAATTCATCAAAATTCTTTTCTCGTAACCTTTTATATACTAAAATTAGGTTAAATCCATTCAAAATTAACAATATTTTATTTCAAAAATTATCCAAAGGAAATATTATTTCACCAGAACCAAGCATTCATGAAGGAATTTATGGAGCTCGAGAGAAATACCTGATTTTGTTGACAACAGGGTTGAACAGAGATAGAATTAGACTCTGGTAATCAAATCTTTCTAGTAGATCCTAATACTTACTCTTCCTCGTGTGCCTCAACTGTCATTTTAATTCGTTATTGACCTTATGAATGTTACCTTACACACGGTAATGTATTATAGAAGTAATTACATGCTCAAGGTGGTCCCAAGTACGTGTGTTTCACCACCTTCTTTAAATTCCTTAGAAATTATGCATTAATTATCTTGAAAAGAGGTACAATATTGGCAAGTTAGGGTTCACATTGTGGTTCCTTCAATTTCTATGCCATGGTCCACCTTCAAAAAGAAGAAAACAAAGGGAGTTGATGTGGCACGCTTGTGTACTGTCATATTTGTTCATTTTGGACAAAAGCGATTGAGTATGCATCTAGCTCATATGCTAAGAAACTAGCTTGCAACTAGAGATGAAACACTCGACATCCAACTCTAGGAGAAACCCGAGGTTAGAATTTTACTTATGGAGTGAAAGGGGATCAAGTGTAAAGAGTACCGTAGCACAAGCAAACAACAGGCCTGATATAGTTTGCACAAACTCAATTTATAAAACTTCTAGTCCCCAATGTTGAAGGAAAGAGAAACCAACAACGAGTTTAGCCAAAGGATAATAACACATGCAAACTCGAGAAAAATTTCCCCAGATAAAAAGTGAGTCCAGGTGAGAGCTCACCAGGTGTAACGACCTGCTGAGAAAAAACTTGAACATTACACAATCTGCACTATGCTTAGACTACCAAAACTTGACACTCAAAAACCCGAGTATCCGGATAAGTTCACTTGGGAACTTAGGATTTATGAAATTCCAAGTTAAAGAGACCACCAATACAACTAGGGTTTGGGAATTTTGGAATAGGACCTTCATTTTACTATTTCCTCCAAAAGACACAAACCAGTGCAAGCAAGAAGCCAAGAAAGTGAAAAAGAGGGGTCCACATTTTTCCAAGGGAAAAATGGGGTGTGTTGTGAGACTACACAACAATTGAAAACCAACAAAATTGATCAAAAGAATAGAAGATCAATTTTGGGAATAGGATTTATTCTCTAAAGCTCCACAATCTTCCAATTATAAACAACCAAACCCTCATTTTAACATTCCTTTTACTTTAATCAACATAACAAGATCAGATTTTATTGGGCTCACATGTGTGTTGGTGATTCATTCCTTTACACAAATTTAGAACCTTAGCAACTACTTGCATTGACCTACATGGTTTGGTAATTCCCTTTTAGCCAACCTTGGATATTTCCTTGCTGCCAGTCAAGCTTCTATAGCCCTGACAAAGTTATCTCTATAATTTCCCCAAACATATCTCTACTAGCAGTCAAGCATCTATAGGCCTGATAAAGATATTTGGATAACCTAAATATTTGAATTTTATTTTTTGATATTTCTTTAAAATTCATTTTTCATTTGATATTTCTTTGAAAGCTCTTTTGCTTCAACTTGTGGGAAATGAAGCTTGCTATTAGGTTGGGAATTACAGTGGTGGCAAAGGTTTCCTTTTGATATTTTTACTCAATTTAAGCAACCGCCATTCCCAAATCTAGGTAAAAATTATTTAAATGTAGGCATTTGTAATCCAATACCATCCTGATGATCTATGTGAACTAAAGTAAACAAATCCAAAACAATTTCCCAATCAGTTGCCACAATTGGAAAATTACCTTTGTCCAAAGCATAATTTGCACTTCTAGAACTGATATTCTATAATTTTGAAATATTCCTTGGAGTTGCTAATGGTCAAGCATATCTCAACAAAAAAAGACCCCAAAAAAAAAAAACAAAAAGAAAAGGCAAAACCAGAAACAAACCTGAAACTACTTACATATTTACAACAATGACCAGCGACCCACACTAGGCTTGAAAATAATGCTTTAAGAACTGCCCATTGATGGGTAATGGGACATCCTCTCCAATGAGGGTTTTAAGCTTGTAGGTATTGTCACTGAGAATTCTCAATACTTGGTAAGGACTAGTCCATAACTTGTCAAACTTATAGTGTTCACCTTTCTTCTTGTGGGCTTTGTCCCAAGATATGACCAAGTCAGATATTCTAAAAGACTTTACTCTAGCCCCTTGTCAAACCAACACTTAACTATGGACCGATGTTTAGCAAAATGGTCTATTTCCCTAGTGCGTTTTTCATCCAAGTGCATCAGTGATAGAAATCGAGCCTCAGTTTAGTCATCTAATCCAATGTATTCTTGGGAAAATTTCTAGGTAGGGATCCTCAATTTTACGGGAAATATAGGGTCAATTCCATAAACCAAATGGTGATAAGGGGAATTCCCTAGTGCAAACTTCATCCTAGTCCGGTTGACCCAAAGCACAAATTTTAGTAGGGAAAGCCATTCCTTGGGATTCTTCTCAATCAATTTTCTAATTATATCTAGAAAGTTCTTTTTTGAAGACTCTACTAATCCATTTCCCTACAGGTAATAATTATATGAAAATTTTAATGTTATATCATATCCAAATTCCCAATTGGAAAACTTCAAAGAAGAGAAAGTAGGGCGATTATCACATACTAGAGTGTATGGTACCCCAAACCTAGTGATAATGCTTCTAAAATTATATTACCACCTCAATGGTGCATTTCTTACTATGGAAAGCTTTTTTCCACCTAGTATAATAGTTAGTAGCAATCAACACATACCTGTGATCGACGGACAACGGTGAGTTAATTGTGCCTATGAAATCTAGTCCCCGCTATACAAAGGGACACATCTCCATCATGGGTTGTAATGGTTGTGCACTAAATCTTCCCTTGTCTACAATAGTTTGGCATGTATAACAATGTTTAACATGCTCATACGTATCTTTGAATATGGTCAGCTAATAATAGCCAACTCTTAGAATGAGGTAAGCAGTGGCTAATGGGGCTCCATGATCTGAGCCAAACCTGTCATGCAGTTCCTACAGAACCTCACCTGCTTCCTTCTTGTTCAGGAATCTTAAGTAAATTCCCTTAGGGTTCTTCTTAAAGAGAACTCCCCCTTTGATCATGTAACTTTTGGCTTTAATCTTCAAGGCTCTCCTTTAATGCCTCTACATGTTGTCTAGATAGTTGTTACTGACCAGATAGTGCCAAATTTTTTAATACCAATCGTCTTGATTATCTACATCTAGGGTATATTGTTGGCTGGAGATTTGAGGATCAATCTCAGCACTATATTTAATCAATTCCTGTCCACAAACCATCTTCATGGGTATGATTTCCAAATCAAATTATTGTAGAATAGTAACCCATTTAGCTCTACATGAGTAGTATCTTGATCGTTGCATCAAGAACAACCACCTTGAATATGCTTCTGAGGATGTAATGTCGAAACTTCCTCACAGCCTTAACCAGTGCGAAGGATTGCTTCTCAATGTCCATATACCTTAATTCAACCTCTTTAAAAGGAGCGCTCATGAATGCAATGGGCCTTTCTTATTTATTCTCCCCCCTTTACGTCAAAGCAGTTGCACATGTATGACCCAAGGCAAAGGAATAAATGTAGAAAATTTTAGTGTAGTCAGGACTTACCAACATCGATGCTTCAACAATTGTAGCTTTCATATTTTCAAAAGTGAGCTTGGTTTCATTCATCCATTTAATCTTAGCATCTTTTTTCAACATGTCATTAAGTGGTCTTACTATTTTGACGAATCCTATAATGAACTTCCTAACAAAGTTGATCTTGCTAAAATAAGACTTCAATTCCTTCTTGCTCCCTAGAGGTTGCAACTTCATTAGGGCACTCACTTGATCAAGATCTATTGAAATACCTCTCTCAAAAATAATGTGCCCAAGTAATTTATCTTCAATCACCCCAAAAATATATTTATTTGGGTTCAATGACACTCCATATGTCTCATACTTTTGTAGTATAGCTCTAAGATCATGAACATGATCTCCTCTATTTTTGGAGAACATGGTGAGATCATCCATGTATATTATAATACATTTTCCAACCAAATATATAAAGGAGTACTCCATTTCTCTTTGAAACATGGCCCCAACATTTATTAACCCAAACAACATCCGTCTATAGGAAAAAGTTCCCCACTTTATAGTGAAAGAGCTATTTTCATCCTATCTTCTTTATCAACCATCACCTGTTTATACCCCAAGAACCCATCCAAGAAGGACATCATCTATTCCCCATTAATGATTTGCAAAACCTCATCCAATAAAGGAAGAGGTTCATTATCCTTTTCAAATGCCTTATTGAGATTTCTGAAATCTACACATAACTAAATATCCCCATTCTTCTTTCTAACAAGTACCAAATTAACCACCCACATAGAGTGTCTTATGGAAAAAATAATTCTAGATGATAGGAGCTTCTATACTTCCTTTTGAATTAAGGGCTCTAGGAGCATGTTTACTAGGTGTTGTTTTTGCCAAAGATATTTTACGTTGGGTTCCAGTGAGATGGTATGTGTTATGATGGAGGTATCATACATTTTTAGGTCCTTATAAGTCCACGCTATGAATTTCCAATAATTCTTGAGTGCTTGAGAAATTTTCCTTCATTCTTCTTTAGTGCACACTTTACCTATGAGAACATTTTTAGGATCTTCCTCAATGCTCAAGTTATATAACTTAGATTGCCCTCCATCTATCTTAGGCAGATCTTTTTGTCAGATTATCTAATCTAAATAAAACAATATTTCTATTTTAATGATTCCTTTTAGAATATTATCTTCTTTTAATTGATCTGAGTCATCATCATGGGGTTCACAATCAGGGTAATCCACTTCTTCAATTATCTAATCTTTGAAGATACCTGAATTAGTGATGAACTCCAAAATGTGCCTATCGTCTTCAAATACTTGCAAATTGGTAACATTATCTAGAACCAAAGGAAACTATACCAATTCAATAGTAAACCTCTTCAAGTTTGAAACATCTAATGGCTCCAAGGTAATAGCAGCCATGGCTAGTGCATCCACTTTCTAATTAAATCTCTATGCAATGTGTGTGATATTAAAAGCATCAAATCTCTCAATCAAATCCCACACTCGATGTTTGTAACTCAATAAGTGTTTGTAGTGACAAAAATACCACTTCTTGACTTTCTTGACAACTAATTCTGAATCACCAAATAGTTTGAGTATCTTAACCTTCTTCTTAATAGCGAGCAGAAAACCATGGAGAAGGGCTTCATATTCTACTGCATTGTTAGTACATTGAAATTGCAATCTGTAAGTGGTAAGGAATGACTTACCTCGGGGACTGATCAACTCAACACCTACTCAAATCCCTTGTTTGGATTTTGATCCATCAAATCTGAGGATCCAAGCTTGATCTTCAGTGATTTTAAACTTAGCATTTTTAGAAGTTGATAAATTAATTCCTTCAATCCACACTGCATGTGTTTTATCATCGAGAATTCCAAAATCACACTCACTGGGAATTATACTTTCCAGCTAGCACTAATTTCAAACTCTATGAATGACCTCTATGCACATCACATAACTATCTTTTGAGTATCAAATTTTGCAACCTGCACCAGCCTTGTAACAACAAATCTTTCAGTGAATCTTTAGTCTTTTGAACTTTGTGGGCTTCTCTGACAATGACCTTCTAAAATTTATCCAAGCCACCATCTTCCACTTTAGAAGAGTCATAATCAGACTCTACTAGCACATCTGTCCCTGGATTTAGTTGATCATGTTTTTTTTATTGCACATAAAAACTTCTTCTATCTTAACTTTGGAAGCTTTAATATCGTATACACCAGGTTCCAAATCGATGTATAGCACTTCATTTTTCTAATTATAATTCTTGATCATATGCTTCATGTGTGGCTCCATCTCTATCTCGGTCTGATTCAGAACTCCCTTCCAAGGTAACCACATATGTAAAAAGTTGGTAGCCATATACCCATTCAAATTTTTTGACCTACTCAACAACATCCCATACATATCTGGTATCTCGACTACTTGAATGTCAATACAATATTGAATCCTAGGATTTGATGCCAACTACATGTGAATATTAGTAAAATCTCTAACTACATTTACCCCAGTCTTATCCAACTAGTGACCTTCTTTAAGGAGCTATCAGGGGTTAATCCTAAAATCTGACATATAGACAAAGGCATCACATTCATCGAGGCCCCTAAATCTACCAAGCAATTATGAAGATTCTTTCCAAAAATCCTTAGTGTAAATAGGAACAACGGTGACTCTGTCATTCCCTTATATAATGTTACATGTGCATCCACCATAGGAACAATGTTTTTGTCCTTCATTTTAATAGAGCCATATTTAATCTGTGCCTCTTTGCTAGCATATCTTTCCTTGGGAAGTTCTTCTAATGTGTTTAAGAAAGCCTTTCTCATCATAGGTGTTTTAAGTAGTTTTGATAGGGACAAGCTAATCCTTACCTTTCTAATTTCTTCCACTAGATAGGTAGTCATATTACTATGCTCGATAGATTGTCTTTCCATTCATAGGAGGATTCTAAGCACTATTAATTGCGAGGTGACTTTTAGCAACCTAGGATTATTACTGGATTTATCATCTAGTGGCGTGTAAAATTTGTTAGGTGGGATTGACATAGTCAAAGGTCCTTTGAACCTACTCCCACTAGTGGTATTACTCCTTAGGTTGTAATTGGGTCCCTTCTAATACTATTGGAAAGCCTGAATCTCATCAGCTTCATCTTGAGGCTCATTTTCATCTTGACAAGGGAACGTATAGGTTTCCAAGGTCATGGATGAACTATCTCCTCAATCACAAGTGCTCAACTCAACAACAATAGGTGACTCAGAGCACACATAAATATCTAGTACTAGCATTAAATCATATCCTACTGGGACTATTTTGTTGCCTTGTGCGGGTGAGAAACACACTAATCATTATGATACATCCTGGCTAAGAAAATGTTTGATGCTATTTTGAACTGTGGGCAATCAACTTTTGTGTGAGCACTGGTATTGTGAATCTAACACTAGTTATTCATGGCAAGTTTAGCCAAGTTTACATAGGATGTGGACCAATATTTAGAAGAGTTATAATTATCCAATGGTGTAGAGATCCCCCCATTATTAGGCCATGTATTCCAAGGTCTATCCAGTCTAGGAGCATTATATGTTCGACCTTGTAAATTTTGGTTGTTATTTTGTGAATAAGAATTTTGATTTATCAACTACGTAACCTCTGTCGTTAACCTTTTAAGCTGAGATGTTATTACTTTGATTTCTTCTTTATCCTCTTGACCCTTCACTCTTTGGCTCTCTTGAGCCTACATAAAGAAATAATTTTCATTAGCATGTATCTCAGTGATAACAGGACCAAGATGTGGGACTAATGCTTGACTATTTCTGGGTTGAAAGAAACTATTTTGTGGAAAGGTCCCATTCTAGACCACTAAAGGAAAAGGGTTAGAGATCACTATGTTATTTTGTGGGACTCCATTCATGCTTGGGATGGAATAATTATTCAAAAGTTATTCTCGCCATTTGTAGGCGATCCACTTCTGACATGTTTCATTTCTTGATTCACGCTTATAGCTTCGACGTAAGCTTTAGTTAAGTTCATAGGAGAATTCACCTTCCTTTTCACAAACATCATTGTCAACAAATCAACTATCGTGTAATAAACAACAAGGGCAGAAAAATTATCCATGATGTAAGGTGCTTGTAATCTAGAGAATTCCTTTTGGAATATATCATTAAAAGCTATTATAGGTTCATTATCAAATCACTTTGTTTTATCAAATTGATGGTATAATAAGGTAGGATCTACTCGCATTCTAAACCTAGCTAGGAACTAATCTTCCATATCTTTCCATGTCCTAACAAAATTATGAGGTAGATTGATATACAATTGGTAAACCTCACCACTCAATGTATAGGGAAACAACCTACACACAACATCTTTGTGTTATATCCTAGCTCTAAAGTACACATCCTTGAATATACTTATATGTTCTTCTGCATCCTTATGGAGATAATACTTTAGACACAATTTCCAAAATTTTCAAGAGATCATTGTATACAAAAAATTGAATGGCAGACTCCACATTAAAGAAACCCATCACCACAAGTGGAGAAGGTGCTATAGTTTCTTGATTTCTCGAGACTGTACTAATAGACCTCAACCTTAGAGCCCTAGCTAACATATGACCACTAAGTTCTACAAATGCCATACGAGGATTGTTAGAACAAGACCTGGTAACCCTGTGAAACTCTAGTTTCCTTTATCTTCAACAAGGAAAATGTGGCCCTCCTTCTATCACCAATCAAGTATTTATGTGAGTGTTGCACATGCACACCAATTGGAAGATAAATTCTCACCCAAAGAATGTGGAACCCTACCTTTCTTGAAAGATCCATCGAGAACACCTAAATCTAAAGGCAATCTCAGTTGATCCCAAGACTTGGGAATGTCAGGTCTTGATGCACTAGGTTCACTTAGGGTTCGTTGTGTAAATTTTTAATCACAAGGGGTCTATGATTTCTTAGGCTAACTGGTATCCAAAGGATCATAACATAAGTTTCGTCTGATCACACATGTATCACTTCACAACTTCATGAAAACTAAAGATTTGCAAGAATATTTCACGAATTCAAATTATTTTTAAAGAATCAACAAATTTAATATAAATTATTCTATAAGTTCATGTAAATGAAATATTTACAAGAATACTCCATGCACTTATCATTTTTAAAATTTTTTTTGGAAATATTCAACATCTCCTCTAAAATAAAGCATTAAAATCCTAAAATTTAAGGTTCTCCAATTATTATCCATGCATGCACCAAGAAACAAACTAAATCAAATCAAACCACTATATACTTCAACAAATCACTTCACAGCTAGGAATAGAATGATGGAGGAATTTTAAAGAGAAATAAGATCATTTGTCATCAAATAGTGTCAATGTGCACCCAAATTTGGTCAACACACAAGCTTTTTCGATAGGAACAAACAATCAGCTACGTATGATTTTGTATCAAGAAATAGCTTTAAATTGGATTTGATATTAATTAGCTTCAACTGGAACATACAAGTTTTTATGTTGGAATGGTACAAAAAATAGGAAAAAGAAATAAAAAATAGAAAGAGTTTTAAATCTCTGTAATTCCACAAATTCTGGACTTCACTAAAAAGAAACAACTCCCAGCCTTTTTGAAGAACAAGGAACCTAAGGAGCTTCATTAGAACACATGAAAGAGAATCTAAGGAATGAATCATAACATAGCATGTGGCACATGACAGTTGGCATAGGAATCTTTTGGAAGAAGTCAATAGATACTTTTACTTTCTTTGACACTTGAAACTTTCACACTTAGGTTTCAGGAAATAGGTACTTTCACACAAAATGCAACATTAATCTTCAAAACATTTGAGGCTAGAAAACTTACATCAGGTCTAGGAATAAGCTTGCAAAATTCATTTAAAAACTCATCATCATCTTTCCACAAAAACCTTGGGCCTCCACTAGAAACCATGTTTTTAGTACACTGGAAAGCATCTAGTTGTTGGGTTCTTCGCACAAACTTGTGCTCATTAAAAACCTCCCAAATAGGTATCTATTATCATCCCATAGGTGGGTACCACTTGCAAGATTGTAAATTTGAATTCCTCCTTAGGTTGCTTATTCTATGAAGTACTCATGTCTCAATCAATTTCCTACATGATTAGCATATATATGCTCTGCATACAAATTAGGGCTTATTCTAACCATACATTCCTAACAATTCATAAAAAATATTTTCCCACAACCCTTTATTTACTAAAATTAGGTTAAATCCATTCAAATTTAACATTTTCTTTTAAAAATTACCCAAAGGAAATATTATTTCACCATAACCAAGAATTCATGATAGAATTTACGGAGCTCGAGAGAAATACCTGATTTCGTTGACAATAGGGTCGAACAGACACATAATTAGACTCTGGTAATCACATCTTTTTGTTATCCTGATACTTGCTCTTCCTCGCATGCCTCGACTATCATTTTAATTCGTTAATGACCTTATGAATATGTTAACTTGCATGTGGTAAAGTATTATAGAAGCTATTGCATGCTTGAGGTGGTTCCAAGTACGTTTGTTTCGCCACCTTCTTTAAATTCCTTAGAAATTGTGCATTAATTATCCTAAAAAGAGGTACAATCCTGGAAAGTTAGGGTTCACATCGTGGTGCCTTCGATTTTTATGCCATGGCCCACCTTCGAAAAGAAGGTAATGAAGGAAGCTGACATGGAACATTTTTGTGTCATGTTTGTCCATGCTGGACAAAGTGGTTGAGTAAGCGCCTAGCTCATACGCTGAGAAAATATCTTCCAACTAGAGACGAAACACCCAACATCTGACTCTAGGAGAAAGATGGGGTCAAATTTTTACTTATCGAGTGAAAGGGGACCAAGTGCAAAGAGTACCTTGGTATGAGCAAACAACGCAACTGATATAGTTTACAAAAACTCAATTTATAAAACTTCTAGTCTTCGGTGCCGATGGAAAGAGAATTTGACAATAGGTTTAGCCAAAGGATAATGACGCATGAAAACTTGAGAAAAAGTTCCTTGGATAAAAAGCAAGTGGGTGAAAGCTCATCGAGTGTAATGGCTTGTCAAGAAAAACATGAACATTACACAATTTGCACTATGCTTAGACTACCAACACTCGACACTCGAAAAATCGGGGATCCAGATAAGCAATAGAACTTTAACGGAACATAGGATTTCTTGAATTCTAAGTTAAAGAGACCACCAATGCAACTAGGGGCTAGGTATTTCAAAACAAGACCTTCATTTTACCATTTCCTCCAAAAGACACAAATCAACGCAAGGAAGAAGCCAAGAAAGCGAAAAATAGGGGTCCATATTTTTGCAAGGGAAAAATGGATTGTGTTGTGAGACCACGAAATAGATTTGAGACTTGGAGTCTCATGTGGGTGATATTTGAGTGTAAGTACAACATTGGTGTTGATTATGGTGTCATATTATGTAAGTACACTTTTGCATTGGCATGACATAATCAGCTTTGTGGTGTTTTGGTGGTGATTTAGTTTGGTATTGGGAGGTTGTTTCTTATCTATTAGATTCTTGTTTGGTCCCTTGACTATGGTACTTGGGTGTGTATATGTTTGGAAAATAAGATCTAATGTTGATTTGGTGTTTGAGTCATTTGGTCTACAAATTTATTCTCTTTAATATCTCAATTTGTAGCTTACTAATGTGATGATGAGCTTGCATGCTTAAATGATTAGATCTATGAGCTATGTGATTTGTAGCTATGTGAAACCTATTGATTGCAATGGGATGACTTGGATATGGAATATCTATATACACTAGGTTTTATTCATATTTGTTATTGACTTTTTAGTTGGCCTTTTTTGTGGTCATTTGTATATTGGTATGTGCACTTTGAGATGAGAGGATGGATGATGTTTATAGTACATGGATAGTTTGTTTTAGGACTTGTAGTGTGATGGTTTTATTACTATGTCATGGATATCTTGGTTACACTTTTCAGTGAGATATTTTGATAGTGATGGATTGGCAGTGTTGGATATATTCTTGATGGTTTTTGGAAATTGTATCTTGTTGGATTGGAGACCTTGGTTTCACTTGATGTTACTGAGATTTCAATTGGGTGTGTAGACCTAGATGATATTCATTTAGGAGATGGTTATCATGATGCCATGTGTGACTTGATATCATAGTTCAGTGGGAGTTATTGGCAGTGATGTGGATTCACCATTTGATGGTGGATGATCTTCTTTAGTGTTGCAAATGTTTGAGGAGCTCTTACATCCCATTGCTATAGAAGGTTCTTTCAGATTTGTAAGTTCAATGATGGGAGATGGATATCTTCATGATGATTGGAGATGTTAACATCTTGGATCCATGGATAACTCATGGAGTCTTTAGTTGAGATATTGTATATGATTTATCTTTTGGAATGTTATCCTTTTTTAATAGGATGATTGCTATTATGTCATGGTATACTCTTGTTTGTGCACATTAGAGTTTTAGCATGATACTTATTCTTGTTATGTTGACTGGAGCATATGTTATATTCATATGGAGCATGTGCTCTCCTAGGAGGAGATGGTTAGATCATGCTATCATGTTTATGTTCCTTATAGAGTCTAAACTAGTTTCTTGTAATTTTGGCAGAAACCACATAATCTAGAGGAATAACTAGTTAAATAGTCCACTCAACGTTGTAAAGACTTCATTAAATTGTCTACCAGGGCTTGTAAACTCATGATGATGCTACACTATATGTGCTTTCAAAGAATTGAGACTACATAGGTTATTCTATTGAAGGTATTCTACTTGTTGGAAAATCACAGAAATGGATAATAGTGAAAGAAGTAAACTAATGCTAATGGATATGGGTGCCTACAACATAACCTATAACTAAACTGTTGTTATCAAATAATTATTGAAATAGAATCAAAATTGATTATAGAATTGTTGTCAATAGATTTGCACCTTGCTGAATACAATATTCAGCAATCTACTGAAACATGGAAACCTTCTTCAGATGTGGGTGATCTAAGCAAAGAAGGAATCTCCAGAGTGAGCTGGTTCTCTGAATGATGAATTCTATTCTAAAACAACCTCTAAGGAAAGGGATAAAAGATAACTTGAAAATAAATCCTATGACTAACAGATGATTCACCAAACTTATGAAAATACAGACTTAACCACTCATAACAACTTCTCTATTACAGTAATTCTCACAATCTCATTGGCACATATCCCATCAGTGATTTGCATGAAGATCTAGAAAACAAATACATCATGCAACTTGAAACACGTAATTCTGAAACACAACCTATAATAGCAAGACATAAAAGGATTCTAATTTGAAAACACAAATACATCAGATTGCCATTACAAAATTTGAGACAAAAAATAAGAAGGAGAAATCTGTTGTTCTATTAAAACTAGAAGAGTCTTTGCCTGAATCTGAAACTGAGTACCAAAAGGTTTACAAGCTCAAAAAATGTATGAGCAAGAAACTCCCATCTGAACTCTTGAGAAGAGAGCTAAAAGACTAAGTCTTTCAAAACATAACCCTCCTGAAAGCCTAATTCGAACTTAGAAAAAAAGCTCCAAGAAAAGGCTTCAAACTATCTCAAAAACTACCTAAAAGCAGAAAAAAGCATACTGCTTTTATGATCACACTGTCAAGCCTCTAAAAATAGGTTGATCTTGCTTTAAAAGCTCAAAAAACAACTTATCTCTCCAAGATAGGTCTCAAATCCAACCAAGAGGAAAAGTCAATAAAAAATCTGCTAAAAATAACAAGAAATCATAAAGCAATTTATAGGATATAGCTTTACAATTCTGCTTTACAGGATTGCATATTTGCACAATTGTTTACTTTTTGCAATTAAAGATTAAAATATTTTGCAAAAATAAAATCTCCTTATCTACCCATTACAATATTTTGATTTTCTCAAAAAATCATAAAAAACATTACACATCATTATCCTCTTCTCATCAAGATTCTCATTGATTTCTCTAAAATCAATCAAAAATAAAACCCTAACAAGGTAAATGACCCTAAAAAAATAGAACCTAGGTCATATAGTATTCACCTCTACACCATTAATTGATTTTTCCTTAAATCGACAACACAAGACAAATACCATATTTCACAAAGGTAGAAAATGAAAGCCATAAAGACTTTACAAGTTGACCTAGCATAAGAATTTTGGCCCCTTCAAATATCAACATGTGCTTTGACCGAACATTTTGGGTGATCATGAAGTTGACAGAATTAGGGCATGAGAAAAGAATGCTAAACCCTAAAAATCATTTCATTTCGCACTCGTGAGTTCGAAGGAAAAAAAACTCTATCTAGAAGAATGGTGCCGCCATGATTGTGTCGAACTCGAGCTCATGCATCTTGGGAATCTTCCACGTTCTTCAAATAATGGAATCTTCAGTGGGTAAGCTTTTTTGCAGTATCTCAGCTTTTCACTTCATTCTGGAATAACAAAAGACCTAAGGCCGCGGCCTGTCATGATTCTCCTCTGACTTCTCTTTGCACTTTGTTTTACCTTGGCCGATATGAGCTTGAGCTCGACTTTTGTCAGTCTACTCCATGAGAGCTCGCCTTGTGTTTTCGCTTTCTTCTACTGTGCAGGGGTAAGCTATTTAGATGGTTTCATTACTGCTTATTTTGGCCCCTATGCCACAGTGAACACAATCTCTAATGTATTTTCCTTGAATTTTCTGTGTTTGCATCTATCATTGTTGTGTTCCATTCACACCATGAGAGCTCGACTGTTCTTCAAGGGCTCGAAATCTCGCTTTAGGAAACTATCTGAAACTTCTGGCCATAGCTAGAGTGCTTTTCCACATATCTGGACTGGTAATTTTCTTCTTTGTTAGACATTTATTCTCCAGAGGCTTAAAGAATCTCCTCTTTGCTCATGAACTTTGGCCATGTTCAGGCTGCACCAGATGTGTATTGTAGAAAACATTTTCTTTGTAGATTTTGGGTTCGACCCAGAACAGAAAATTGATCATTATGTCTATTTGAAAGCATTTCTGCATATGGGTATCATGAAAAATAGAATAAAACAATGTTTTCCTCATTTTGATGCTCGACCCACCTTAGGAAACTTGCATTTTTGTATCTCCTTGTTGTCTCTTTTCGTGGGCTACCACTGTAATTGAATTTTCTGTATTCTTAAAACAAAACCGAATATGGGTGCTTGAAATCACTAAAGAAAACTGTATTTTTCTTCTCCTTTGAAGCTCGATTCAGCACAAAAATTTGAATTTTTTAATTCTACTGCTTTTTATGTAAAAACCCATATGGGTTATCTTCATTATTGCATTTTTTTGTGTTTTGTGTTTTGAAAATAAACCCACATCTGGGTATCACAGATATCCATTCTATCCCTTCAGCATTCTGAAACCCCGGCGTGGTTCTTACTGTTTGTCTTTATTTACCTTCAGAATTGCAAATTCATAGTGAGAATAATGAAAATATGTGTGTGTTCATCTGTACTTAGTTAATTGGTGCTATTTTGACATTCCTGTAACTGTATTTTCAAACCCCACTGTGGGCTCTTCTTGATGTAAAAACTATTCCTTGCAAATTGGCTCAAATGTCTTTTATTTCTGCTATTCTGAAAACAAACTCATATGGGTAGATTCAAAATTGAAATAGCTTGATTCTCATGACATTCTAACCTCCCCAACCTCCTCTATGGAGATGTTGTATAAATTCTAAACTTTAACAAGACCTCCTCTTAGACATTGGATGACCACTTACACTCTCCAATCTTGAAGCTCGTTTGTAGTATTAGAAGACTGCAACTATATAAAAATCTGAGCCTCATTAAATCATTCAAAATCTTACGTTCCACCATTTGATAGAACTGAAGGCTTAACTAAGACATTCCCATATCTGCACTTTCAGTATGACTTCTTTGTAGATGAAATACACCAGAATATACTAATGATGAACATCGGCCATAAGTCTTTAGAAGGCTGGAATAGTATATGCTAACTGTATCACCTAAATATTGACTTCATGTTGTCTTTCTTTTCACACAGAAAATCCCTCTTCTGAATTTCTCAATTTTTACCATACAACAACATTGTTGTTGCTTCCTATTCTTAGACTTTGTAGATATTTTAACTTGAAACATTGCAGCACTGTACACATCTACATTCAAAGATTCCTCATGTGACCTTTGTTTATTTCGGGCATCATTGACATGCCATGTTTGAACTCCCATGCCTTCATAACTTGTTTACTCCGTAAATGGCACTTGTATATCACTAAAGACAATTATGAATGCACACCATACTTGATTGCTGCCTCCAACTAAAAACTGATACACGGTTCTACTTGAAACACTCCTCCAGCCTAAATGAGCTATTTATTCCTGCACACTGCTCACAATGAAAGCTCACATGTTTCCTTGCATAGATAACACCTTAGAACCTGTTATCATTTAATCTTGTGATTCTTAATTCTGTGTCTGATTACCAATCAACTGGAACTAGTGATTCATTTAACACTCAAATGCATTGTTTGTCTTTTGTACTCCTGAGCAACATGGTACTCTTCATGCATTTTTATGTTCCACTAATCAAACTGCTTTCAAAACTGGTCTCTTTCATGATGAGAATAAAAAAAAACCGTTAAGGCATAATGTATGCCTGTTCACTATCCTTGACTATGAAAAGAATGAATTGATGAACTGAAACTTGCATGACATATATGATTACGATCAACAAGATAACACAAAACATGAACTTTGCAGCAATATCTAATGTAAATGTACTCAACTGAATTCCTTAAGTGAACTAAATTCACTATTCACCTGTAGCCTTCAGAATAATTAACCTAGTTGTTATGAATGCACAGTTGGTTTAGTTGCTTGATAAATAACTATGTTTTTACTCTTTCAGTTGTTCTTCATTTTCACTTGATGAATATGATGATGTATCTTTAAAATCAGCCCATTTGAATAGGGAAGCATGCCGAGCTCTACCCTTGTGGGAGCCCATTTTTTTCCACATGCTTGGTCTTCGAATAATGCTCAGCTTCGTGACTTTACCTATACCTGCACAAGGAAACAAACAATGTTAGCATAAAAAATAGAACATGTTGATCATGATATTGTTATTTCTCCTTCAACTCATTTCTTTCGTACTGCACTTGATTGAATGTTTCAATGCATGGTTAATAGTAGGTTGTACTATTGTGGGTGCCTCATATAGGTTTCATCATAATTGGAGCCACTGACACCTCCTCTTTCCTCTAACAGGTCGACGGAGTACAAGAAGACAATGAAGCACCATCTAGCATCAAATGTCGATAATCAGGCAATGATGATTATGTCGTCACTTATATGTTTTATTTTTTGCATCCTCAGTAGTGCAATGTGCTATTAGAAATGTATTGTAACAATCACATCCATGGCTTGTGTGGATCTTTGATTTCAATTCTTACTTTTCATTTGAAAAGAAAATGCATTTGCATGCAATGTTGTACTATCATTATGATTGTTGAAATCAAATGAAGCCTTGTAAAATATGAGTCCTTTTATGAAATAAATGAAAGCATTTAAAATGCTATTTTGCTCATTTATTCAATTCTGTATTTTTGTTATTTCTAGAACATTTGAATGGCATTCTGAAAACTCCATTTCTGAAACTCAATTTCTCCTTTAAAAATGCATAACTGTTACTCAATGAATAATGATAATAATGCAAAATGGCATTTGAACTTAACTGCAATTTCACCTTATGATAAATAACATCCAGCCAGCTCCACCAATTGAGCTGAGGTGCAAAATTGGTAACAAGAACTTAATTTATCCTCTGGAGTACTACAAATCAATTGAATGCATTCATGCACATGAATAATTATTATTGACAATCACCATATGGGAATCTATTATGACTTACATGCAATTTATGAAGTAATGATAAATAGAAATAACTACTAAACAAAAATAAAACAACTATAAATATAGTGAAGAACAATTACCTTGAGTGGCCTACTCAAGTGGTTGTATTCATTTAAACCAAATCTAAATCTTTATATTCTACGCAACCATATCAACTTGAACTTCATTCATGACATATTCCAAAAGATCACATAAAATATTGCTCAAATATTGTATTGAAGAAAACTATTTCTAAACAATCAACATGTCTATAGTTACAACTAGAAACTAAAAAGTAACTGGTAACAAAATCCACTGGTATGATATTAATCAACTTACTATCTAAAGACTCAACCAACGGCTATATACAAGCATGGGGGAGTTTATTCTAAACACAACTTCTAACTGAAATCATTAACTACAACTCCTTAGATATCAGAGTGTGTAATTAAGATTTGAATTATTCAAAATGAAACTAAAAAGAAAGAAGATTTCAAATAGAGTTAAAACTTTTCAAAATAGATTTGCATGTAAAACACATAATCAATTGTCCAAAATCTTGTCAACAAAAGAATTCTTCTACTTCAACACCTTATTAAAGTTGTCATAATGATGCATGACTAACTCCATTAGGTGTCTCCACATGGTAGTTATTACACTCAGCTTGATTTGGCACTTCCCCTATTTGGTTGTCCAAGTCCTCCTTTTGTTGCGGGCTACAACTTCCAGTTGTTGTGGGCTACAGTGTCTTCTTGGGCTGCAAGAGGTTAATCCACAAAACATATATGCAAAGCTAACTACCATGATTAAATGTAGAATTCCAACCATATTTCATGCATATCCACATATATATCATGCAATGCTACTATATCATAACTATATTTCCATTACTATAATTCAGGTCCAAGGTTGTATAATGAACATAAAAAGATAGCATAGCAAAGGAATATGTCTAAAAGGATTGTCTAATAATGTTTGAAAGTATGCATAAAAACATCAAGAAATGGACTATTAAATAGACTCATCATTCCTAATTCATGATTAGAGCTTTAGCATTGATATTTTTTGGTCCTCTTTGTATTGAGTACATGATAGTTTGATTGATTACTTCATGATGGTGCTATGTTGCATTTGGAGTTTGGCATGTATTGATCGGTTATAGGTGCTCATGGATACATGGAGACTTATGTGAGTCTTGGAGTTCTCTTGTGGTTAGAAATTTTGTTGAGATGGTTATTCTTGATGAGATTTCAGTAGGAAGTCCAAGGAGCCTACACCTTGGTTGGACATGAGTCCAACATGGACATATGAGGAGAGTGTTCTTAGATGAGTCTTGATGACTTGGATATCTTGGAGGAGAATTCTCATTCCCCACTCTTGTTCTAATCAATGATTTACTTGAGAGGTATTGCCTATTGTTCCTTTCAGGTGTATTATGATTTATGCTTATCTTTCATAGATATAGATCTTGAGCTATGGATACATGGGTAGTTCTAGAGGATTAATTTTGAGAGATGTTTGGTATTTTTTTTATCTCCTTGCATATATGATTTTATATTATGATTCCATTATGGGGATCTTAGGAGATGGTTTATGGGTTGATTTCCTTCTTTATGAATGGTTACATTGAGATTGATCTTCTTATTTTGAGAGGCTTACATCCATGTTAGTTACATGATACATATGTTTTTTCTATCTTGGTGATTGAATGGTTGGGTGTTGTTATGGATTTTATTTTGGGGTGTTGTAGAGGAGATCACACTTGACACAATTAGTATTTGGAGGTGTATGTAGAAGGACTTTCTACTAGTGTATGATGTGCAACATTTCTCTCTTTGGTCTTGGTTATCTTCTTGGATGTTTGGTTTCACATTACATTGGTTTTGAAGTTTTGTTGGAGATATTGTGATCACTAGCTTTTGTTCATGTTTTTTCACTTATGTTCTTGGGTGATGACATGGAGGTTCCTTTATCTCTTTCCTTTGTTGGCTATGGAGAACATGGGAGAGCTATGGAGACTTGTGAAGAGAGTTGTTCTTATAGGTTATTTATTTACAATTTTTTCATATCATTGTGGATGTTCCTTGGTACTACATGATGTTGTTTACACCTTCTATGTTATGTTATTGGTAGAATTGACATGTCTTGATCATTCTTAAATTTGCATTACCCATGCAGTGGTAGATCTTAGATGTGTGTTCCATTCTTTGATAGGTTTGCACATGGAGCTTTTGATTGTGGTTTATGGGTGTATATGTTGATGACATGATTTTACTATGTTTGTAAACCTTGGAGGTATGGATAGTTGGTGTTGGCATATTGTTGTCATCGATGTCAAAAGGAGATCAGAGATGGGTTGGCCCTGATTCTAAAAGGATATTGTTGGCATAATGGTGTCATTGAAGTCAAAAACAGTTCTAAGCAATTTCATATAGAAGATGTGAAAAAGACTTGGAAGCTTTGAAGAGAATCGAGCATCAATCATCAGGCTTATCAGTTACCAAATGCATTAAAAAAGACTTAGTGAATTTTGTGTTTAGTCTGCAAGGTTTCGGACCTTGAGCCTCGGACATACCTCTTACCGAGTCCCCCAAAAAGATGGAGTAAAAGATGCTAAGTCTATCTAGTATTTTGGACTTTGTACTTCAAGTACACATCTTACCTTTGTGTTCAAAGACAGTAGTATGAAGGAACCATACCACCCGAAAATGTTTCGGGCTTCACAATTTGATAGGGAGGCTTGCAAATCATTGAATGCATGGAAAGTGGTAAGGTGGAAGAGTGAACTCCGACATCTGATAAGTTCTTTGTAAAGTTGGTGTTTTGGTTCTTTGATGTTTTAGAGGTTTGGGTATTGGTATGTGATAACTATGAAAAGAGGTAAATGGTAAAGGATGAGGCTGACGACTGAATCCTGATAGGAGTAAAAGGAGCATCGAGCATAAGGGATCGAGCTTGCTTGTTGTACTCGACGATGCACTAAAAGCATAAGGTAAGGGATATTTGTGACTCTCAACTCCCAAAGGAGAGCATTTGGAATGTCAACCATATTGAAGTATGACGTCACCTTAGATAGATGACAAAAAAAGGTTACATCGCATAAAGCCTTCACATCACTGTAATGGAAGTCAAAAGTTATTTGCTTTAGGGGTGAGTGATGGAGTTTAATCAAATGAAATTTTGATCGAATGGAGGAAAAAAAAATTGGTGGGTCCAGCAGACATGTGGTGACATATCGCTTGGTCACTTCACATCACTGTTGTGAAGAAAAGTGATAGGATGGTTTTCACGATGAGTGATGGACATCGGAGCTAGAAGAAGATTACGACAAAGGTGAACATGTGGCAGTATCTCGCCATCCCACTAAGATTCTATGGGCACGTTTCATTTTCATGTGATACAATGGGGAACATTGTATAATGGATGGCAATTGATCCAATGGTGATTGCCTTGCCTACTCACATCATTGAAGAAGAAATAAAGTTAGTTGAATTACAACAATACTCAATGAATGGAGATCAATGATGCAAATGTTCAGGATGGATGATCTAACAGTCATCACCAAGGTTTCTCGCATCGTGTGAGTAAATGGTGGTGACTCAAGAGTTGAAGCAATATGCGATGGAAAAGATCTATGATGGAGATTTAAAGATCATTTATCTGACAGTAATGTTTTAAAGATGCAATGATGAGCAAGAAATGTTGGATCATGGTGTGAATAGAGATCAACTACCCATACTCAATGATGAAGATCACAAATTGCTAAGTTTGTGTAAATGAGGGTTTTGTCTAGTAACCGACACAATTAATGAATTTAATTCGTTCAACTGCTTCAACAACCAATATGAAAGGAGATTTGATTTGCAGGTCAGTGGAATAGATTGCCATGTCAAGAAAAATAAAGATTAGATTGGATAAACTAAGGAATGAATTAAGTGCATGTCTAATCGTAGGATTTTGCAGATTGCTATTCTTAGAAAATTATCTATATCAAAATTAAATGTTGTAAGGCTCGATGCAGAGGTAGTGTAATGATGAAGATATCTAATAACCCTATCATATTTCTTCATGATGAGATGGATGATGGTGCAAGGCTTGAGATGAACATGAAGCTTTTTGGTGAAGATAGAAAGTGTGGAAAACCCTAACAAAGGATTCTAGTTTATTTGATCATGTGTGAGAATCTCAAGGCAGTAATTGTAGATCGGTGGAGTCAAAAATAATACAATGAAGTAATTATCGAATGAGTTGTATCTGTTGTAAGTGAGTTGAGAGAGAATAGACTATAGGGGAAAAGAGAGTTTGAAAAAAGTCATGTATTATTCAATGTGCAACAGAGGTAGAGTGAAGAGAGGATGAAGTGTAGCAGATAGAGTATGCACAAAATTTGAATGAGTAGAACCCAAACAAAAAGAAGAATATGATTAAGGGTTAACATTCAAGGTGCAAAGGTGTATGTGCAACAAGATAGAACAGTGAATTTTCTAAGTGTAGAGGAGAAAGAGAGTACAAAGCAAAGGGGATGTGTTGCAAAGATTGTCACATCAGTAGCAGAGAGTATTGCAGAGACTACAACAAAGGACTGAATAGTTGCAAATAAATTTACAACAATAGAATTGTAATAAAATTGCTATATCTCTCATTGTAAACCTTATTGGTGGGTGCCATCAAATATCTGGGTAGGTGCTCAGATTAGGGAGTGAGTGCTTCCTTGGAATGGTTGCTCCTAAAACCAAAGGATTGGTGTCTCCTTAGGGTTGGTTCCCTTAAAAAATTGTAACTGATCTCCATGCTTGTGAGGCTAGATTAGAACAGTAGCTCCTAACATCATTTCTCATCGTGGTTTTTCCCATCTTGGGTTTTCCATGTAAATCATGTGTTATGAGATTCTTGTGTGTGTGCATATTTTGTATTTACATGTTAAGTCTCAATCTACATGAAGTGATTAAAGAGAAATTTAAGTATTATTGATTCATCCCCCATCTCAGTATATTATTGTGTTCCAACTATTGGTATCATAGCCCTAGGTTCCCTAGTTGAAGCTTAATCAACTCAGGTAGATTATTGGAGTGTGAACACAATGAGCAATCAGGAAGGTTCTTCTAGAAACAAGCCACCTCAGTTTGATGGAACAAATTATGCTATGTGGAGCTATTTGATGAAGGGATATTTGGGATCCCTAGGATTTGATGTTTGGATGTTAGTCAAGAACAAATACATTCTTCCTCCTACTCCTCTCACTGATGCTGCAGGAAAGAAGGATTATGAGAATAATTAAAAAGCATTGTTTTCCATTATGAACAACTTATATAAATTTGTGCATGGAAGGGTTATGCATTGTCAGACTACGTAAAATGTTTCAAAAAAATTGAAGAATATCTATGAAGGAGATAGCAAGGTCAATTTGGCAAAGCTTTAAGTGTTGAGAGCTAAATTTGAAGGTCTAAAGATGACTGAAGAGGAGAAGATTGTAGACTATCTTCTGAGACTTGACGATATAGTAAACTCTATTAGAGGATATGGAGAAGAAGTAAAAGAAGATGTCATTGTACTGAAAGTGCTAAGGTCAATGACAAATAGATATGATCCCAAGATCTCTAAAATGGAAGAAGAAAGAGAAGTGGAAAAAATCACTCTTGATGAGTTGCATGCAATGCTTACTGTATATGAAATGAGGATTGGAGACGTTGAACCTTCTAGGAGAGAAGTTGCATTCAAGGTTGTAAAAAATGAAAAGGATAGAGTAGATAAGAAATACAAGGCTACAGTCATTGCATCAAAACATGGAGAGACTGATGAGGAAGATGCAAACTTCTTAAGAAGAATAAGGAGAGGATCCGACAAGTATAAAGGTAAGTTTCCCTTCAAGTGATTTAATTGTGGAAGAATAGGCCACCTTTCTTCTAAGTGCCCTTATAATAAGGAGGACAACTTTGAGCAAGAAGGAGATAGAAAAAATAAGAAATCCTATTATCCAAAAAGAAAGGAGTTTGGAAATAAAAAGAAGAGTTTGTACATTCAGGAAGAAGGTGACTCATCTAATGCTAGTGATAGTTTAGATGATGAGCAAGATCATGCACTTGTAATGAAGGAAGAATAAGAAGAATTCCTATTCATGGCAAAAGACTCTAAGGGTTTGAAGGATGGAAAAAATGAAGATTTATGTGAAGAAGGTGAAGAGGAAGTAGATATTGATCTTGAGGGTGAACTAATCAGTGTTCTTGAAGATCTCGATGATCTAAGGGATAAGTTTGATGATCTTAAAATGGAAAATAAAAAATTGAAGAAGCATGCTCAAAAGGAGACTAACAAGCTAACCAAAGATCTTGAGGAATCTAATCAGATGGTAGTAAATCTGAAAATTCAAGTAGAGGAAGCCAAAAGAATCAAAGAAGTAATGAAATCCAAAATTGAATCTAAAATGGATAAATTCATGAAGCTTGAGGTAGAAGTAGTTGCCTTGAAAAAAGACTTGGAAAAAACTAAAGAGCATGTTGAAAAAGGCTTGAAGCTGAAAGGAGGTTCTGAGATTCTAGATGGATTATTGAGCACACAAAAACCTTTTAATAAGGAGAAAACACATTAGGGTTGGAGAAAGAAAGAGTTCCTTAAACAATGAGTTTGCAAAACTTTACGAAAGATTCAGAGCAGAAGAAAAGTTGAGTTCAAGAGGTGAGAAACTTTGTATGGAAGATGTTGTTCGAAAAGAGAAGAAGTCTGTTGAGATAGGGAAATTAGATGAAGAAAATAAGCCAGTGGCAGACAAGAACAACTGATCAATCCTTGATCAACAAAGGAAGAAGCAAAACATGACAAGAATGGATGTTGATGTATTTACAAGAGTGTATGATCCAAGAAGGCCAATATAAATGAGGCCACCTCATCTAACTCAAGGAAATGCTATGACCAGTTACTCAACATACTTCTATGGGTATTGTTGTACTTGTAATCATTTTGGTCATAGGGCTAGAGAATGTAGTGTCACTCCAAGGAGTACAAATTTTGTCTGCAAAAATCCTTTTGCTCCCCTAGTTGACCTGAATGCAGTCTGTTTCAACTACAACAATTTTTGTCATGTAGTTAGAGATTGTAGAACAAGATTTATAAGACCAAATGCTCAATTTGAGAAGAATAAAAACACACCTTCCAAAATTGAAAAGGAAGCTAAGGTTTTTGAGAAGGAAAAGAAAGTTGAAAAGAAACCTAAGAAGGTGTGGAAGGAGAAAGAGAAAAGTTCCACTCAATCTATGATTTCCCAAACAACACTACATGCAAAGAAAAAAAAATTATGGGTAATCGATAGTTGTTGCTCCAAGCACATGACTAGTGACAAGAGAAAAAATATAGATTTTAAGAAATGCAAAGAAGGATCAGTCAGTTTAGGTGATAATACTGCTACAAAAAATCATGGTAAAGGAATTTTGGGCATAGATGAGAAGAATAAGACAAAAGACATCCTTTATGTGGAGGGTTTGAAACATAACCTTATAAGTGTTAGCAAGATGTATGACAATGGTTACAAAATTGTATTTAACTTTGAAGGATGCAAGATAAAAAAGAATGGTAGGAAAATTGGACAAGGAGTAAGGATTGATAGCAATCTTTACAATCTTTGTGAGGTAAAAGGTCAAAATTTCCTAATAATCCAAGTAGATGAAATTTGGTTGTGGCACAGAAGATTGGGGCATGTAAACTTTGACAACTTGGTAAAGATAAGCTCAAAGGGACTGGTTAGGAACATGCCTAAGTTAACAAAGCCAACAAATGCTATCTACAAAGGATGCCAACAAGGAAAGAAAACAAAGTTTAAGTTTCCAACAAAGGATTATTCAACCACAAAACCCTTGCAAATAATTCATATTGATCTATTTGGTCCCACAAGGACAAGAGGATTGCAAGGTGAGAGATATTTTATGCTACTAATTGACGATTATACTAGAATGGCATGGGTAACTTTCCTAAAGGATAAAGTTGAGGCATTTGAGAAGTTCAAGATATTTAGGAAACTGGTTGAGAAGGAAACTAGAAGAAAAATTAAATGCTTGAGATTGGATAGAGGTGGTGAATTCACATCAAGTGAATTCATTGGATATTGTGAAAAACATGGAATCAAGTGTCAATATTTTGCACCAAGAAATCCACAAAAAAATGGAGTGGTAGAAAGAAGGAACAAAATTGTTAAAGATATGACTAGATCAATGTTAAGTGAAGCCAAATTGGTAGATACTTTTTGGAAAGAAGTAGTCCACATTGTAGTTTACATTTAGAACAGAGCTCTTCTAAGAGCAAATAGTGGAAATACTCCTTATGAACTGTGGTATGGAAAACCTACATTCGTCAAGTATTTCAAGGTGTTTGATAGAAAATGACACATAAAGAGAGAAGATGGGAACTTGGGAAGCTTTGATTCAAGATGTGATGAAGGAACATTTTTAGGATATTCCACCCAAAGAAAGGTATACAAGTGTTACAAAAAAAGGCTACACAAAATTGTGGAAAGCATCAATATTAAGGTTGATGAAAATTTGAGTCATGATAAGCCTAACAAAAATAACTTTGAAGCTGAATCAAAAGATTATGAATAAGTTGTTGTAAATGAGAAAAGTGAGGAAGAAGAATGTGAAGAAGAAGTTGAATGAGCACCTACAGAGTATGTGCAGAAATACCATCCAATAGATTAAATAATTGGTGACAACAATAAAGGATTTCAGACCAAAAGGAGGCTTGCAAATAATAAAGAACAAGTAAAATTTTCTCTCTTCTCTCAAATTGAACCAAAGAGCTTCATTAAGGCTAGTAAGGATGAAAGTTGGATGAAATCCATGGAAGAGGAGCTCAATCAGATTGAGAAGAATAAGACATGGGAATTGGTTCCTAGAACACCAAGCAAAAATGCAATAGGAACTAAATGGGTATTCAAAAATAAGCTAAATGAAGATGGAGCTATGGTTAGGAATAAGGAAAGATTAGTATGATGACTATGTATGCCGGTTGAGGAAGGAATTGTATGGTCTAAAGCAAGCACCAAGAGCTTGGTATTCAAGATTAGACCAGTACCTACAACAACAAGGTTTCAGGAAAGGATGTGTAGAAAACAATTTGTCTTTCAAATCTGAAGGTGACCACATGATTATTGTTGGTGTATATGTAGATGACATCATATTTGGAGGAAGCAATGATAAAATGTGTAAAATATTTTCTACACACATGCAAGATGAATTTGAAATGTCAATGTTAGAAGAGTTATTATTTTTCCTTTGTTTACAAATAGCACAAACAAAAAATGGGATATTTATATCTCAAAATAAGTATGCTAAGGAAATGCTTAAGAAATTTGGTATGGAGGATAGTAGACCAGTCAATACCCCCATGATAAATGGATACAAGTTGAGAAAATCAAATGAATCACCATATGCAAATCATATGTTGTATAGATCAATGATTGGTAGCTTGTTGTACTTAACTGCATCAATGCTAGATATTATGCAAGTTGTATGTTTAGTTGCAAGGGTTCAGGCTACACCAAAAGAATCTCATGTCAATGTAGTGAAAAGAATATTTAGATACATCAAAAGTACTATTGATTATGGGTTTTGGTATCCCAAGAGCATGGACTTTTCTTTGACAACATAAACAGATGCAGATTGGGTTGGATGTGTAGATGATAGAAAAAGCACAAGTGGAAGAGAATTTTTCTTGGGAGACAAGTTGGTTTCTTGGATGAGCAAGAGGCAAGAATCAATCACTCTTTCCACTATAGAAGAAGAATATGTGACAAAAGAAACATGTTGTACTTAGGTCCTATGGATGAAGTAGACACTTAAGGACATCAAGGTAGAGTACAAAGAGCCTAGCTCAATTCTTTGTAATAATTCAAGTTCCATAAACATATCAAAGAATCCAATGATGCACTCTAGAACAAAGCACATATCCATCTAGTATCACTTCATTAGAGAGAAGGTCATAGACAAGGAAGTTAGCATGGAGTATGTTCCCACAAATGAACAAGTGGCTAACATTTTCACCAAGCCTCTTCCCAAGGAAACAATTTAAATATCTAAAATAGAAGTTGGTAGTGATTGCTCCCACATCATATCACTAGACATTAGTAACAGGGCATGAGTCAAGGGAGAGCTTCATTTATATTTCATTCATCCCTGAAAATGAATAGGATAGATTAAGTTAGGTAAAATTAGTTTTACAAATTTCTGTTAGAGTAATAAGTTATTATGCTTAATTAATTACATCACATTGATTAATTAATTAAGTCACTTATTTCTCTTTATTACTTAAGCTAAAATTAGGCACATTAATAATTAATTAATTGATTAATTATTAAGTGTGCACACTAGGGTTTCTTTTTAGGGTTTCCCTTTTAGGGTTTCTTGATCTCCTTCATAAGGATTGATCACTTTGTAATAATCGATTCTCTTAATGCATTTTCACTGAGAGGTTTACAGAACATCTTTTTGGTTCTTCATATCTTTTGCATGTGACAGGTATCCATCTTGCATGCAGGTGATCTTGGATTCTAACAACCCTGGAATCTATGAAGCAGCAAGCAATTATTGAATGATGTATTACTGAAAATGAAGTGCAAAGATGCAAGATGCACTCTCCTAACTGCCAAAACATCCAAGTAATCGCCAAACAACCAATCGGGCCAAATCTGGACTAACTGATAAACCTGGGATAGATATAGAAAAAGTGCATGGACAGTAACATAGAGCTCCTTAATACCTTTCCAACACCGCAAACGAGGCAAAAATTGGACATCGTGGCAAAAAGTTATGAGCTCGGAAGTCCAAAAGCAACATCTGACTTCAAACAGAAATAAATGTAGGAAAAAAGTAAAATACTATAAAATAAACTACACTACTAGAAAGTGCTCGGAACCAGCTTTCCGGCGATATCTCGTTTGCCCGATTTCGATACCGTATGCCCAAGTTATGGCCAAAAGAAAAAAATTGCTCTTTTAGAAGAAACTAGGGTTAGGGGGGCAAAGAGGGCCGGCACGGATGACGTCATCATGACGTCATCAAAATCTGAGCATAAATTTGACGGCCATCAATCACAAAAAATCGGCCCTCTGCAGGGAAACCGCCGGTATATTCTAGAGCTATATTCGCCAGAACCGAATATTCTCGATCCCGAAGATTCCAGCTGGTCCTCCATAGGACCGCCGCTGCGCTGGAGGGGGCCGTCCGGGTGGACTGGCCGGCGGTGCAGGTGGCTGCCGCCCGATGGCCGCCGCTCCTGGTGGCTGCTGGGTGGCGCGGCGGTGGCCGCCTACCTTCTGTGCGGGCGGCGCACAAAAAACCTAAAAATTTTCAATTTTTCTTTTTTTTTTTGAAATTTTTCAAAGAAAGTGCCTTGATCTACATGCTGGGAGGCCGCAGCCCCTCAGACAAATTTTTCCTCCCGGATCAACTGCACCAAAATGGACGATTTGACAGGCGTTTCTAGGGTTTTGGGACGCTGCAAACGCGCTGGCGACGTCTGTTTGAGCCCATTGTGTCCCGAAAAAATTGCTACCCCCAGATCTTGCAAAAAAGATGCCTGTGGAAACCCTTGCACTTGAAACTCACAGAGAGGCCATATCTTCAGATCACGAACAAGTAGCTGCAGGTGTAGAGCTCTGATACCATGTTAGAATCCAAGATCACCTGCATGCAAGATGGATACCTGTCACATGCAAAAGATATGAAGAACCAAAAAGATGTTCTGTAAACCTCTCAGTAAAAAATGCATTAAGAGAATCGATTATTACAAAGTGATCAATCCTTATGAAGGAGATCAAGAAACCCTAAAAGGGAAACCCTAGTGTGCACACTTAATAATTAATCAATTAATTAATTATTAATGTGCCTAAGTTTAGCTTAAGTAATAAAGAGAAATAAGTGACTTAATTAATTAATCAACGTGATGTAATTAATTAAGCATAATAACTTATTACTCTAACAATTTCTAACGACTTGATGGTTGGAGAAGTATAAACATATTCTTTCTCTTTGTATGGGTTGTCAAAGGGGGAGAATATCAGCAGCAACACTATGTTTTGAGGTAGAGTCCAGTTAGACCCTTTTCCATTGATGTCCAAGGGGGAGAATTTGAGAAAAAATCTCTATTGGGAGAAGGTAAGAAAAAATCTCCTTGTTTTTCAAAGGTGAAGATATGACTAAGGGGGAGCAGTAATAATGACTGTGTGACAGTGATTTATATTTTGGTACAACATATTATTTGGTACATATTTTGGTTTAGAGCATTTGGTTTTTCCATCAATGAAAAAGGGGGAGATTGTTGGCATATTGTTTTCATTGATGTCAAAATGAGATTAGAGATGGGTTGGCCCTGATTCTAAAAGGAGATTGTTGGCATAATGGTGGCATTGAATTCAAAAGAAGTTATGAGAAATTTCATATAGAAGATGTGAAAAAGACTTAGAATCTTTGAAGAGAATCAGGCATTGATCGTCGAGCTTATCGCTTACCAAATGCATTGAAAAATATAGTCAAATTTGTGTTAATTCTATAAGGTTTCAGGCCTTGGGCCTCATACATACCTCTTACCGAGTCCCTTAGAAAGATGAAGTAAAATATGCTAAGTCTAGAGTATTCTGGACTTCGGAATTCTGGTGCACATCTTACCTTTGTGTTTGAAGACAACAGTATGAAGGAACCATGCCACCCAAAAATGATTTGGGCTTCGTGATTTGACAGGGAAGCTTGCAACTCATTGAATGCATGGAAAGTGGCAAGGTCAAAGAGCGAACTTCGACATCTGATAAGTTATTTGTAAAGTTGGTGTTTCGGTTCTTTGGTGTTTCGGAGGTTTGGGTGTTGGTCTACAATAACTATGAAAAGAGGTAAATGGTAAAAGATGAGGCATATGGCTGAATCCCAATAGGAATAAAAGGAGCATCGGGCATAATGGTTCGGGCTTGATTTTTGTACTTGACAATGCACTCAAAGCATAAGGTAAGGGAGATTTGTGACTCCCGACTCCTAAAGGAGAGCATTTGGAATGTCATTGATATTGAAGTATGAGGACACCCTAGACAGATGGTAGAAAAAGATTACATCACATAAAGCCTTCACATTGTTGTAATGCAAGTCAAAGGTTATTTTCTTCAGCGATGAGTGATGGAGTTTAATCAAATGACATTTTGATCGGATGGAGGACAAAACATTTGGTGGGTTCTGTAGACACATGTCAACATATCATTTGGTTGCTTCACATCACTATTGTGAAGTGAAGCGAAAGGATGGTTTTTGTGATGAGCAATGGACATCGAGAGCTAGAAGAAGATGATGTCAAAGGTGAACATGTGGCAGTATCCTACCATCCCGCTAAGATTCTATGGGCCTGTGTCCTTTTCCTATGATACAACGGGGAATAGTGTAGACTGGATGGTGATCAATCCAATAGTGATCACCTTGCCTACTCACATTGCTGAAGAAGAAATAAAGTCAGTTGAATTACAGTGATACCTGATGAATAGAGATCAGTGGTGCAGATGTGAAGGATGGATGATATAGCAGTCATCACTAAGGTTTCTCGTGTCGTATGAGTAAATGGTGGTGACTCAAGAGTTGAAATGATATGATATGGAAAAGATCTACGATGGATATTTAAAGACCGTTTATCTTACGGTAATGTTCTAAAGATGCAATGATGAGAAAGGAACGCTAGATCGTGGTGCAAAGAACATAGATCGATGGCCTAGATTCAATGATGAAGATCACAAATGGATAAGTCCATGTAAATGAGGGTTTCATTTGGTAACCAACACAGTGAACAAATTTAATTCATTCAACTACTCCAACAACCAATATGAATGGAGATTTGATTTGCAGGTTGGCAACACAGATCACTATGTCGAGAAAAATCAAGATTAGATCAAATAAATTAAGGAATGAATTAAATGCATGTCTAACAGTAGGATTTTGTAGATTGCTATTCTTAGAAAATTGTTTGTATCAAAATTAAATGTTATAAGGCTCGATGCAGAGGTAATGTGACAATGAAGATATCTAATAAACCCTATCAGATGTTTTCGTGATGAGCTTGATAATGGTGCAAGGATTGAGATGAATAGGAATCTTGTTGGTGAAGATATAAAGTTTGGAAAACCCTAACAAAGGATTCTATTCGATTTGATCATGTGTGAGAATCTTGAGGCAAAAATTGTAGATTGGGGGATTCAAGAAAAAAGAATACAATGAAGTAATTGTTGAATGAGTTGTATCTAATGTAAGTGAGTTGAGAGAGAATAGTCTGCAAGGGAAAGGAGAGTGTTGAACAGAGTCATGTATTATTGAATGTGTAGTGGAGGTAGAGTGAAGAGAGGATGAAGTGTAGCAAATAGAGTATGCACAAAATATGAATGAGTAGAACCAAAACTCTCACCATGCACTTTGTATATTTCATCACCTGGGGGTTTGAACAACCCTATTTTTTCTCCTGGGGGCAAGAACAGTTTGTGCTCTGTTGACCAAGCAGCCTCCTATGTGGAAAATCTTGTAGGAGGTCAAATATTGACTAAGACAGCTTAGAAGTTTGTGTTGACCTTTTGTACCATTGTGGGGGATGAAGTGGACATCCCAGATGCAATCTTGAATGATTCTTTGGAGGGTTTGAATTTTTCTTTGGTGGGGAAGTTCTTTTTTGGACGACCCAATATAGACTAGGTATGGAAACGGGCCTCTGACACTTGGAAACTCAAAGGAAGCGTTTCTATAAGTGCCATGCCCAAGGGTCTTTTTTTGTTTACCTTTGTTATCCCTAAGGATATGTTAAAGGTTCTCACAGGAGGACCATGGGCCTTTGATAGAGGTTTTAAAAATATTTGTCTTTATGCAAGTGGAAACCAGGGTTTGATGCCTCTGTAGATTTGGGGAAAGTTTCCCCTACCTACGTTAGGCTCCCTGGGTTTCCACTGGAGTTATGGAATCAAAAGGTTTTTAAGGGGATTTCAAACTCCTTTGGTTCATTGGTCATTATTGAAAAAGTTACTTTTCTTAAATCTAGATTGGTTTATGCAAGAATATGTGTGAATGTGGAGGTTAACACAGTTCGAACCACTTTTGTTACTTTAAAATCTAAGTTTGGGAAATGGGTTCAGCCATTAGAATATGAGAGATCCATGGTGTTCTGTCAAGGGTGTAATAAATTTGGGCATTTACAGGATGCTTGCAACAAAGCTCCTCTTGAACCAAAGATACACCAAATCGAGACACAAATGAACACTCCTTTGAAGAATATGACCCTAATGAACATATCAAAGGAATCTAAAACCTCAACATCCAATAAAGAATTGTTACTCACAGAAAAATCCTTGGACCTTGATCAAGGAAATAATAAGGAAGACCCAACCCCAAAAAAGGATGCTCCAAAAGAAAATCTAGAAAGTTTGTTTTCAGAGGCTGCCAATGAACCATCCACCCAGCCTTCCTTGGAGAAAATGTTGGATTCAAAAAAAGGAATGGGAAACAACGAGATTGCTTCACCTTCAAACTCTAAGGGAGAACAACAAAATGAGCCCCATGAGGAAGGGGAAATTATAATCGAAAAGGAAAAGTTATTGACTCCAACCCATGAACCTCCTGAACCAAACTTGGGGGAGGAACACACACCATAAAGCAAAGATGAAAAAGGATGGATAAACACCAAATCACAAAAAGAGAAAAAACTAGATGTATGGGGAAATAACAAAGTAGGAAGAACCCAATCAAAGGAAACAAGAATCACAGAAACAACAAGAGATGTGGCAACAGGGAAGTAGAAAACCCTTGATTCTTTGGCAAGGAACAAATCAAAAAGGAAGAAAGGGAGTATCCTCCCACCTGGGGTAGTATAAGCCTGGTACTGCTCATTCTTTGAACTTATGGGGATACTATCTTGGAATGTTAGGGGTATAAATGGCCCCTATAAATAGCATGTGCTAAAGGATTGCTTAGCTAAGGTGAAACTTGATATCCTTTTGATCCAAGAAACTAAAATGAAAAAGGAAAGTTTTGAGAAAACCCTAAAGTGGCTTTGGTCGGGAGCTGGTTTTGAAGTCAGTGATGCAAAAAGTGCCTTTGGAGGGATTGCTACTTTTTGGAAATCTTTGAGGTTTGGTGACAAGTTGAAATTCAAGAATAAGAATAGTCTCTTAGTTAGTATGGAGGATGGAGATTCTTCCATCAATTGGAATATGGGAAATATCTATGGCCCCAACTTGAGATTGGATAGGCTAGAGCTATGGAATACACTGGAAGGAGTAATGGAAAATAGAAAATATGAACTATGGATGCTTGGAGGAGATTCCAACTCCCCGCTATACCCATCTAAAAAAAAGGAGGTTTAATTGATTACTCAGATAGTATGATTGACCTCTCAAGCTTTCTTGATTTAGTTGGATTAATGGGAATCCCTCTAACAGGATCTATCTTTACTTGGTCAAATAGAAGGTAGGGAAATCAACTTATCCAAGTCAAAATAGACATATTTTTGATATCCTCTAATTGGAACATAATGCAAAATCTCTCCCTTTCAGCCTCTCCTAGAACAGGGTCCGACCATAATGCACTACGTTTGGAATGGGATGACAGAGTGATTAAAATACCATATCCTTTTAGATATGAAATTATGTGGTCCCTCCACCCATAATTTAAATCTCTAATTGAGGAATGGTGGACTTTTCCTTGTGATGGTACCCCTATGTTTAGACTAATGTAGAAATTAAAAAGAATTAAAGAAAAGGTCAAGGGGTGGAACAAATACACTTTTGGGAAAATCTTTACCACTAAGAAAGACCTGAATTTGAAAATTAAGGAAATACAAGACCAAATGGAGGAAAAAATTAGTGATGATGAGATATACATCAAAGAAAGGGAGTTGAGAGCCCAATGGCACAAAATAAGTAAGGAGGAAATTTTGTAGAAACAAAAATCTAGGATTCAATGGCTACGGGAAGGAGATAGAAACACTAAGTTTTTTCACCAATCTACTTTGAAGCACAAGGGAAGAAATAGGATATAATCTCTTACCACCTCTGATTTCATTTGACTTGATGGTGAAGAAGAAATAACAATGGAGGTTGTTTCCTTCTTTTTAAACTATCTTGAGCTCCCAAAGATCGATAATTTCAAATTAGAAGAGTTTCTGTAGGTTATACCCAAAGTTATCACGAAGGAAGAATTGAAAGAACTAACCAAGACTTTTTCCATGAAAGAAGTGAAGGAGGTTGTTTTCTCTTTTGAAGCTTTTAAAGCACCAGGACCAAATGGATTCCCTCCCAGTTTCTTCCAATTCTACGGGGATATTATCTCTCTGGACCTCTTTAATGTGGTTAAGGATTTTTTTAGATCAGGAAGACTCTTGAATTAGATGAATACCACCTTTCTAGCTTTAATTCCCATAACTACTGAGGCTACTTCAATGAATGATTATAGACCAATAAGTTTATGCAACACCACTTATAAGATTTGCTCTAAAATCATAGAAAATAGGTTGAAACTGGTTCTGGGAAAACTGATTGTGATTAATCAAAAGGGTTTTGTTCAAGGAAGACAAATATTGGATGCAATAATCTACACCCTTGAGATCTTGCAGTCTATGGATTACAGTAAGAAACCAAGTATGGTGTTGAAATTAGACATCTCCAAAGCCTATGATAGGGTTTCTTGGAATTTTTTGTTTGTTGTTCTGCAAAAATTCGGCTTCACTGGAAAATTCCTCAATTTGATAAAAACTTGTGTCACTACTCTGAAGTACTCAGTCTCGATTAATGGTATTCCCCATGGTTTTTTCTCACCAGGAAGGGGTTTGAGACAAGGAGACCCTTTGTTTCCATATTTCTTTGTCATTGTGGCTGAAGCTTTAGGCTACAACATACATAAACAACTTAATAATAAAATTCAAAAAGGTTTTTGTGCTACTTCTTCCTTACCCCTTGCCTCATATCAACAGTTTGTTGATGATACCATTCTTATGGGGGGGGGATCTATAGTTGAAGCTAAACAATGGAAATATATTCTTGATAAATATGCTAAAATATCAGGCCAGTTTATAAACTACCAAAAAAAAATTCTATTTTTTAATACTAGCCCGATTGTGAAAAACAAAGTCATAAGGATCTTGGGGTGTTAGGAGGTGGAGTTACCTGCTACCTACCTTGGCCTACCTCTATTTTCTTGAAATCCGAACAACAACTATTGGAACTATATAGTGGAGAAAGTCCAAAAAAGTTTGGCTAGTTGGAAAGGAAAATTGTTGAGCTTGGCAGGAAAAATTCAGCTCTTAAAGGCTTCTCTCAGAACATACCAGTCTATTACTTATCTATTTTTAATATCCTGACATATATAGCTGAGAGAATTGAAACAATTCAACGAAGATTTTTATGGTCAGGGGTGGAGGAAAGGAAAAGAATGGCACTCATCAAGTGGGAAATGACCTGTGCCTCAAAGAAAGCGGGAGGGTTGGGAATCAAAAGATTAAAATTGTTCAATAAAGCTCTAGTGGGGAAAATGGGTTGGTTTCTCTTGGAAGGTGAAAAAGATTGGGCTCAAATCTTAAGGGCGAAGTATCTAAAGAATAAGGAAGCTAGATGTTTTATTAGGAAGAAGGAGCTTCTGTATGGATCAGTGTTTTGGAATATTCTTCTTAAAACAAGAGGAATCTTGTCTAGAGGAGCAAAAATAAGGGTCAGGAATGGGCTAAGTACTGATTTTTGTGAAGATACCTGGTCCACACAGACCCCTCTGTCAGCTTTTGAAGGCCTCCAACAAATTAGAATTAGAATGAAAAGAGGTATTGGCAAAAAAATCTCTAACTACTTAGTTTGGGAAGGGTTGAGACTCAGGTGGATAGGCTTGGGTGCTGGCAAGAAGTTGAGTCCACTTTTTTGCCAAAAAGTGGAAGTGTTTTCCCTGATTTTCAGAATTTGACACATTTGACCTTAAAATTTGAAGCACTTAGAGATGGAATCTTCAAAAAAGTCACTAATCATAAAATGTAGTACTCGGAGTCTAGTTTCCAAATATGTAATTTATTTCAATACCCAAATGGTACAAATTGAGTTTCAATAGGCGTTTCTAAAAACCACTATTTAAAAGTCACTTTTTTTTACCATACCATGCATGTGTATGTCATCCATATTTTGACCTAAATTATTGTATTTTTCTAAATCCTTTTGGGAAAATATTTGTGACTCATTGAAGCACATTTTTGATATTTTTTTGTAATTTTTTTTTTAATACCTTTTTTTTGTTAAATTTTTATTAGCCATATTTGTCGTTTTGAAAAATCATGTATGTCACACAAGATAACCTAAACTTATCATTTTTTTATTTTTTTTAAATTGAAAAGAATTGTCTGAAGTACATTCTCGTGCAATCCGTTCGTGAAAATGCTATGTTGATAAAAAAGTTATTAAAATAGTAAAAAACCTTGATATTTAAAATTTATGGACCAATTGAATAATCCTTCCTCTACAATATAAGTTGTCAGGATGGCTTGCGTATGATCCTGCAAGGGCTGAGCTAGGGCACCCGAGCCCTAGCTCGTGATTGTCTCGTTCTGCTTCTGCGCGGTCTAGGTAGGGTTCTTTTGGTGTTTATGGGGGTAGGCTTTCCTTTTTCTGGTGCGTTTTGTTGTTGGGGAGGTTGGTTGGCGCGATCTCCTTCCTCTTGTGCTCGTTGGTGCACTCGGGGCTGTGTTTCCACGCGTATGGCCATTTGGATGCATGCGAGCTCGTGGATCTGTGGGTGTTTGGTGCAATTTCCCTTGTGTGTGAAGGTGAGATGGAGGTTGTAGGTGGTTCCTTTGGGTGTTGTTGCTCTTCCCCCTTGTCTAGTGTGGGTGTGGGAGGGTTGGAGTGGCTGGTTTGGTGGAGTTCAGGAGGAGGAAGTGGTGTGGGTTTTGGCCCCTTATTTCTTTTTGGGGGTTTGTGCATCTGCATAGGGAGCGATGGCCTTATCCAAGGGAGAGGCTTCTGGGGTTACTCCTGATTTGAGCTTTCGTGCAACAATTTGCTCGATGTCCCCAAAGGATGGGATGTCGACATATAATAACAATTTATTTACAACGGATTCTGGGATGGACAGTGTGGGATTGTCCTCTAGTTCGCAGATCACAAAGGTTAATGGCTATCTAGAGCGGTGCAAGGTGAGACCGAAATTTGTTGTTTCGCCTGAGATGATTGCTGAAGATATTGAATATTACTCAAATCATTCCTTATATTGCAAATTTTTGGGGATGAGGGTTTCGCTACAATTTTTGGACCTTTGGGCCCAGAGAACTCGGGAGCCGGTGGGAGAAATGGAGATAATGTTGTTGGCTAAAAATTACTTCATGGTTACTTTTAACTGCATAGTTGATCGCAACAGGGTTTTTGAGGGAGGACCTTATTTTCATAATAAGGTGGGGTTTTTTATCAAGCCATGGCATGAAGGATTTAACCCTGCTAAGGAGCTTCCAAATCGAGTCCTGGTGTGGGTTTGTTTACCTCGGCTCCCAGTGGAATGTTGTCGGGAGGATGTGTTGCACTTGCTGGCCTCGCTGCTTGGAAAACCAGTTGGAGCTTCATCACAGACCTTAGGTAAAAAGATACTGACTTTTTCATGCATTTGTGTTGAAATTCACCTAAGTAGGCCTCTGCCCGATGCAATAGATATGTGTGCGGGTTCTTATTCTTGGGTGCAACAGTTGGACTACGAGACCCTTCCTTTCCGTTGCAGGCTTTGTCGTGAATATGGCCACCTGCTGAGGAAATGTCCAAGATATAAGCCGGTGGAACCCCTGCCCTCACAGCCTTCTCGAGACCTTCCTAGGGCAGATAAGGGGAAGGGCATTGATCCTACTGTGGAGGTAGGTACTGATGGTTTTGTTCTAGTCAAGGCCCGGAGTAGGAACAGGGGGCAAAAGAGACCTTTCAAGGAAAGGCAAGAAGAGGGAATTTTTAATAGGTTTGAGGTTTTGGACGACCTTAGTCAACATGAAGTAAACCCAGGCTTGTTAAACTTGGAGCAGGGGACTGAGGGGCTTGCTCAGGAGGGGCCTGCTCTTGATTCTTCTATGGAACCACAAGGTGATTATGGTGTGCTAGTGGGTGTTGCTTTGCCGACGGAGGTCTCAAATGTTTCGGTTTCTTTGGTCGTTGTTCCAGCAGTGGGTGAGGATTCTTCTTCTCCTGGGCGAAGTGCGGGTCTAGATTTAGCTAAGAAGCCTAAGCCTCCAAAATTGGGCATTTTGCAAAAGGATATTAAGAAAGGGGGGCAGAGAAATTTGCTAAACCTGGTAGAAAGAAGGATGTGGAAAAGATTAAATTGACAGGCGAGAACTTGGTGGAGTCAGGGTTGGTAAAGACTCTGGATTCTCACTTTTCGAGCCCCTTGAAATGATTGTTCTTTCATGGAATGTAAGGGGCTTGAACAACGGCCCTCGACAAAAAGCGGTTCATGATTTAGTTCGAAAAAAAGGTCCTGATGTGTTTTTTCTATAGGAAACTAAGTTATCTATTGAGAGTATGCTTGGCTTGGCACCTAGGTTGTGGAGGTGTGGGGAATGTCAATGTATTGGTGCTCATGGCTCTTCTGGGGGTGTGGCCTATTTTTGGAATCCTCAAAAAATTTGACCTCTCTGGTGGGTGTCTTCTAAATCCACTATGTCTATGATTGCTTCTAGTTTTGAGATGGGGGAGGTTATTCTCTTTTCTAATATCTATGCTCCTACTGATTTCTAGGGTAAGCAAGCTCTGTGGTCCCATATCAGGTTTGTCCACTCTATGGCACCTTTCCATCCATGGATTATGGCTAGAGACTTCAACGCTATCTACGAGCTGGCTAAGAAGCGGGGTGGTACTGGGAGGTTGGAGCCCTCTGCTTTGTTGCTTTGTGATAGCATCAATTCTTTAAATCTTGTTGATATCAAACCTAGTAATGGGTAGTTTACATGGAACAACCGTTGAGTTGGGGATTACTGCATCGCAGAAAGATTAGATCACTTTCTGGTGTCCTGTTACTGGGTTGGTGGATGTGGTCTTCCCACTCTGAGATCTTGGATTAGAGAGGTTCTGATCACTAGCCTATCAAGCTTGTCATTGATTCAACTCGTGTACCACATATGCCTTCTTTTAGGTTCCAACTCATGTGGTTGCGTGACCCTTCTCTAAAGGATTCTGTGGCTGAATGGTGGAGGAGTGGTAGACTTGCTTATGGGATGACAATGTATATTTTTTCCAAGCTTCTTCAATATGTTAAGTATCAGCTTAAGTGCTGGAACTCTCAGAGTTTTGGGAATGTCTTCCATGCAAAGGCATTGGCTCAGGAAGAGCTGGATAGTATCACAAGGAGGTTAAGGGAGGTTGGGCTGATGCCTGAGCTTCTTCAGGTCGAAGCGCAAGCTATGAGAACTTTGGAGGAATGGGAGTTGAGGGAGGAAATGTATTGGAAACAGAAGGCTCAGATAGAGTGGCTGCAAGAAGGGGATAAAAATACTTCTTTTTTCTTCAATTCGGTGAAAGCAAGGAGACATGGGAATTCTATCTCTGGTCTTGTGAATGATAGGGGAGAACATCTTTCTTCCTTCCCTGAAATTTCTAATGAGGTGAGACAATATTTTTCTTCTCTCTTTAGGGAGGACTCGCAAGGGGGGTCTCCTGAGGAGGCTCAGGTCCTTTCTTGTATTCCTCATCTTGTGTCTAGGGAGTTGAACCAACAACTTATGAATGATATCACGCTGGAAGAGCTTGAAGGAACTGTTTTCCAAATGCAGAAGGGGAAGGTGCCAGGTCTTGATGGCTTCCCGATCGAGTTTTTCCAAGAATTTTGGGATATAATCAAATTTGATCTCCTAGAGGTTGTGCAAGAATCTCAAAGGAACAAGTAGATGCTAAGGGCATTAAATTCTACTTTCCTTGCTCTTATTCCCAAGTGTGAGGGAGCGGATCGGTTAAGCCAATTTCGGCCCATTTCTCTTTGCAATGTCATTTATAAAATCATCTCTAAGGTAATTGTTGACAGGTTGAAAAAGGGTCTTGAGGAGTTGATTTCCGAAGAACAGAGTGGTTTTGTTGAAGGTAGACAGATTCTGGATGGGATCGTTATTGCAATCGAAGTCATTCATTCTATGGCTAATTCCAAGGAAAAGGTGATGTTTATCAAATTGGATATGGCGAAGGCCTATGACAGAGTTCGATGGTCCTTCTTGTGGCAGGTTCTTGGTGCTTTTGGGTTTTCAGAGGAGTGGATTCAATGGGTTATGAGTTGTGTTACGTCAGTCTCTTTCTCTGTGCTTATTAATGGGAATCATTCTGAGCTATTTGACGCTTCTAGGGGACTTCACCAGGGGGACCCTCTCTCTTTGTACTTTTTTATTCTCCTCGCTGAAGGTTTGGGGTGATTGATTAGAAGGAATGTGGAGGTGGGTAGCATTCAGGGTTGGTAGTGGGGAGGTAATTTACCTCTGTAGTCTCATCTACAGTTTGTGGATGATACTGCTCTGATGGGTATGGCTACAATGCGAGAGGCATCTAATTTACGTAGGGTGTTGGATGTTTACTTGGTTTCCTCAGGTCAACATATCAATGAGGATAAGTCTTCTATTTTCTTCTTCAACACTTCGTGCCCCATTCAACAAAGGATTGCTCAAACTTTGAGGTTTCAGATCGGGACTCTTCCTTTGACCTATCTTAATATCCCTATCTCGGCAAGCAGATTGCCTTGGGAGTCATGGCAGATTATTTTAGATAAATTTAGGGTGAAGGTTAATCACTGGACTCACCGGTGGTTATCCTTTGTTGGTCATGTTCAGCTTATCAAGTCTATGGTGCAGGATTTTCCCATTTACCGATACATGCTACAGGTTGCCCCTTTGGGTTTTGTTAAGGATTTAGATTTAGTGACATGACAATTTTTATGGGTTGGTTGCTTGGAGTCTTCCAAATGGAGTTTGGTTAGATGGGAGGTTGTTTGCAGCCTGAAGCAATATGGTGGCTTGGGTTTGCGGCAGATGGCTTTGATTGGTGTGGCTCTGGCTGTGAAATTGTATTGGAGGTGGTGTAATGAGCATGATAAGAGTTGGGCCAGGATCCTTTCTCAGAAGTATTTTATAGGGATCCCTCAGCTTGAAATACCTTGATACCCCCTTCTTGGGAAGGGCTCAGTGATATGGAGCACTCTTAAGAAAGGGGTTGCGCTCATTAAGGATGGTTTATTTTGGATTTATAAAAAGGGGACCAAGGTTTAGTTATGGTCCGATTCTTGGGATGGATCTCCCCCCATCATTTCTTAGTTTCCTCACTTGTTGAACCTCTATCAGAGATTTCTTGAGGTTGGTTGGACATGGGTGAGCAATTTTAAGTCATTATCCTCTTGTGGTCAGTTGGAGGTGGCCGGATGGAAGTCTCCTGATGAATGGCCTGATGTTGGTTTGCCAGAAGAATGTGTTGAGCTACACAGTATCCTTTCCAGTAGGCATTGTAGCTCTCTCCAACATGATGATGTGCTTACCTGGTCTCCCAATCCTAAAGGGGATTATACTGTTGCTTCTAGATATTAGGAGTTATTGTCCCACAGAGTGGATGGGGATGAAATTCAGTGGTGGAAGAAGATCTAGAACAAGTCTTCCTGGCCAAAATGTAATTGTTTTGTTTGGATGTTGGCTTGGAATAAATGTTTGACCTGGGATAATATTCATAAGTGTGGCTTCCAGGGTCATTCTGTCTGTGTTTTGTGTGGGGCTAACGAGGAGGACTCTACTCATCTATTTTTTTGTTGCCCTTTCTCCCTCCAGCTTTGGCACTTCTAGTGGGGGGTTTGGAATAGTCCCTGTGTTCATTCTTCCTCCTTGATTGAGTTTTGGAAGAGCTTGGGTAGGCCTCCTTCTATGGCCCCCTTTTTGTAAGAGGTGTGGTCAGTGGGACCTATCTTCATATTGTAGCAGATTTGGTTGGAACAGAACTGGTGGATATTTCATGGAGAGAAGAAATTAGTGCAACAAATTTGGAAAAGAACTTTGGGCATGGTTCAGGAGACGGTGGAAGCTAAGTGTGAGTTGGAATTCCCTTTGGAGAAAAGGGATGCAGAAGTGGTGGAGAGATTGGGGATTCAGGGGCTGTCCTTGGCCTCGACATGTGTAAAGTGTGGTAGGCATACGAAGCAGAGAGTTCACAGGTCTGGATATTGGTAGCTTCCCCCGACTGGGGTTCTAAAGATCAATATTGATGGTTCCTCCAGAGGCAACCCAGGGCCGACTGGTATTAGGGGGATTGGTAGGGACTCTTTGGGTTTGGTGGTTTTTCTCTTTTCGATCTATGATGGAGTTCATACCATCAACCTTATGGAAGGGTTGGCAATTCTTTGTGCTTTGGAGAGAGCTCATGATTTGGGATGGAGAAGGTTTGTTTGTGAATCTGATTCCCAGGTTTTGATCAATCTTCTTATTAAGCAGAAAGTGGATGATGTTAGCTGGCAGTTGGGTGGGGTGGTGCAACAGATTTTATAGGTTAGTTCTTTAATGGAGATGGTGACTTTCGTTCATATTCCAAGGGAGTGGAATAGGGCTACTGCTTGCTTGGTGAAATGGGCATCAGAGCATGCTGAGGGATGGAGAATTGAGGAGTGGGATTTGGTTCCTCTAGCGCTTCGTCTTGATCTTGAGAGAATTCTTGCTGAGGATAGGGAGGGGAATGGTGATGGTTGATGGTGTTGATTGTTTTTTTCTATTTTGTGGCTTGGTTTTTCCTGGGGACCTTGGTCTCTTGATTCCTTTGTAATGTTGTTTACTGAGTTTCAATAAAGTTTTTACCCCTTATCTATTATAGTTTATGGACCAGTTTCATCAAAAATTAATTGAAAAATAGAACAAATAATCCAATTATTAAAAAAATACGTATTTGGAATTTGCACTGTCTCATCTATAATGGGTTTTAATTTCGTCGAAAGATTCTACAAAAAAAGTTGTCAACCATATGTCCAAACTCGGTATTTTTCGCTGACATTATTAGGACCTTCAACTTGCAGGTCAAACCAGGTTGAAGGCCTAGGTTCGGATTCCCAATGCTTTTCCCGAACCAGAATACAAGCCAAAAACTTGACCACAAAGCAAATGAAATTTTCTTTTTTTAGAAACGGGATCCTGTTTCTTAATATTAAATACGGTGACCATTGACAAGGAAACAGGACCCTATTTTATAAATGGGATCATGTTCCTTTGTCAACAGTCCCCACATTTAATATTGGGGAACATGATCCCAATTAAAAAATAGGATCCCATTTGTTTTTAACCATTTTAAAAAAAATTACTGGCAAAGTTTACTGTGAAGTCTGCAACTTCACATGTACTGTCGACTGTAACATATTGGGCTATTTTTCATCAAATTTTGTCTTTATAGGTGGTGAACTTGCATTTTGGATTGATTTTTTCAAAGGAGGCATCATGTAAACTATTTTTGAAGTGGAATTGTGTTAGTGTTGTACTCGTTTGGAGGAACAAAAGGTCTTCAACTTGCAATATGGATTGAAGTTTTGAAAGGAGGCATGAAGAAAACAATTTTTTAAGTGGAATTGTGCTAGTTTTCTACTTGTTTTGAGGAACACAAGAGGAAGAATTTTGTCCTTATAGGTCTTCAACTTGCAATTTGGATTGAATTTTTTGAATAAATTCACTATTGACATTCATTTGTGCTTGAGAATTTTATAATCATGGGTTCACAAGCTCGTAATAAGAGGAAAGATAAGAAGACATTGACTCCTAAAGAAATTGAAGCAAAGAGAGAGAAGGAGAAACAAAGACAAAGAGAAAGAAGAATGAGAATTAAATCAATGAATGATGATGGAGCATCCAATTCCACAACTATTGAAGATAAAAACATTGAGGAGACCATGGTTGTAGATGAAGCTAATTTGCAAGAATTCAATTTGGAAAAGAATATGATTATACAAGCAAGTCCTACTATGTATTCAAATCCCTCTTTCAATGCTATAGAGAATGTTTCAATATGCACAAATCTAGGTACATCTTCAAATCCACATGTTAGTGAAATGGTAAATTTGTATGTAGAAGTTTTACAAGATGTTGGACTTAACAATGTTAAAATTGATAATATTTAGAGAGATGAAACTTTTATAGAATTTTTTGAAAATGAAAAACAATTTTTTTTTGTTGAAAATGAAAATGAGAATGAAAAATATTTTGTTGAAAATGAAAATGTAAATCATTTTTAAGTTGAAAATGAAAATCTAGAATGTGATGTTGAATTTAATGAAAATATTTTTTTTTTAAATTGGAAGTGATGTTTTCCATAATCTTCCTGGTCAAATTTCTTGGAGGAAAATACGAACACATGCGAATAGAATATACAAAAAAATCTTTTATCATAAAAAAATTGTATTTCAATGTCAACTAATGATGCAATTGATGAGAATGCAAAAAATGAGGAAAATAATGAAAAGGTTAGGCTTTTTTGTTAAACCAAAAAGAAAAGATCAATCATTAAAACATGTTATGTCTACTGTTGCTAGTGTCATTCAATCTATTGGGGAAAATAGTTGATCTAAAGTTAAAAATGCAGCAAGAAGAGCTATAACAACTACTATAGTTAATAAAGCAACTTTGAATAAAAGAATGGTAAGCAATATTAGTGAAGTTTTTAAAATACATCCTAAAGCATTGCTAAAAGTGGCAAAAAGAAGAGAAAGTATAGAAAATGATCCTATCAACCAATGTTGGAGTTTCAGTGGTTGACTCCTAAGGTTTGATATGAAATTGAATGTTGAAATTAAATCTTTGATCAAAAAATATTGGCATGATAATAACAGGGTTTCATCTAATGATAGAGATGTTTTAAAATTAAGGGTGGGGTCCAAAGTTCACGATCCTCACCCAAAACACCTATTAGACACAACACAAACTAAATTTTATAGAAAATTTTGTGGTGATTTAGTGTTACCTGGTAATATTAAAATAAGTCAAAGGTCTTTTGAAAAATGTAAACCCTGGTATGTAAAAATTAAAAAGCAACAAATATCTTGTTGTTGTAAAAGGAATGTTCAATTTCATTATTTTTATGATTTTTTTTTTATATATACGTTGTACCTTGCATACTAACATGTGTTGGTGTAATTAATTATTTAATTACACTTTGCATAAGTTTACTTAGGTAATATTTTAAGTCCTAGGTTGCATTATTAGATAAATCATTTAATAATGGGGTAATTCCCCCTTGTTTGTAGGAGATAAGATTCCTTCTAGAAGATAAGTTGTCCTTCTATAACTTATCTCTATCTTTTTATCATTTCCTAGATAGGGTTCACATGTTGTCACATGTAGTGTGATTTTAACACTTGGTAACATCTTACGCATTTTAGGTTTTCACTCATGCCTATATATTCAAAGGCATTTTGTAAATTTGTAATCATCTCATATTCAATTTGGCATTCTTGCATCTTAATGATAGCATGATATTTCTGCCATTTCTCTCTTGTGGAAGTTATTTTGTCTTGCAGGTGATTCTGGGGTGTTTGAGTTCACCTAAACTCCTACATGGTATCATCGCTTCAATGCTAAAGACTTCTTCCCAGATATGAGGGATCAATCTTGGCATGAAATTTTTGTTGGATGCAAACAACCTTTTTATTAAAGTCATTTTTCATTTTTTTCACTTCAGAAATCCAACTTCCACTCAGTTGTAGGAAAAATGATTTCTAGGTTTTGTAGCCAGGGTCGAAATTTGAACTAGGTATCTTTTAGATTTTTGACATTTTGCACGAATCTGAAGAATATAGCTATACAAAAAGTAGCACACCTCATTTTTCTCCTAGTTGAAGAAATCAAATCAGAAGTAAACTTTTTTTGCTAGAAAACCCATTCCTGCAGGCTAAATTCAACATTTTTTGAAAAATTCATAACTTTTGGCCATGGTGTCGGATTTTTGCAAACAAGATATTGACGAAAAGCTAGTTTCAAGCACTTCGCAGTGGTGCGGACTATTTTTTCAAATTTCATCATCTAAATAGATTTGAGGTCATTTTTCATTATGGAGGCATATGTGTACCTTGGTTTGTGCATGTACTCGTTTTTTTTTTCATGCACTAGGTTTACATTTTCTCTGTAGTTTATGCATGTTTTCCATTCTCTCCTTTTGCAATCATTAGGTATTGTAATAAATGAACTGATATAAAGTTCCATCAAGGGAAGTTTCTTGCATCTCATCTTCATATTGATGACAACTCGCATGAGTTGTATCTAGATTATGTTGTTTCTTTTGGCCTCATCTTGCTCATAGCTGGACACATTTTGGTTCGCATAGGTTCACACTTCAAATTGAGAGCCTATGGTCATTGATCCGCATTGGGTCACATCCATCTCAGTTTGAGGGCCATTCATTTTATGGTTAATGTGCCAAAATCTTTATGGTACTTGTTCCCATGGAGCAGTTTTAGTCACAGTTTGGCATCGACATTGAAATACACGGCTTCCAGATTCTATCATCATATCATTCCCTCTTATGGGGGGCATCTTTATTCATCTATTATTGCTTCATAGATTCCAGGGTTGATCCAGTATGTGATTTTTCCAGCGTTCTTGGCATCGGGTATGCTGTTGCATTATTATGATTCCACTATGGTTTCTTGTAAACAGAGGTATCTTTCCTTTCTTGCCAAATTAAGGATTCCAGTGTTACTCCATCAGAGTTCTTCCAGTGCTTCTTTGGAACAGGTCATTTCATTGAGGGGGGTTTTTCCCACTGGGTTTTCTCCTCTTTCTCTTTCATTGCATTTGTAAATGAGTACCTAATCAGACCTTGTTGTTGGGACTCATCTTTGCATAATAATTTGCTTCTCCCTAAGTTGCACTTATGGGGGGGTGTTGGTGTAATTAATTATTTAATTACACTTTGCATAAGTTTACTTAGGTAATATTTTAAGTCCTAGGTTTCATTATTAGATAAATCATTTAATAATGGGGTAATTCCCCTTTCCTTGTTTGTAGGAGATAATATTCCTTCTAGAAGATGAGTTGTCCTTCTAGAACTTATCTCTATCTTTTTATCATTTCCTAGATAGGGTTCACATGTTGTCACATGTAGTGTGATTTTAACACTTGGCAACATCTTACACATTTTAGGTTTTCACTCATGCATATATATTCAAGGCATTATGTACATTTGTAATCATCTCATATTCAATTTTTCATTCTTGCATCTTAATGATAGCATGATATTTCTGCCATTTCTCTCTTGTGGAAGTTATTTTGTCTTGTAGGTGATTATGGGGTGTTTAAGGAGTTCGCCTAAACTCCTACAACATGATTATACAAGATTGTGTTATTAATATGCCACCTGAAGCAATAAGGTAGTTTATATCAGGTTTGCTTTGTGAAAGATCTAATGGTAAATTGTTTTATTTAAGTTCTTGTATTGTTGGACAATGCATTAGTTGTGGAAATCTTTCATTCTTAAGAATTTGTATGCATGAAAGTGTTGATAATGATTTTGGACAACAATTAGTAGATGTTAAAAGATTTAAGAATGTTCACTATTCTTTAAAAGATGGAAAAATGGGAAAGCGTTGTGATTTAGTTACAAAAAAAGTTAGTGTGCATGCATTGATGAGTGAATTTAATAATAAGATTGTACCAAAATATGTCATGCACTCTCAACATGCTCGATGGATTGATGGCCAATTTCACGCATGTAGAAACACATTTCCAATTGGTACTATACTTTCAATGGTTGATTTTGCAAAAAAATATACTCTAGCTCCGCAAGAGGAAATTCAATCACAATATTATAATTCAATACAAGTAGCTATGTTTGTCCATATTGTTTATATACATGTAGATGACAACATTGAGGATGATAAAAAAAATTGAGGGAGTATAATTTTTATTTGAGTGACAACCAATTACACTCGTTAGAGTTTGTTCAATATTTTTTCAATATATTTTATAGAAATTTAAGAGAAAGAGGAATCCAGATGACATAACACCTTATATGGTCAAATAATTGTACATGGAAGTTCAATAATGCTCGAATGTTCTATTGGTTAAGTAGGGTTCACAAGGAACTTAATGTACAACATATATGGAGTTTTTTTTAAGCTGGGCATGCTAAAGGAGAACATGATGGAGCTAGTGTGTGTGTCAAAAGAATTCTTGCTAGAGAACAATTAAAATTTGAAGATGTAGCAAAATTTAAAGATGCACATGGGATTGTGGATTGGTGTAATACAAGATTATATGCACCTAGTTCGAGTGAGTACTCTACAATTTATTGATTCTTTTGTTCGGTTGAAGAAGAAAACATTGTACCTAGAGTTGACTGTGAGACAATCAGTGGATCTACTAAATGGCATTCATTTAGGAGTTCGACAACAAGCACATGGACTATCTAGACAAGGGAGCTTGCATGTTTTTGTCATTTTTGTATCTCAGGAGATTGGGAAGCATGTGAAAATATAGAATGGGTTGAACAGTCGGAGCAAAGATCATTGACACCTGCACAAGCACACAATCAATATGAAAGAACTATTGAAGAAAATGATCAAGTGTTTGCATCTGAAGACTATGACCGTGTTTCATACCTCGTACAAGAAGGTAATTTAATTCATTTGATTTCACTTTATTAAGTTATTTTGTAATACTAAATTACTTATATAGATATGCGCAAGTTATTAAATTAAATTTTGTTTGCAGGACATGTGTATGTTGTTGTTGCACCTAAGGGGAATGAAGAGGAAACAAAATATTGGTTGGCTCGTTGTGTGAAGACTAAATATAATTTAATAGCACATTGAGAAGATGATGATGGTTATCATTATCCAACAAGTATGGTGATCCCCTTAAGCAAATTTTTAGAACAAGTCTTTGATCCCTGTTGTCAATAGATTTGCACCCTGCTGAATGCAATATTCAACAATCTACTGAAACATGGAAACCTTCTTCAGATGTGGGTGATCTGAATGAAGAAGGAATCTCCAGAGTGAGATGGTTCTCCGAATGATAAGTCCTATTCTAAAATTACTTCTAAGGAAAGGGATAAAAGATGAATCTGAAAATAAATCTGAGTCTAAATGATAACTTCAAAACTTGATAATGATTTAATGATGATTATGATCTCTTCCTCACAAACAACTTTCAGAAAGATGCAGTATTTTACAACTTCTCATGAACAATTGGTACATAAATAATTTGCATGAAGACCTGACTTGAAGCACAACATGCAACATGTACTCTGAACTTTCTGCATTAAGAATTACAGTTTAAGGACAAAACAAGGAATCTGTAAACAGAAATCACAAGATAAAATCAAACTGAAATTGCAAAAGGACACCGAAATGAGAAGTAGGAATGTTGTCTTTATTCAACTGGAGGAGAATGCCATAATCTGAAACTGAGTACTAAAATGGGTTCACAAGCTCAAAAAAGATGTGTATGAGCAGGAACTTTGATCTGAACTGAGAAGGAGAGAAAATACTAAGTCTTTCAAAACATAACTCTCCAAAAACCCTAATTCGAGCTCAGAAAAAAGCTCAAGGAAAAGGCCTTCAAACTATCTCAAAAATTGCCTAAAAGCAGAAAAAAGCATACTGCTTTTATGATCACACTGTCAAGCCTCTAAAAATAGGCTGGATTTTCTTTAAAAACTCAAAAAACACCTTATCTCTCCAAGATAGGACTCACATCCGACCCAAGAAGAAAAGTCAATAAAAATCTGCTAAAAATAGCAAGAAATCATAAAGCAATTTATAGGATATCGCTTTATGATTCTGCTTTACAGGATTGCAGATTGCACAATTTGTCTATTTTTTGCAATTAAAGATTGAAAATATTTTGCAAAAAAGAAAAGCTCCTTATCTCTCCATTACAATATTCTAATTTTCTCACAAAATCATAAAAATAAAACACATCATTATCTTCCTCTATCTTCAACTCTCATTGATTTCTATAAAATCAGAAAATAAAAACCCTAAAAGGTAATTGACCCTGAACAAATAGATCCTAGGTCAAATAGTAGTCACTATTCACCCTTAATTGATAATCTATATTCAAGCCCCTTCAAATTAACTAAGGCAAAAGGAAAAGTCTTAAGACCTAACCTAACCTAAGCACATGAAATAAGTCTTAAGAGACTTAACATATCGACCAACTTAAGAACTTCGACCCCCCTTCAAATATCAACATTCAAACTTTGATAAATTATAATGCAAAGATTATACATTTCGACCTCCATTTGAAATTCAACATGTGCTTTGACAGAAGACTCTAGATGATGATGATGTCGCTTGAATTAGGGCATGAGAAAAGAATGCCAAACCCTAAAAATCATTTCATTTTGCACCTATGAGTTTGAAGGAAAGAAGCTCTGTCTGGAAGAATAGCGCCATGATTGTGTCAAACTCGAGCTCGTGTGCCTTTGGGAAACTCATCATGCTTCTTCAAATAGTTGAATTTTCAGTGGGTAAGCTTTGCTTCAAAGTATCTGTTGGTTATTTTTTATGCAAACCAGGTTTGTCTCCTAATCTACCTATGGAATTGCCAATTCCAATCAAGGGCAGCTCGAAGGACCTGGACCAACTGACGAGGACTTTAAAATAACCTCCTACACTTCAGGCTCTGCAAGACCCGGGAGGGTGATCCCTTTAGCAATATCAACAAATTGAAACACATACATAACAGAATATTGCTCAACAGATAATCTCATTTAATGACTCAACATAATAGGATAATACTAAATAGAATTGGTTGTTCATCAGTAATATCAACTACTTGGAGCATGAGATAACCACAACACTATAACACAGGGATTTAAAATGGTTTTGAATTTTGAAGATTGGGGACCCAGTTGAAAACAACAGAAGTATAATACCTGACCAGTGCCAGAAAATGGGCTATGGAGTCATATAACCAACATTCATCCTACAGTGTTGAAAATGTTGTGAAGATCCTTACAAATGTTATCACATTATGACAACCAGATCACTGAAGCTTTATCTGATAACTCTTCTTATAAATCTACCTGAAACATAGTATTCTTGTCACATATGTTGAAGCAATTACACTATCCTATGAACAATAGGCAATAATAAATGCACCTTGTGCTTCATTAAAGCAATTACATTATTCTCAGAATAGAAGGAAACAACATATATCACTCTAATGCAACAAATGTGCATGAAAAGACTCAGATAATCTTATTATTGAATCAAAAAGAGTAATACATCTCACAAATGGAGACAATTATCAGCTAAATATAAACATGAGAACACAATTCATAACAGACACTTTCAAATTTAATGACTCAATTACATTCCTCCCAGCTATACAGTTCTACCCAGAGCTTCTGCCTGACTTGTAGAGCTTTCAGAAATTGGAATCCCAGCCTCTCCCCCTTTTTACAATGAGAGAAGAAAAGAATAAAAGAGAAACAAAAGTAGCCCTAAGATCAATCTGATCCGTAGATGGAAATTGGAAAATTCTCTCCCGTTGATCAACAAGCTACTCAAAACCTCTCTCATCTCTCTATAACTAAATTGTCCTCTTCATTTTCCTTTGTTGTTAGTTGCCTTGCAACAGAAAATTCGCCCATGTGATGGAATTCACCTTTATCCACAGCTGGAAAATACTTCTGCCTTGTTGCCCGTGAAAATTCATTTTCCTTTATTTGCTGCAGATTAAAATTCTTTTGATTAAAGTTTTATAACTTTAATATTACCCTCAGATTTATTTACCTTCCATTGGGCTCTTTCATTCTATATTTTGCATTTTAAAAAATTGCTTTTCTAAAAGGAGCTTTAAAATTTTGAGTAACACATTTTACCCATGTTTTTGTGTTTCACCCAACAATATTCAAAATATTTCCCAACATATGAGATGTAATCACAAAGTGAATATTATTAGATTCACTTTATAATCTGGGAAAATTTAAACATTTACCCGTGCTATATTATTTCACCTCTAGAAAATTCATGGAGGCCTTCACACATATTTACCTGTGTCCATACTTCACAATTTAAATGTTTTTCCATTTAAAATATTACTCGGGCCCACTCCTTTTACCTTGCATTCTGGGAAACATTTAATCTTAAATGTTTCACCCCACGTGAAAAGAGGGCCCACCCCTTTTTATTGCAAAGGAATTAAAAATAATTTGGTCCCATTTATTTTATCGGGCATATTCTAGAAATGTTTTTCCTCTCTTTAAGAAAAACAAATGAAAGCCTTTTAATGAATCTCCAGTGCTTTTAAAATTTCTGGGGCCTACCAGCCACGTGTCATCATCTCGCCATCTCGCGATGAATAAAGAGTGAGCATGTTGGAATCGCGATATGGCGGGCAACGGTGGAGATCATGCTACATTTTGATCTCTCTTTTTTCACCGTAGATCTCAACCTTGCATCTTTCACTTGTTGCCCTAAATTCCTTGTCGGGTAATGCTTGAATTTTGCAAGTTTTTGCTTGTTCATGGCGGCAAGAGCCATTCTCTGCAACTTCAATGGCACTGGCTGTCCTCCAATCTGGTGGTTGCCATTTCCCTTTGGCGTGCGTTCACTATGCTCTATTCATTTTCCCATCCATGGCGGCACCCTGTGCAATGTATTTGCATTTTCTTACAAGTTTCTAAAACTCTATTCACGCCAAATTCATTCTGTGCATGCATAGCTTGTGGCTTTTCATGAAATCACATATATGTTCTACCGCGCTCTCACAGTTTCTGTGGGTTTTCAACAAACTAGATGGTGCGTATGCAACAAGCGTATTCTCTATACATTTTTCTTTGATGGCTAATGGCTGCGCTGGAACCTAATCCTGCTTGCAGTTTTCAAAACCTTATCCACAAATCCATATTGTTTGTTTGTTGCTCTGCTCAATTTGGAAGAAAGCACATCCTTTATCCTCCAACGCCCTCTCTTTAATCCAACAGCGATGCCCTCTTTTAGATTCATTTCCTCTGCCATACACATTTACTTGAGAGTTTCTCTGAGGAATTTTCAATAAATACATTTTATAAACATTCTGCCACTCCTTCTCTTGCTGCGCGCCATGTAGTTTCTTTACTTTCCTCTCCATCGAGCCTCTTTATTGATGCGTGTACCTTGCATTTCCTTGAAGAGTTTCTAAAATCATTTCAATAGAATCATTTGGATACCCATTTGTTGCTGGCGCATTCTCCTTCTAATCTTAATGCATTGCTCCATTCATAGCGCCTCTACATTTCTTTAGTAAGCCATGCCCTTACTTATGCTAGAGAGTTTTTGACCCCCTCTTCAACATATTCATTTTGTATTTGGTGTGTTATGTCTCCTTGGTGCAACTTGCTTCCACTAATCTCCTCTAAGCGTGGTCATCTCTAGTCCATAGTCTTTTCAACTGATCCATAATGTTGTGCGTGGTAGATATGGTGCCTCCTATATTTTCTTGAAAGTCTTAAAGAATTATCAACTCCATTTGAGCACAAGCGTCGGCCATAATATTCCCATGAGACCTCGTTGAAAGAAGTATTTTATCCAGTGTCCTGTGTCGGCATTGAGTTCAAACAGAATTTTCCCTGTCCTCTGTGTTTAGGTGGATGCATGCCTTCTTTGGATTTTCTTGAAAGTTCCTAGGATTTTTTATCATATCCCTCTTGGATTATGGTTATGTTCTATTTCAAACACCTTTTATAGTCCAAAGATCAAAATCATTGAAAGAATTTATCTGATGGCTTACCCATCTTCATTCATCAAGGAATTCTTTGGCTTTAAACTCCAATTCATTATTCAAGACCACAACACAGGTTCTTTAAAGAATGAAAGCCAAAATTAATTCCTCCCAAGTGGGACATTACCAATTCCTATTCTCATTGCTTCATCTTGAAATGGTTTCCCAATATTTGCTTCACCAAAAGCCCTCGTCACCTCTTTTACGAACAGTGTCAATAAAATATGAAAGGAGAACAATATCAATTGTAATATCTCATATGTTTTACCCTATAACTTTCATAACCAGAGTGTCCTAGGATAGGCTGCAATGCAACACTTATAACTAGGCAAAGCATGTCGGGCCTATGTGGCCTGACTAAAAAAAATTTCGTTTTCAAACAACTTTACCCCTAAATTAATCAGACACAGCCTCTGAGTGCTTCTGGAATGGAAATTTGAAGTGGGTTCTCATCAAAACTGCTTTTAGGCACTTTGGGGAAATAGGAAAAACTGGCCAAATAAGCTCTGGAATTGCTCTTGAAAATTGGGCAAACGACCTCCTGAAGCTGTAAAAACTTGCAGACTTGTAGACATTCCTCTCGAGAATACAATGCAAAAGATGGATTAGAGAAATCAATCATGAGGAGAAATTTATTCGCTGTCAAAGTTGCTTACTCAAACTTTCAGCAATAAACAACTATTTTGAACCAATTGAAACTGATGAAATCACCTCGTTGCAAAAATATCAAATCAACTCCTGACGAGCTGCCACTGGAGACAGTAGAACACTTTGGTACATTGAGTACGTGTGCAGAAGAGATTAGGCTGAAACATCACCCATCAAAAGATATTGACGGTCAAAGTTGACCTCTCATAAAGGTTTCAGTGCAAAACTGAAGAAATTCCATTTGGTTTTGATCTGCTAAAAATAGCAAATCAAGTCGTGAAGTTCTAAAAACTGGCATGCAAGCTCATTTTGGTATGGAGAATATAGAGAAACAATCATTCTCTCTTGACAATCAAATGGTTGCAAAATCCAAGCTCAGACAGGAGGCAACTTTGCAGAATTGAACATTCGAAAACAACTGAACAGTGACAAAACCCTCCAGCTTCACTTTTCAAAACCCAATCAAAACTCATCGTGAGAAGCTGAAAAATGACATGAAGGTTCACATAGGACACATGAATGTGTCGGAAAAGGGATTTTTCTTGAAAATCAACGGGCATCAAATTATGACCCCTCAAAGTAGGTCATTCAGGCAAGTTCATCAAGTGCACTTCAGAAAGTGCAGAGGCAAAAGTTTGATAAGGGCATCTCAAATTTGCAAAATTTGAGAGTGCCAATAGTATCGAAATTCTTTCACTTTGTATTGAAGCTTCCTTTTCTTCATTCTGGAAAAGCAAAAGAGTTTAAGGCCGCGACCTTGCCATACTTATTTCTGACCTTTCTTTGCACTTTCTGTGACTTCTGTTTGCTGGGTCATTCTTCTACGAGCTCGAGGTCCATTGAAGGCTCTATGAGAGAGCTCACCCTATGTTTTTTGCTTCTTCTACTGTGCAGGGGTAAGCCATTTACTCACAGCTCCACGACTTCTCACTTTTGTTCATTATGGCCTTAAGGTCGTGGCTTTACACACTCTAATATCTCCTTTTCTTACTTTTTTGTGCTCATATCTATTATTTCTATGCTACATTCCCACTATGAGAGCCTAGCTATCACTTAAGAGCTCGGACCCTTGGCATTTGGAAGCTATCTGAAACCTCTAGCCGCGGCTAGAGTGCTTTTCCACAGATATGGACTAGTAATCTCCTTTGCTAAACGTTTTTTTCTCAGAGGCTTAAAGAATTTCTTCTTTACTCATGAATTTTGGCCATGTTTAGGCCACACCAGATGTGATTCATAGAAAGCTTTGCTTTGTAGATTTTGGGTTCGACCTAGAACAGAAAATTGATCATTATGTCTTTCTGAAGATAAACCCGCTTGTGGGTATCATGGAAATTTGAATAAAACTATCTTTTCTTTCTTCTGATGCTTGACCCAACTCAGGAAACTTTCATTTTCGCATTTTCTTGCTGTCTCTTTTTGTGGGTTATCACTGTAATTGAATTTTTTGTATTTTAAACCCAAAACCGAATGTGGGTACCTGAAATCTCTAAAGAAAATTGTATTTTCTTTCCCTCAGAAGCTCGATTTATCACAGAAATTGCATTTGTAACTCTACTGCTTTCTTACGTAAAAACCCATATGGGTTATCTTCATTATTGCATTTTTCTGTGTTTTGAAAACAAACCCACATGTGGGTATCATAGATAGTTGAGAATGGCTCTATTTCGTACTCCTGAAACATGGGTATTTGTATATCTCTGAAAAAAATTGTATCTCTCTTCTTTTGATGCTCAACCCACCTCTGCATTTTGAAACTCGAACCCTAAAAATGAAAATTTACCAGTACAAATGTATTCAGCTGGGTTGATAGAACAATTGTTTTTAATTTGAAAAAGGAAAACCCACATGGAGATTGAAAATGGTAAAAAATTTGTATACTCATTTGCATTTAGTCTTATGAGTTCGACTCAAATAACCAGTAATTCTTTGCTTGATATTCTATTTTTGAAAGAAGACTAAACTGATGATCTGGAAACACACCTATTATCCTTAACATTCTCATACAACTTAGCTCCATCACCATAGTCTCTTTGCACTTTCAATTGAAAAAAACCATAATTGGCATTTGTTATTAAAACTGATTTTGACTCCTCTCCAATTTTTGCATTTTCAGTTAATCATGATAAACTAGGATTCTAAGGCATTTGAATTTCTTACCTCCAACATGATTCTGTAGTTGTTCATTATGAAGAGAAGGACCTCTTAATGTATATTGTCTCCATGCTTGTTCACTGTACGCACATCAGTGTTCTTCTGACTTTCCTTAACCTTAACACAACAACCTTTTGCCTTCTGCTCTTGGATTTTATGTAGAGAAACTAAATTGAAACATTGTAACACCATGACCACATGCTACTTACCAACTCATATGCATAACTGACAACTCAGAACTTCTTCTAGAAAGAAAATGCTTGCTCTTCCCTTATTATTCTGGAATGATCACTTGTTATTACTATTCATAATGTTGTATTTACTTATTAATCAACTGGAACTAGTGATTCATTCAACACTCAAATGCACTATCTGTCCTTTGTACTCTTGGGCGACATGCTACTCTTCATGCATTTTTATGTTCCACTTATCAAACTTCTTTCAAAACTGATCTCTTTCATGATGAGAATCAAAACAAACCGTTAAGGAATAATGTATGCCCATTCACTATCCTTGACTGTGAAAAGAATAAATTGATGAACTAAAACTTGCATGACATATATGGTCACGATCAACAAGATAACACAAAACGTGAACTTTGCAACAATATCTAATGTAAATGTACTCAGCTGAATTCATTTAGTGAACTAAACTCACTATTCACCTATAGCCTTCAGAAAACAAACCTGATCGTTATGAATGCACAGTTGGTTTAGTTACTCAATGGATAACTTCTATTTTTTACTCCTTCAGTTGCACTTTATTTCACTTGATGAACATGATGATGTATCTTTAAAATCAGCTCATTAAAGAATAGTGCAGCATGCCGATCTCTACCCTTGTGGGACCCCATTTTTCTCCACATGCTTGGTCTTCGAATAGTGTTCAGCTTCGTGACTTTACCTATACCTGCACAAGGAAACAAACAATGTTAGCATAAAAACAGAACATGTTGATCATGATATTGTTATTACTCCTCAGCTGATTTCTTCCGTACTGCACTCGATTGATTGTTTCACTACATGGTTAATAGTAGGTTGTACTATTGTGGGTGCTTCATATAGGTTACATCATAATCGGAGCCACTGACACCCCTCTTTTCCTCTTACAGGTCAACGAAGCACAAGAAGACAACAGCGCACCATTCAGCATCAAACGTCGATAATCAGGCAATGATGATTATGTCATCACTTCTATGTTTTATTTTCTGCATCTTCAGTAGTGCAATGTGCTATTAGAAATGTATTGTAACAGTCACATCCATGGCTTGTGTGGATCTTTGATTTCAATTCTTCCTTTTCATTTGAAAAGAAAATGCATTTAAATGCAATGTTGTAATATCTGATTCTTGAAATCAAATGAAGCCTTGTAAAATATGAGTCTTTTTATGAAATGAAAGAAAGCACTTCAAATGCTATTTTTCTCATTTGTTCAATTCTATATTTCTTTCATTTCTGGAACATCTAAATGACATTATGAAAACTCCATTTCTGAAACTCTATTTCTCTTTTAAAATGTATAACTGTCTCTCAATGAATAATGATAATAATGTGAAACATCATTTGAACCTAACTACAATTTCACCTTATGATAAAAACATTCAGCCAGCTCCACCAATTGAGCTGAGGCAAAAAATTGGCAACAATCCCATTAAGAAAATTTTGAGAACTTATTTGATGATGGTTTTCATGTTTCCCAATAGGATCGGTGATGGTTGTTGGCAGTTGGCTACGAAAATACCTGACAAGGAAGGATGGTCTACCTGCATTCGAAGATTATGAAACACATAAAAATATTATACATTATTCACATTTGGTGGTGGCAACAAATATAAAACTAGATCGGTATCATGGAAGACCTACAAATAAAGTGCTATGGACAATTTCTATGGAAGAGCATGAGACAATCATAGATGCATTGCAAAAATAGAGGATGCAGATGGTACAATGGAATAAGTAAATACAAGTAAATATAGTTTTAGTTTTATATTGTCCTTTTAAATAGATTAAACACATGTTTTGATATTGGTCAAGTGTGTTATTAGTTGAAATTGATTTAAATTGTCCTTTTATAGATCCTTAAGCCATAACCACAAAAAGGATCTAGTCCATGCAAATTCAACCTAGACAACATGGAATACTTGGTAAAAACAAGTAATTATTAGTTAAATTATATTTAAATACATTTTTTGATTATATATTGATATTGCTTGTACATTAATAGTTAAAATTGATTTATTATCCTTTTTTGTATCCTTAAGCCATCATTGCATTGATCTCATACTTTGAAACAAAAAGGAGAGGATGTCTGGATTCAACCTACACACATGTGTGGAATACTTTTAAATGTGGGTACTTGAGTTGTGTACATATAGATAATTTTATATAAATAAAAATATGTATGTTTTGATGATTTCATTGATATTGCTTGTACCTTTTTTATATCAGGTGGTGTGAAGACCTACTACATTATGGGCACAAGTTTGAGATGTTCTTGAGATGGCATATCCAAATTTTGTAAACATTGTTTTGAGATGGCATATATGTACATACATACTTACACAATTAAACATTTTGTACAAATTACAAATACATATACATACACAATTATGTACTCTATGTACTTCTATGTATCAAAATCAATATTCTATATATTTTGTTTGTTAAATTTGCATGTTTTCCTACTTTGAAACTTTATATTTGATTGTATAATCACTAAATATCATGCTTAAATTATTGTTAAATCAATTATATCCTTAAGACGTTGTATTACGAAACCCTTAAGAGATCCCCTTAAGACATGGAGGTGGATTCACATATCTTAAATATTATACTTAATTATATCATTTGTTATGATGACTCACCCTAAAACTTATAATACTTGTTTATATCACTTAATATTTATACTTAATTATACTCTTCTTTGATCCCCTTAAGACGTCGTATTAGGACCCCTTAAGGCATGCCATATTAACACATATCCTAAATATTATACTTAATTATATCATTTATGATGACTCACCCTAAAACTTATAATACTTGTTTATATCACTTAATATTTATACTCAATTATACTCTTCTTTTATCCTCTTAAGACATCGTATTAGGACTCCTTAAGACATCCCCTTAAGACGTGTCGTATTAGCACATATCCTAAATATTATATTTAATTATATCATTTGTTATGATGACTCACCCTAAAGTATAATACTTGTTTACATCACTTAATATTTATACTCAATTATACTCTTATTTGATCCCCTTAAGACGTTGTATTAGGACCCCTTAAGACACCCCCTTAAGACGTGTCGTATTAGCACATATCTTAAATATTATATTTAATTATATCATTTGTTATGATGAATCACCCTAAAGTATAATACTTGTTTATATCAGTTAATATTTATACTTAATTATACTCTCCTTTGGTCCCCTTAAGACATCTTATTAGGACCCCTTAAGACATCCCCTTAAGACAACCTATAAATTAGTGTTGGATGCTATTATTTGTTTTGACAACTTATAAATTAGTATTGGATATTATTATTTGTTTTGAAAACTTATAAATTAGTATTGGATGTCATTATTTGTTTTGACAACTTATAAATTAGTATTGGATGTTATTATTTGGTTTGACAACTTATAAATTAGTATTGCATGCTATTATTTGTTTTTTCAGCTTATAAATTAGTGTTGGATGCTATTATTTATATAATTTATTAATGCTTTTGCTCTCTAATCTTGTATGGTATTGTTTATTTCTTAAAATTTCATCCTTTGTGGTATATAAACGGATTTCTTTTGTTTGTAAATTATGATTTATTGACTAATTATTGATTGACATGAATTGAATAAGTTCATTGACTAATTATTGCTAATTATTGAATGTACATATCATGTATATCATGTATGGGATCACTAAATTTGTAAGTACAAATATTAAAATGGCCTATTAATTTTAACTTTAATTTCATATTTATACTTAATTTCACATTAATGTCCTATATTAATGTCTTGACTATGAACATAAATAAAGTCCATAATTTACAACAGTGCATGAAACCAATATATTAAGCACGTGAAATAAAGTCTATCAAAGTAAAACCCATGAACTAACGTCCAACTAAGTACTTGAGCCATGAAATAAACAAATATAACCCATAAAATCATGTTTCTAGGTCATGTATTGTCTCTATAATCAAGATACCTCTTCACACCATGCAGACTATGTGGATGACCTGAAAAACTTTGTACAAGAGAAAGATGAAATCAAATGTAAGACAATGAAAAATGATTTAATGACAATTTAATTTATAATTCATCATAAAATTAAATTACCAGCATATTTGGGTTTGGATGCTCAGGTGCACCTTAACCAACCTCTAAATTCTCTGAATCAATCTACATAAACAAGACAAAGAAAGTTGAAATTAGATGTAAGTCTACAATTAAAAATGATTTAATTCAATTTAATTTATAATTTATCATATTTTAATTGTACCGTATTTTGAGGTTGTGCACCCTCTTCTCTAGGACCTGTTTGTACATGCTCAACTACAATATGTGTCTCATGCTATAAAAGAAAAATAATTTAAAACATGTATTAGCTCATATTATATATATATTCAATTTAAAATTTAAAATTAAAGTTTTTAAGAATATATAATTTATAATTGACTTTAAATATAATAAAAAAATTAAATTACCATGATATCTGGAGAGTGCTCTGCATGTCCTCCTAGAGGTGTAACTATGGCTGGATCATGGCAGAAAGTCGCACTAGCAAAGTCCTACAAGATCAAATTTAAAGCATGTATACTTGAATTAGGTTAAAATATATATTCAAGTTTTCACATTTTGTGTAGAATTTTTTTTAAACAACTTGAAAATCAGTGGCCTCACGAGTAGCCGCAACATCTAATGTTTTCCTGATGCCCATTCTCATTGTGGTATCAACCTAGACATACATGTAGACATTTAATGCTTATAATATTTACAAGTGTACATGCACATTTGATATATAGTGAATTCAAAATTCATAATTGTAACTATACTAATGTAAGTTAAACAATTTACAATATAAATGTACCTACCCCTAATCTACGACGCCCGATAGTGGAGGAGTGCTCGACAACCCCTTGGGTGGAATCGACATGGAAGCCGATTGACTCCCCTAAACCAACATAAATATTTTAAACATATGTTCATGATTCAATTATAAATTTAAAACTCAAGTTAAAAATCATTTCATATATAATTTAAAAAATTGAAATCAAAATACCCCATAAGGGTTGCCAACTAGGACTAGTGTCGATGTATGTACTCACGGAGCAAATGATTTCCCCATTGTTAGTGTCATCTATACACCAAATAGTTTTATTGTTAAAATGTATTACAAACTTTTCTTTGATATCTAAATTCATTAAAATTCTTATAAAATGAAAATTTAGATGCATATTTATACCCGTGTCACAATGTCCTCAGGGTGATGGTCTGCTGTAAGAAATTCCACAAATGAACTAAGGTGACAAGATGAACCACCAAAATCTCCACGTCCACCTGAACTAGGTGTGGCCTGATTGGGTCCATAACATAATTGATGGCAACTAGTACATACATGTCAGACCCTCGACACTCTTGGAGTGGTACTTAGACCAGCTCCATAAAACACTCCTCCATCATCGTCGTCTCTATGCTCCCTACTCACTGTCACAGAAGCATGTTGATCAAGGTCTCCTACGAGTGTACTAAGGGATCCTAATGTCAAGACCACCACATGATAATGCACAGGTGCGGGAATGGCAGGACCAAGAGGAGCAACAAGGGGTTGCACATGCATGGGGCCTTGGGGATGAACTCTTGCCCCTAACCTCTGTTGTGGTATGCCACCACCAACACCCTGAAATGATTTAAAATCTCTAATAATTGGTCTTTTGCCCCATAAAAAACTCTACATATAGTTTCCTCAAAAAAATACAATGGGACCTCCCAATTAGCGTGTGGAGGACTGTCAAAAAGCATATACCATTGATCCCAAAAATTTGCACTCGTCTATGGATGTATACACCACCTCATGGATATTCTAGATTTATTGGGAGGAATGGGCTACCGAGTAACAGGGTCGAGAAAGTAAGGGGCTAGGTGGGATTTTGTTATTTTAAGGTCTAAAATTTGTTTATAGGATAGACCGTCTGCATAAAATTGTCTCATCTGCTCTCTCTCTCATCGATGCCTATCTAGATCAAAATCAATAGTCCTGATGGAATCCACAACATTTTGCATTGTAGATGCAAAACATCTCACATGTGGTGGAATCAATGCTTGATTTTGCATAGCATTGATTTGATTTTGAATGGATGCAACTTGATCATTTATGCATGCTCGCAAGCAAGCCTCATCGAATGCAACAGGTGTTGGAGGTGGGATATTAGGTGGAGGGGGAGGGGGAGGTGGAGGTGGCTGAGGTATTGTATTGATGATATCATCAATGTTAAATTGATCCATGGTATCAGATATAAGTGCACCTGCATTAAATTATACAAAATTAACATACAAACTTACAAAATTACAAGAAATAGTTAAATTTGAAATGCACATGCAAAATTTTTTAAATAGGATGTGCATACATATACATTGATTGAACTTGAGCATGTGGATACAAAATTCCAAATTTAACATGTACATACATTTAAAATAAAAAGTACGATGCATTATTTGCATACATACATCATTCAACTAAACTATGTACATACATACACATTTCAAAATTTAAGATCTAGAACTATGCAATTTTAATACATGTACATACTAAAAAATAGACTTGAAACATTCAAAAAAATCTCATTTTATGTCTAACACATATATATATATTACATTTTTCCAACAGGAGAAATCATGATCTAGTAGATAGTCATAAAATATATACTATTGTAAATTCATCATTATAAGTTCATAAATTCCACCAAATTCATAAATTCACATCACTAAAAATATCCATCTAGAACCAAAATCATAAATTCACATCACTAAAAATATCCATCCAACCAAATTTATAAATTCATCACACAAAATATCCATTGAACCAAATTCATAAATTCATAACTATAAGATCATTGTATTAATTTAGAAACTGTTGTGGTTCTCTACTGCATATCTTTATTTCTTTGTGTTTTCCTTTTTAGAATCAAAATTTCTCCTCTCCTCTAGCCATTGTCAATGCTCATGTAAGATCCCATCCTAACAACATCAACAACGGTTTGCATCCTAGATGCAAATATCCTCACAAGTGGTGTGACACATTCTTCATTTTGAATAATGTTGATTTGATCTTGGATGGTTCTAACATTGGCATTGATTCGTGCTTGCAAATGAGCACCATCGATTTCAAGTGGTGGAGGTGGAGGTGAAGGTGGTGGAGATGGATGGCATGGAGGTGGATTGTGAATATTATTGAATCGATCCATGTGATCTCTAAGATATAAGTGAACCTGCATTAGATTTGTAATTTCAAAATGTAAGATACATGTTTAGGAAATACCCTTAAACCATTCAATATAAATGGCCTAATTGAATACAAATGATAAAATATGTAAGCCTCATTTATTTCTAAGGCATGTTACTTCAATGAAAAAACAATTAACTATTAATATAGGACAATTTATGAATGCTATAGGGTTTACGGTTTAGAGTTTAGGATTTAGGTTTCAGGGTAATAGGATAGCTTAAGGGGATCTATGTAGTAAGGTCCTAGTACAAAATGACATGGCTTTTAAGTGAATAAAATTTGGTGAAGATTCCCAAGGAAACCAAATTTCATTAAGGTCTGAGGCAACTTCACCAAATTTTATTCACTTGAGCCTTGTCATTTTTTCCTAGGAACTTACTATACATAGATCTCCTTAAGCCATCATATCACCCTAAATCGTAAATTGATCAACCTAGATCATGAAATATCATTCATATTATAATCTTGCATGATCTTATATATTATTGTTAAATTTGGTTTCCTTGGGAAACTTCACCAAATTTTGAGAACTTATTTGATCCCCTTCAGAAATGTCATATTAGGACACCTTAAGACATCCTAAAGTATGACTTAAGGGGATCTATGTAGTAAGGTCCTAGTACAAAATGGAATGGCTTAAGTGAATAAAATTTGGTGAAGATGCCTAAGGCAACCAAATTTCATTAAGGTCCTAGAAAACTTCACCAAATTTTATTCACTTGAGCTATGTCAGTTTGTCCTAGGACCTTACTAGACATAGATCCCCTTAATCCATCCTATCACTCTAAACCGTAAATTGATCAACCTAGATCATGATTTATCTCATTCATATTATAATCTTGCACGATCTTATTATTGCTAAATTTGGTTTCCTTGGGAAACTTCACCAAATTTTGAGAACTTATTTGATCCCCTTAAGAAATTTCATATTAGGACCCCTTAAGACATCGATTTACAGTTTAGGGTGATAGGATGGCTTAAGGGGATCTATATATAGTGAGGTCCTAGGACAAAATCACATGGCTCAAGTGAATAAAATTTGGTGAAGTTTCCCAAGACAACCAAATTTCATTAAGGGCCTAAAAAAAAATTATGGCTTTAGGGTTTAGGGTTTAGGGTAATAGGATTGCTTAAGGAGATCTATGTAGTAAGGTCCTATGACAAAATTACATGGCTTAAGGGAATAAAATTTGGTGGAGTTGCCTAAGGCAACAAATTTTCATTTTATGGTCTTAGGAAAAAATGAATGCTTTAATGTTTAGGGTTTAGATCTTAGAGTTCAGGGTTTAGGGTTTAGGGAACTTAGGGTGAAGTTTGGGTGGCCCTTGGAATAATGGACTTGCAAGTTAGTGACTAGTTTATGAATATTTTTTATTTTATGAATAGATTGAATATTTCCGTAATAGAAACACATAATTATGTATTATTAAGATTGAGTTTGATGTATATTTTAACTGGATATTTTTTTAATTGAATATTAGATTATTTTATTTAACATTTTTTTCATTAATATTTCCAACTTAAATGAATTTTATGATATAAAATCTATAATATAAAATTAGTTAATGTTGAATCAAGTATTTTATTTTGGATTGTTTGGAATTGAAAGAACCTAAAAGAAAGAAAAGAAAAATATTTAGATTCTTTTAGTGTCTAGGTAACTAGTGCAAATTGAGATTTTAGACTAAACTAGAAGCCTAATTAACAAGTAATTGACTAGAATGAGGGTTAAGATTTTCAACAGACAAGAGACAACACATGCAAAAAATAAGGGTGATCTCACAATAGTGGTTTACAATTTTTGGCCAAACTGAACACTGAAATAAATTTTTTTAACTAAATCTTCACTTTTGGGCACCTATAGCTGCTAAACTGTGAGGAATTTGAAGATGATGCAAACTAGAGTTTCGTGAAATTTTGTCTGTAGATTCTAAATATATTTTTTTCAAAAATTTTGGAATCAGATTGCACTTCCTTTTCCATCTCCCTCAAAAACTAGTTTTTTCAGAAAACAACATTTTTAAAAAGTGACGCTCATTGTATAAACATAACTTTTTTTCCATGAAGCATAAAATTCTAATTATTTCGAATTTAGATTTGTAACTCCGATATCTAGTGCTTCCACTTGGTTAGATAGTTTTTTATTGAATATTTTTTCTTTAATCAAGTTTAGAAGTCAAACCAATTACAATTCAGACATAGCACGACTATATAACGCGTAACTTTTTTGTATGTATCAAATTCGATTTTTTTTTTTGGATCAAGGAATTCAATATCTAGTGCACTCATATTTTTCAATTTTTTTTATAATCTTCTATTTTTCCACATGTGCAGAATAGAGAGCTTGATTTTTAGTGAAAAACCTACATTCACAAGAAATAAAAAATAAATATAATAATTAAATTAAATTTATTTAAAATTATACTTTTTGGGAAGCTTATAATAAGGACTACATACTTATAAAAAATAAATTTTAAATGAATTCATTTGATCCCCCAAAAGGTAAATCAAAAGTGGTTTTTTATTAGCATTTTGATAGGTGTAAAGGAGACTCCATTATAGGTATGGTTTAAAACTAGCAAGGTTCTATCCAAGGGGGTTTGATCTAAGGTAGTTTGATCAAACCCTCTTCAATTGGAATGCTTTAGATGGAACTTTTTAAAGCTTAAATCATTATATTTTTTAAAAATATGTGATTCAACAAAAATTAGAATCTCCCAGAAATTGTAAACCAACTTTGTGGAATCACCCAGAAATGGAAACAATGCATGACTAAGAGAGATAAAAACATAAAATAGAAATTTATGCTGAATATTATCTAATTAAGTGACAATTGGAAATGGATTGTACAAGGATTTAGGAATTTGCTAACTAAATTTACAAGCAAACATTGATAAAATTTATGAATTGTAACTATTCTTTAACATATTGTTTTCTAATCTAATTATAATTTAACATTGAAAGTAAAGTTTAACATATTGTTTTCTCCATACAATGCAAATGAAATTTGAAACATTTGAGAAATGCAAATGAATTTTTTCCACTATCAAATATTCTTGAGCTCGAAATTAGGGTTTTCAAATGCAAAATGATTTGTTCGATTTCAAATTAGGGTTTTAGCAAAAAAAATTGTTTCAATTCAATTTAGGGTTTAAATCTAAGAAATTAGGGTTTTTAATGCAATTTTTTTTGTTTCATTTCAAACTAGGGTTTTCAAATCCTTTTTTGTTGTTTGATTTGAATTCAAGGTTTCAAAAAGCTTGATTGGGTTTCAAATGCAATTTTTTTATTTCATTTCAATTTAGGGTTTGGAAATGCAAATTTTTTTGTTTCCTTTCAATTAGGGTTTTCAAATGCAATTTTATTTGGTTTGATTGAACAATTTAGGTTTCAAAAGCTAAATTTTGTTTCTAAAATACAATTCAAGGTTCATTTTTTCCTTTCTATTCAATATCTTCAAGTTTCATTGCATTTTTTCATCTATTTCTACAAATCATCATTTCTACTGTTACGTGAAATAAAATGCTTAAAAATGCCAAATAAATTAGAAAAAAACATGGTAAAATCTATTCTTCTATTAAAAGTTTCAATAAAAAATGAAAAAAAGCTAAAAAGTGGGGGTGGAGGTGTACCTGAAGGTCGTTTTTAACAGTCGTTGTCACCCACCAAATTGGGATCCTATGCATAGAGTAGAATGAAGTTTTGTTTATTTTTTAACAAATAAATACCATCTCAAAACGAGATCCTGATTATTACGAAACGATATCCCATTTTTTACAAATCGGGATCTTGTTTTGTAATAATTGGGATCTTGTTCCATGTCTGTCGATTTGGGACCCTTTAACAAAAGGGATCCCAATTTTTAAAAAGCGGGATCCCATTTGGAATTTAGGCTCGGGATATTGAAGCTAAACGAGATACCGAATTTTAAAAATTGGGATCCCGTTTATAGAAATCAGGATCCCGTTTTTGCAATGCCAATTTCTTTTTTTGGCTAAGGAAAAAACTTCCATGTTTCGTGGAATCAAATTTGTGCACTTACTTGCTTCAAAGATAACCTAAAAAGTGTTGTTTTAAGGGGAAGTAGACAACAAAACTTGGATGCTACTTTAGAATTGCTTCTAAATCAAATTGGAAATCTTGACCTCTTCTCAAGAAATAGAAAGGATGAATGGATCTGGACAAAAAATGCTACTGGTAGGTTCTTTGTTAAATCTACCTATGAATCTATGATGCAACAAACTCAAAACTTTGGATCTTTTAATTGGCTCAAGGTATGGAGGAAGAATTTATTCCCAAAAATTAACTGTTTTTGGTGGACAGTTATACATGGTAAGATCCTTATCATAGACAACCAAAGAAAAGAGGTTGGTATCTAGTCAATAGATGTAGTCTTTGTAATGAAAAAGAGGAAACTATCATACATATGTTCTTTCAATGTTCTTGTGCTCAAGAAGTCTGGGCTTTTTTTCTCAAGATTCTAAAGGTGAACTGGGTTTTCCCGGCTAATGTTCAAATGTTTGTGGAAGGATGGATTTTTTGTTCTTATTCTCATAATATTATCATTGATCTATGGGGACAAGTTCCCTCATTTCTGGCTTGGGGCTTGTGGAAAGAAAGAAACAACAAGGTGTTTAGAGATACAACTACGAGTAGTAAGGAGTTGTGTCTGACTGTAAAAAGACATATTCAAGAAAACCTGGAAATTTGTTCATATAACCAAGCTAAGAAAGGGCCAACACAGCAAGAGTTAAGCATAAAATAGCAATGGGGGATCTCCCATGACTTAAACAATATAAATTGGGAAAAACAACTTATCAAAAAGAATACTGTTTGGATTCCCTTGGATCCAGGATGGGTGAAATGCTACTTTGATGGTTGGTCAAAAGGGAATCTGCGATGGGTTGTTGCTGGTGGAGTGATCAGGGATGATAAAGGAACCTATCTGGAAGGATACAACAAGGGCTTAGGAACAGGAACAAACAACTTTGTCGAAGCTTATGCTATTTGGATTGGAGTCAGTTATCTCAGAGAGAAGGGGTACAATAAGGTGATTATAGAAGGAGACTCAAAGCTGATCATTGACTATCTTAACAACATGACTAAAATCCCATGGGAAATCAAAGGTTTGTTGGAAGATTGTAAAAGAATGATACAAGATATTCAATATTATAAAATGTGTCATTCCTTTAGGGAAGGTAATAAGGTCATGGATGATATGGCCAACCTAGGTGTTAATCAGGAAATTTTAAATTTATGGGATTTCTCTAATTTGTCTAACCAAATTAAAGAAATTCTTGCTACAGATAGATTGGGTGGGAGAAATATTCAAATAAGGGGTTATGATTATGGGAATAATTATGATTAAAAAGGGTGATGGGTCAAGGTGTCCAACGAAGATGTGGACCCCATGGATGCATGATGGCAAGCTAACTGGACCAAGGAGGAAGCACGTTGTTAGAGGATTTCCAAGTCCTGATGAAATGAAAGGCCAAAGATGGAAAGGACAACTAGGCTGCAGAGCATCATACCTTGACAAGAAAGGTTTAATTAAGGAAACAAATCGCATGAGAAAAAATCCTGAGTTCTATCTTCGAAATGATAGATGGACTTGTGTTTGCAGTGAAGACTAAAGAAGTATTAAAATAGGTATAATCATTACTAGAAAGGGAGGTGGATTTGTCACTCTCAATAATGATGATATTCAAAAAGGTGATAACTGAGGCATTAGTTCTTTAATGCATTGCAGCAAAAACCCTAAGTCGTTTATGTTTCAAATGAGTAGCCACAGAGTCATGATTAAAACTAAACTTTTAGAATTGTTTGTTGCTAGTGTTGAGAACGTCGAAGCACACAAAAGTGAATTCCTTCTTGTCCCTATGAATTACCATAGCCAAGACAACACCATGGGAGGCCCTAGAATGTGAAATGAACCCCGAAAATATGAGTCGCTTCGCAACAATGAGGAGCTCTAGGGTCTTTTTGAGAGGGTGGGTTTCACCCCATACTTTGCAACAATGGAAGGATATAACGAAAAAAATAAGCTACAAGTTTGACAATGCATGGAGGGATGGTGAAGTTAATCTGGGAAACATTCAGTTTAAAATGGATGTGAAGCTAATTGCACAGGCGGAAGGACTGGCATATGAGGGAATGAAGGTGGCCAAGGTTAGTAATGGTAAGTATCAAAATTACATTGAGAAGTTCTTTGAAGACAAAGAAAAAGATGAAATATTTCAAAATGGCTAATCTAGGATTAAGCTTTCGCCCCCATATCATAATGTATGTTTCATTGTTATGAAGTATTTTAACCTTGAGGGATGCTTCCAGTCCATCCACAGGTATCATTCCCCCATTCTCAATCACATAAGGCATCTTGAAAAAATTAACCTTCCATTCTTTTTATTCTCTTCCTTGAGCCAGAGTTTAACGCATGGATCTGACCCATCGTTGCATTAGGGACTTATAAGAGCCATCTACAAATTTGTGTTGGCCAAGACTCCACAAAGAAACCTAGCCCTCAAATTGCTCGAAAACCCCAAGCCCAAAAGCTCTATGAAAATTGACCTTATTGAAGACCAAATCCATTCCCCGACCAAAAAACCTAGTACAAAGTCTTCTAACCCTGATGAATCGGTGTGGAAGGATCTGCTAACGGTTACACCAGAAAAAAGAAGGGATGTTTTTGTGGACCTGGGGGCTAAAAAGAAGAGGAAATTGATTATTCGTGAATTGGGGGAAGAGGTGGACACAATCACTATACCTGATGAAAACGAGATAGAATGCTCAAATCCAATCAGTAGAAGGTCTAAGAGACTGGAAATGGTGGCTTCAAAGGGGCAAGAAAGTAGTAAAAATTCATAGAGCCTAGAGGAAAAGAGTACCCACAGTCCGTAGGAAAGCAAAGATAAGAAAGTGAGGGAGGATAATGATTCTTCCACAAAGGAGATCCTTGATAGCCTGGGTGGTGATTCAGCCGAGGAGGAAGATTCAGATTCAGAAAGTGATGGTGGAAATGGTAATGAAGACAAGGAAGAGGAGTCATAGCAAGAGGTGGCCCAGGAGGAGGAAGAAGACAATGTCATGGATAACCAAGAGAAGATGGAAACAAAAGATCAGGAGGAAGAAAATGCTGAGGATAGTGGTAATGAGAGAATTAAAATATTGGAGGAAAGACTGCAAGTTTTGGAAAAAGGGATGCAAGAGAAGGATGAGGACAACAAAATTCAAGCTCTTGAAAAAGTTGTTAAGAGAAAAGTCGAGGATGGTGGTAATATAAATAGATTGGAGGATAGACTGCAAGTTTTAGAGAAAAGGATGCAAGAGCATGACAAGGACAACAGAATCCAAGCTTTGGAAAAGGTGGTTAGGATTTTATGCTCGGTGGTTGACGTTGTCATGAAGAGGGCTATAATGGCTATGGTATCAGGTATGGGTAAAATTAAAAAGAAGCAAAAGAAAAAAGCGATGAGCGAGAGTGTGGATTTTTCCAAGAAGATGGAGCTAAAGGAAACAATGGATGACATAGTTGAGGACCTATTGACTACTTGGAATTTGATTGAGGAAGCATAACTATGGTGCTTCGTTTTGTTGTTCTATGCTTTTTGTTTTGATGGTTTATTCTGGTGCTTTTTCTGGGGATGATAAAACTGTTAATGGTCGTTGGTGCCTAAACTTTAATGTTTGTAATGTTTCTAGTACTTCTAGTTTTAGTATGGACTCTAAGTTAGATATTAATAGGTATTATAGGTTAAATGGGAGGGATGCTACTTGTGATAGGTTAAACTATTATGCTACTTCTAATAGAACTGCTATGTTTGATCGTAAGGGTATTGGTTAATATTTTTACTTGAGGGAGGGGGGAAGTTTGGTGGGCTTCCTTTTTTTTGTTTCTTTCCACCTATTGTTCTTCTAATTTTGTACTAAATTGTTCAGGTTAGGTCTCTTTCCCTGCTTAACCAATCAAAAACATTCAAAGTGCAGAGGTGTAAGTGCAACAAGATGGAACTGTGAATGTTCTAAATGCAAGGGAGAAAGAGAGTATAGAGCAAAGGAGATGTGTTGCTGAGCTTTCCACAGCAATAGCAAAGAGTGTTGTAGAGACTGCAACAGAGGATTGAACTGTTACAAAGAAAGTTGTAACAACATAATTGTAATAAAATTGTTATATCTCTCATTGTAAATTTGACTGGTGAGTCCCATTAGATATCTAGGTAGGTGCTTAGATTAAGGAGTGGGTTCTTCCTTGGATTGGTTGCTCCTAAAATTGAGGGATTGGTTTCTCCTTAGGTTTGGTGCCCTTAAAGCATTGTAACTGATCTTCATGCTTGTGAGGTTAAATTAGGATAGTAGCTCCTAGCAGTATTTCTCACTCTGATTTTTCCCATCTTGGGTTTTCCACGTACATCCTGTGTTATGTGATGCTTGTCTGTGTGCATATTTTTGTATTTATATGTTAAGTCTCAATCTGCATGAAGTGCTTAAAAGAAAAATTTAAGAACTATTGATTCACCCTCCTTCTTAGTAGATTATTGTGTTCCAACCATTGGATGTGTTAGCACTTGTTGTGGGTGCTATTTAAGCTATGGTTAGTGTATCTTGAAAACTACTGGTGCATATTGATATCTTTGGATTGAGTGTTTTTGTTTAGGATATCAGTTGAGGTAAGACTTATGCTTTGTTGTGACAAATTGTGTGACTTCTCTTTAGATGACTTCTTAACTTTGTGCATTGGCATGATGGAGGATGAGAGTATTCATGCTTGGGATGGTGGTCACCTTGTTTCTTGTTACATGTATCTTGATGGAGCACATGGAGCACATTGATTCCTTGATGGTATATGTGGCTATAGGGATTGTTCCCTTGTTCATGTTTTGAGGTTACTTGTTATCCCTTATGTAATGTATACAACAAGTGAGAGAATGTTAGGAATCACATGTTGTACACCTTTTTAATGTTTATAATGTTTAATTTATTATTATGTGTGTGGTGCACCTAGGGGGACCTAGAATTGCATGCATCACTAGGATTTAGCATTCTTTGGGCCACTTTATGTTGTATGTAACATTGGGACATAAGTTGAATGTAAGTAGTAAAAAATGTATTTATTTAATATTGGGGAAAGTTAATTAATAAAGTACCCAATATTAAAAGTGAGTTCATGGTTTTGTAATCTCATTGTTTTACTCACATGGTTTTATATAATGCCACTTGGTGGTTTTGTGTGAGCTTGTTTCTATGTCAACTATTGAACCTTGTGAATTAAATTAAAAACCATTTTGTAAATAATTAAATATGAACCTTGAGCTTATGATTATTTAATGGAATGCCTAAGTGAACCAACATAAATTTAATTATTTTAATTAAAATCTAAGGCCTTCAAAAGCTAGTGGGACCATGAGACATTGTATTATTAAATATTAATTAATATATGCAGGTTAATTATCATATGAGTGAATCTAGTGCAAACAAGCCATGTATATTAAAGGATATTTATGATATTTTATCAGTGGTAATATTTAACTAATGAAAAAAGCGTGAAGGTGTCACATCATCTTGAGGTTTGTGTTAGTATACCACAATTAAATAATGTTAAATAAATCAAATATGGACAAAAATCAATCTTATGGGTTTTATCTAGAAATCGAAATAGGTATTGACATTGTTAAACTTAGCCTAACCTAATGTTTATTAAAGATTAATTACCAAATGTTAACCAAGTGGGATAGGTTGGTCTTTAAAGCAAATCATGTTGATTGAGTTATATTATTAATATGAGGATTAGAAATGGATTATATTGGTAAGTGCATAAAAGAAAAGTGAGGGATAATATCATCTACTTTTGATAAAGGAGATCTATAATAAGTAATGACTAATGATTAATTAACTAGGGTCAAAGAGTAATGCAAGAATTTTAGTTTTCCTTAGGCTCAATAGACATTTTACTTATGATTAACATGATTGAGCTTAAGATGCTCTCAGAGGAAATTAATGTTTGGGACCCTTGGTAATAGGAAGTATCCTTAAAAATGTACCTTGATTTAATCAAGACTTAATTAACTAGGTTAACCCTAGGAGAACATAAGATGTCATGTTTCAAGTAGACACAAGTTGTGGTTGTATGGTGTTCCTTGAAAGTTGATTTCTGCACTTGAGCTAGGTTGTTGTAACACAGAGTTACATAGTTCAAACCATGACTAGGTCCTAATTGTAAGTTGATGAACATAAACTTGAGAGAGATGAGTATTTTAACAATGTAAAACAAATTATAGTTGGTTTTTCTTAGAATTTTTTTTTTTGGTGATTACATCTCGAGGAGAGAATGTATGGCCAATATTAACTTTATTAGGGGTAAGATTAGGGATTTTACCAATACAACCCGCTTGTATGTTAGCCTTAACCTCCAATTTACCCTTGCCTTTACCACCTTTCTCCCCTTTATCAACTTTTTTTAATTTTTAATTTTTAGCTAAAGAGATGTGAGTATCTTCATGAATAAAGACCTTTGTTTGCGGCCCACTTGACCAAGAAATTTGAGTTTGATCCCTCTTCTTATCTAAATTGATCTTCTTTTATTTCTCATCCTTAGAAAGATAATTAGACACAATTTCCACTTCATCCTCTTCTTTCCACTGCTTATCCCCATCCGAAGTAGACTCTGAACCCTCATCAAATGACACAATGTGAGCCTTAGGGTTGTGTTTTATAGGGATCTTCTTAACCGCAGTGGGAGAGGGAATGGATTTTAGATATGCAATAATCAATAAGATAAGGTCCTCATGTAAAATAGATATGTTTTCATTCTTTTTCTTTTCCTTAAGACCAAATTCTAATAAAGCAAGACTTGGTAAAAAGGAAAAGAAACTAGATGCTTATGGAAAAAATGATTTAGGAGTATAAAATGGAAACCATACATATGAGTGTACCTTCCATCGAGATTAAAATAGTGCATGAGCACCTCCACCACCTCTACCCAAATTGGTTTAATTGACAAGTGATAATACCCTTCTACATCGTATTTTAACAACTTCTAGCCTTTAGATCCCTTCAAAAATTGTTTCACCACACCTTCAGAAATTTTCATTTCCTTGAAGAACTTTCTACCCTGGGTGGAGAGACCAGTGATACCTGCTATAAGTTCCTCTGTGGAAATTAACTCCTTCCCATTATCTTTGATAGTTTGATCTTTCTAACCATTAACAAAGGCCATATTGATTTCAGGGTCATGACCTTGTAGCTTCTCCAAGTAGGGATTAACACTTCCATCTTCAAATATCTTCCAAACCATGGCTTTATTTTTGATATCCTTAGAAGATGAGGGCTCAATTCTACTCCTATATATCCCCTCCCATTTTATCTCATCTATGAAATAGGGAAATTAAAATGGCCTATCAACCCCACAAAAAACACTTTTGATAACCCTCCAAAATACCCATAATTCATGTGAGATGAGAACAAGAATTAATTACCATCAAAGAAATTCCAAGGCATATCTTCTACACACCATTAGATCATAAAGCCTTTTCAAGCTCATCCTCTCATTATTAAAATACTCTTCCATTATGAGCCCTTTTCATATCATAATTAATGTTTTTGAATGTGATAGGGAACATCAATCAACTTGTCCCACCACTCAGATGATCCAATTCCCATGCCAATATTAGCAAAATAATCCACTAAAGAGTTTCCCTCCCTATAGATATGGGAGATGTGAACTTCATCAAGAGTATTAAGGATCAAAATATAATCCTTTATAAAATTTCCAATACACCAAATCGAACTATTTAAATTATTAAGACAATTAGTAATATTAAAAGAACCTCCTTCAATCCATATCTTATGAAAACCCAAGGAGTAGGCCAAATCAAATGGTTGTAGGTAGCCACAACTTCAACAATTTGGTTAGTCTGGGTTCCCAAAGGAAGTGTCTCTACTGATATAAACCTACCATGCTCTGTTATTTGAAAGCACAATATAATTACACTCTTAAAGAATTTGGTATTAATTTTTTGAAGAAAAATATTTAATTTGAAGAGAAAAATTATGTGCAATTTTTTTTAGGGATGAAAGTACAAAACTATGTCACACTTTTGGCCAACTAAATAGTTCCTATTGAACTATTTTCAATTGGAAGGTACTTAGTCGAAGGATTTCTTATTGAAACCAAGTGGTGACGACATGGATCCTACATGGCAAAGGGTTATCAATCAAAATGGTTTTGGCCAAAAATAATACGACTAAATACCATTTGATTGAAATGCCAAAATTTAAATTTTTTTAAATAATTGGGCCTGATCATTTTGGTTGGAGCCCTGTTGAAGCAAGATGATTCGAGCAAAACCTTATTGAATCGAGGTGAAAATTCAAAAAAAACCTAGGTGAAGGTAGGGTTTCCTTTGTTTAAATCATGTGCTCCCTTTTCAATCAAGTAGATTTTATCAACCATTTTTAATCAATATAGTTAGTTTTAGGAAAATCCTTCTCTTTTTGGAATTCCACAATGAATTCTCTAATTAGGTGATGTTCAATGATGTTTCATTCATAATTATTGAATGTGTAATATTTATTAGAGGTTAAAGATGAGGTTTTGAAAGGATCCACATACCTTATAACAAAAAAAAACTAAAATAGTCTAAAAAATACTAAGGGTTAGCCAAAAAACTAAATAACATAGAACTAAGAACAATTATAATACAACTACTAGAAAACTAAACAACAACAAAAGTGACCAACATGAGACACAAGTGAGAGGATCAAAATCTATGATCCACTATATTTTTTCCTCCCGCTCCACGTTCATTGATTGTACATTGTCACTTATGGGATTAACTTCCTAGCGATCTTCATAATAATTGTTGATAACAGAGATGCTTACTTCAATAATAATAGTGGAAACCTTTATGAATTCAATATTCAAAAATTTATCTTTGAATCCAAGGACCTCTTCCCTTAGATAATTACCATCCTAACTTAGGGCCTAGATAATGGGATCCATGGGGAACCTTAAAGGATTGCATATGTATAGCTACAACCCAATCACCTTTAGGCCTAATTGGTCCCATCAATAATTTAAACAAAAAATGAGAATACCCTTATTTAATTTTGAATCCTTTTGGAGAACACTAAACCTCTTCGACAAGTATTCCAACAAGGTCTTCTCTTGACTATGAGTGGAGAGACTACCAACAACTAGTTGGAGAGAAATACAGGTTCATTTTCCTTTATCCCATCGATAGGTTCATGTTCAACTCCACACTAGGGGACCTTTGCATCCTCTAAAATTTCAATGAGGATGGGAGAAACACCACCATGTGAATCTATTTTGTTGTTGGATTTTTATTTCATAATCGTGAACCTCTTATTCTTGATAATAACCTTCAACAATTTTTATTCTTTCCATATGACCACCTATTCCTCCTCCCAATTGAGATAATTTAATACATAAAATTATTCACTAGGTTGGGATTAATTAGGGGACACATTAATATTAATTCACTTTGGGCCTAATATATATTAATTTCCATTGTAGACTATGAATAGGGTTATAACCTTTCAATAAAAAAAAAATCTTTATCAAAAGGGAGTTTTAACTCATTATTCACCACAACAAGGTAAATCTATTCGAAAGCACCCCATAAGAGAAACAAGATGAGATATTTATGAATAAGTACCTTTGTCTTCCCCAATTAGAAATAATTATTTGAAACTTGATAATAGCATATAAATTTGTATAGTGGTTGTTCTATGATGTTTGGAATGCTTCAATAGGGAGAAGATGTAAGAATAAAATATAGAGTATTTCCCTTCACCAAATTAATATTGTATGAAAAATTGAGTTCCACATTCACCAAATTGATTAAAAAAAGAATGAAATTTGATTTCTAAATCACCCATAACATTTTTTAAATAGCTAGGAACTCTATCACTTTGGATCAATTTTAGGATAAAATTGCCAAGAGGATGATTTTGATACATAGGGTACTAACCATAATTCCTATATAATTATTTAGGTACAAGGTATTAAAATATAATTTAATCACGTATTGCACATGATTCAATGTTTTTTATCGAAATGGTACCTACCCCATAGGTACTTTCTTAACGGGTCTAAATTTATTGTAGAAATGAGAAAAAAAACAACATTTTACCCATTGAAGGTTTCACAAGAAGTAAAAAATCAAGATTTGAACTATTAATGAACATTAGCACACAAACATATATATTATCACACTCAAAATATATTGTTTAGAATGATTGAATAAACAAATGTTGATGATGGAAATGGGAGTCTAAATCTGAAGATTCAAATTTATTCCAACATCAAACAATGGAGTACCTACCACCTACATACACATGCAAACAAAATAAACTAACTAAACACACATGCATGCAAATGGATTTATGTCTCCATTGCTCTCCTATCATCCAAGATCCTGTGTTATTGAATAAATTTTCTCTTAGAGAATTGTTGATAAGAGGCTATGGTGAACAGAGATTAAAAGATTGAATATGAATTATATGAGATAACAAACGAAAACATGCTAACATACAAATAAACTAAGATTAAATGGATACTAGATGCAATGGATTAGCTAAATGCATGATGAGTGGATGTTGGATGATTGAGAAATGAGAGAGAGAAAGGTTTAAATAGATGTACTCATGGGTGGATCCAATATTAGAGTGAATGTGGGATAACTATATCAATGAAATGCATGCAAAATGGTAAATAAATGAAATATGCAAATGGATATTAATAAAATATGTAAATGTATAAATGTATGGATATTTTAAAGATCATATGAATAAATAAATGATAATGGATAAATTATTATGCAAATGGATTTAGTGAAAATGATTATGCAAATGGAGTTTATGAATATGGATAAATAATATTTTAATGATTATAGATTTATAAATGATTTAATGATATGAATAAATATTTATAAATGAGGATTCTATATGCATGGTGTTGGGAGTTGATGTCACATGTCGAGGGCTCAGCGAATACTCTTTCCTTCCCAGGTGATTTTGATCTTCTTGTCCAATTCTTTGGATTTGGTTCAGTCTTTGATAGAAATTGAGGAATTGGCAAGCAAATATGTCAACCTCCAATATATTTTGGACAATTTTGTTCTTAAGGTTGTGCAAGGTCACAATATTTTCAGTGGAGACAGATACATTGGTGGTTTGTTTCCTAGGGATTTTCTACAAGAAAAGCAAGGGTAATTGTAGTTTCACAATGATAGCATTCTTCTAAGGGCTCTAGGGAAGCATCGTTGTTGCATTTGTTCGGTCATGGAAGCAGATATAAGGGAAAAGTATTATGCTCTGAATTTTTTAAGAGTGCATACTCCTCCAGTCCCACCTTTGGGTATTCAATTGGATTTATAGCTTAGGGTTCCCTCTCTGACTCAAGATCGTCGTCAAGGTTGCCATGTTTGTCATGTTCGTGCACCATACAATGTTTCTCTTTGATCTTCAAACAATGGCTCTGAGCACTTCTCCTCTGCCAATGTTTGAATGCCTCGAATGCAGCATCCGACCTTCTCTTTGGGTCATCAAAGCTTGTTTCAAAGAGGTTTTCATTTGACTGAGAGGCTGGAGGTTGAAGATGAAAGTTCAGTCCATGGTGATTTTATGGAAGAATAATGTGTTTTTTATGTAGTTTTTTGCTCTGATGTCTGATGTCTTGTTAATTAGTATTTGTATATTTGAAGCTGAATTTTCATATATTATCAACTTTTATGGGTGTTATAAGGGTGATGTATAGGTGTTTTAAGTAGTAGTTCCTTTCCAAATTTGAAGCTAAATTTTGGTACATTACCAGCTTCTTATCATATGCTCTCAGAACTAAATGTAAAAGCTTACTTTTTATAATATATATATAGGCTCTCATGCCTTTTGCTTTAAAAAAAATGAAATATGAATATGAGATGAATTATATAGAGAATGGATAATGGTACTAATAATGGATCCAAATATTGATAAAACTTTTAATATTATTAGAGGAAAATTTTATGTGTCTACATTTTACCCCTATTTGAGACAATGCAACCTGTTGCATTGTTTCAAAGAAAAATTGATCAACTGATACATACCCCAGAGATACCCTGATAAGGATAATGATGAATAATATGATATGCCCCCTCGAGAGATTAATTGAACGGATTGCAAGAAGATTGATCTCTTGATAGATTACAAGAAAATGATTAGATGATTGATATTGCGCAAGTGATTAAGCAGTGATGTACATTTGATGGAAATGCACAGTTGATGGGCATAACTAAAAAATTGATGAAAATGATCAGTATAGCCAGGTTGATGAGCTAATTAAGCTAGTTGAGTTGATTAAGCTGATTGAGATTGATGCTTGCGTAAGACAAGTTGATACAATGATTGATTGATTGATTGATTGATTGATTGATTGATTGATTGATTAGGGGGTTATGAGATTTTGGGAAGCAAGTTTTGAGATTTGGTTCAAGAGACATACATCAGTTGGATACAAAAATTGATTGATTTTTTTTGCAACAACGAAGATGAACAAAATGATGAAGAGAAAAATAAGAGGAAAAGAAAATGAAAGAAATGATTGATGAAAGGGAGAATGCAAGGCAATGAGAATTCTTGTGCTTTTTTAGTGCTTATATCATCATAGAACTTATTATGTCACAAATTAGTATAAGCATCTAGATAACATGAACTTCTAGACGACCTGAATATTATTTGCATTTTTATTTAGCAATAAAGTATAAGCATCTAGGTATAAGGACCTTAGATGACCTAAATACCCATTACGTGTATGACACTATCAGACAAGGAATGCTCTCATCCACAATAGACTCATAGGTCCTTGATGATTTTAGACAACCATTTCCTAAGATGAGTCATCATGTGAATGAGAAACAATCCAAAGACAACAAACAAGTGAACATGCCCCATCCTCGTCTCTCTAGTCCAATACATCCTTGAGAAGATAAAAGACATGCCACCAAAGATAAAATCATAAATCAATCAAAATACCAATAAACAAACAAACATCATACTTCCATGCAAATCTAATTCTTATCACAGTTTATGTGTTTGGTTGGATCTGAAAGATGGATTGATAGGTATGTTGCAATGTTCGTTTGATTGTGAATCGTGGTGTTTTTTTTTGTTTTTTTGAAGTTCAAAGCTGCATGGCTATCTGAAAGTGTCACTGTTTTAGGATTTTCTAAATATTTTATTTTTTTGGATTTTTGAAATATTTAATTTTTTTGGATTTTTTTTCAAGACATTTTATGATTTTTATGGATTTTTTCAAGACGCTTTATGATTTTTAGGGATTTTTTCAAGACATTTTATTATGGAAAGAGATGAATCGCGAGCAAGAAGATAGACGTAGAGGATAGTTTCTTTGACCGTGAGGTGTTCAGTATCCCAACCCGTAGCTAAGGTTGAGGGAATGCCCCAATGAGGGATAGGACCAACCTAGTACGCATGGAAAAGAAAGCAAGCGAGGGGAATGTTGAAAAATTCACAAGCCATGATAAGTGTGAAAAGGCCATTATGAAGTGGAGGGTGAATGAAAATGGGATGAAAAGATCAAATAGAGCTCCAAAGGAAAGAGGAGCAAAGCCTCTACACATGGCGTTGATTTCTCGGTTTTCACCATGGTACTTGCTCAAGGCACCACCAAAGTGATTTTCACCATTGAACGAATTGATTTCTCTTTACTTTTTTTTTTCTTTTTTTCTTTTTTTTTTTAATATTTTTTCAAGATTTTTTTCCATTTTTTTGTATTTTTTCAGGACTTTAAAAGAGTGTACCCTCTAAAGTACTCAAGTATAAAACTTGTGGATGTGCATACTATTCATGAGATCACTGAGCAATTCACCTTCTAGAGTAGATAACTAGTATGCCACAGATCCATACACAACAGTGATAACATATGGACCCAACTAGTTAGGCTCAAATTTACCCTTCTTTTCTCTGTCTTGTTGATTGCGAGGATTTTCGCGAAGGACTAGATCCCCAATCTCGAATGCATGTGGTTTCACTTTTTGGTTATAACTTTGGCACATCTACTGTTGGTATGCTCTAAGATGATTGAAAGCAGTTTATTTTCATTCATCCAACAATTCCAATTCCTACAAACGAGAAACTTGGTATTCTTCATCACTGATTTGATTGCGCAAGGAGATGCGTAAAAAGGGAAGCTCGAACTCGATGGGAAAGATGGCTTCATATCCATATACAAGGTCATATGGGGTAGTGCTTGTGGGAGTGCGGATACTCGTGCAATAAGCCCAAAAGGCAGGATTCAGTTGAACATGCCAATCTCAACCAGCTTCATTGACCATCTTTTTAAGAATTTTGAGAATGGTCTTGTTAGAGGCCTCAGCCTAACCATTACCTTGAGGATATTAAGGTGTGGAAAAATGATGTTGTATATGGAATTTCTCATAGAGTTCACGGGAATCCTTATTTTTGAATGGACGACGGTTATTTATGATGATGGATAAAGGAACACCATAATGATAGATGGTATAGTTTAGTATGAAGGTGGCTATTTGTTTTCTAGTGATATGAGTGAGGGGAATAGCTTCAATCCATTTCATGAAATATAGTCTGTGGCAACAAGAATGAGCTTATGACCATTGGATGAAGGTGGATGGATCTTTCCCACAAGATCGAGTCCCCACTAATAAAAGGGTCACGGTGTAGCGAGAGAATACAATTCTTGTGTAGGAGCATGCATCAAGTCTACATGTTTTTGAAACTGCTTGCATTTTTTAATAAACTGATAAGCATCCTTTTCCATTGTGGGCCAATAATAACCCATACACAAGAGTTTCTTGGATAAGGTAGGATTGCTAGAATTTTCCCCCCATATACCTTCATGTACTTCTCGTAAAGCATTTTTGACCTCGTCATTCTCAAGACATCTGAGTAAAGTACCATTGAGACCTCGGTGATAAAGGGTATCGGCTAGGATTACGTAACAGGAGGCTTGATAGATAAAATTTTTATGTGATTTATTGGATAGGTCTGATGGAAAGGTGTTATCCCGAAGATAGGTATAAATATCCCCATACCATTGAGAATTAGGACCAACAATAAGACAGATAATTTCAGATTGTGGGATATTGTAAGCAAGTTCCAAAAGAGGTTCTACCAAGAACTCACAATAGGCGACATTGCTTGGCATTTCCACAAGTGAACTAATTGTTGTCATTGCACATGTAGCTCTGTTATTATCTTGGGGAATTTTCTCAAAAGAGATTGATGTGAAATAGGCCTTGAAGTCATCCACCATTCTTTTGTAAGGCATCAATTTTTCATCTTTTTTTTATAGTCATCATTAACTTATCTTATCACTAGCTGGGAGTCACCAAGAACACACAACTCTAGGATTTTCCATTGCACAACCATATGGAGCATAGAAAGTAATGCCTCATATTCTGTAATATTGTTGGTACATGGAAACTATATCTTATAAGATTTAGGTATACAATCCCCTTGTGGTGTTACAAAGAGAATGCCAATGCCAGAACCACCTTGTGTGAAGGAGCCATCAAAATATAAGGTCCAAATATGTGTAGATTCCATGTTGAAGATTGATTCATCAGGAAATTTCATAATAAGAGGATGACTATTTGCCATAGGAGCATCAATGAGTTGATCTATTATAGCTTTTCCTTTGATTTCTTTTCTTTCTATGTACTCAATATCAAACTTTCTAAGAATCATCACCCATTTAGCCAATCGTCCTGTGAGTGTTGCTTTGTTTAGGAGGTACTTAAGAGGACCATTTTTTGTAATGAGCTTTGTCTAATGCATAAGCATGTAATGTTGCATATTTTGTGAGTCAAAAACTATAGCAAGGCATGCTCTTTCAATAGGACTATAATTGATCGCATATCCCACTAGAGTACGACTAATGTAATAGATGGCGCGTTCCTTTCCTTTAGAGTCATGTTGTGCCAAAAGTTCCCCCAGTGTTGTGGTAGTTGTGGATATATATAGAAGTAAAGGCTTGTCATCTGTAGGGGGTACTAATACTGGTGGTTTCATTAGATACTCTTTGATTTTTTGAAAAGCTTTCTCACACTTTTCATCCCATCTGAATGGAACATTCTTGTGTAACAGGTGCTGAAATGGTTGACATTTATCTGCAAGTTGTGCTATAAAATGGTAGATAGACTAAAGTTTTCCTTGATATGATCACAGTTGACTGATATTCTTAGGTGGAGGCACTTCAAGTATAGCCTTTACTTTTGCAGGATCATCTTCAATTCCTTTAGATGAGACAATGCATCCAAGGAGTTTCCCAGAGGTTACCCCGAAGGCACATTTCTTTGGATTCAACTGGACTTTGTATTGTTCTAATCTTGTGAAAATTTTATCCATGATCTCTAGATGCCCAGCTCTAGTGTAGGATTTTCCCAAAAAATCATCTACATAGTCTTCCAAATAGGTATTCATCATGTCATGAAAGATAGTGGTCATTGCACATTGGCATCTGGCTCTAACATTCTTCAACCCAAAGGGAATGACATTCCAACAGAAGGTTTCCCAAGGAAAAGTGAATGTTGTCTTAATTTGATCTTCAGGAGCAATTTTAATCTGATTATAGCCTGAGAAACTGTCCATGAGGGATAACATTTTGTGTCCTGCTATTAAATCCACTATCATATCAATGTTTCAAAGTGGGAAGTCATCCTTAGGACATGCTTTGTTTAAATCTATGAAATTTGTGTAAACTCAGGTGCCCCCATCAGGTTTTAAAACTAGTACTAAATTTGAAATCCAATTAGCATAGTCAACAGGTCTTATAAATCCCAATCTAGCAACTTCTGTAATTCTATTTTTACCAATAGAGCAACATGCAGGTGCATTTTTCTCAACTTTTGCTTAACAAGTTTTTCCCTCAGTGGCAAAGAAAAGTGATGCATTACTAAATCTAGATCAAGTCCTAGCATGTCTACATAGGACCATGCAAAATTGACTTGTCTTTCCTTGTAAAACTATATATTCTCTATTTTCTCTTCAGGTGTTAATGATTCTACTAGATGGATTATCCTTGGTTTTTCTTCTGTGCCCAGATTTGTTGGTACTGTCTTCTCCACCAACATGATGATTTTTCATGATAGATTTATAAGGGAAGTGTGTCAATCCTTCCATCCTCAAGCACCTCATAGAGTTTTTCACCCTTGGATGAGTCCTTTATTTTTACTTTTCTCAGGTCTAATAGCATTGCGGAGCGGTTTTCACTAGAAGACCTATTTATATTTTTAATAATTTTGCAACTGAAAGGCTTGAAACCCCCCCAAAGTAAGTCACACTATTGAGTTCTATGGTGAAACCTTCTTTATGATCCTCAAGAGGTGTATCTTCTCGTGTTCCTAGAAAGTTTATGATTTCCTCATCATTTTGATATAAATCCAGTTGTGGCAGTCCCTTTTGATCCAAATCAATGAGTTTGGGGTGAACCATGGGTTAAGGATCATGATTTGAATCAAGATTTTGAATGGATTCAAGGGTAAAAATATTATGATCAGGTTCAGGGGTAGGGATACTATCATAGTCATAAATGTCAATGAAGTCATCGATGGCACTTTCCTCATTTTTCTATGTAGCATTAGAGGACTCAATTTCCTTACTTGAAGTGCACATGGTACTCAAGGTCTTATCTTTCTATGCGTCATATCCTAAACCAGGGACTTTTTGCGTACGAATAGATTGTATTGGTTCCAAGATACCCTGTTTCTATAAGTCGAGAGGACTTTTACCATCATATCCCATTTTTTTCATAAGATCAAATCCTTTACCATATTGTTCAACTAGTATCTTTATTTTAGTTTGTTATTTTTTTGTACCTTCATCTTTGTATAGCCATTTTAGGAGATTAGCTTCTTCTATTTCATTATAAAGGGCTCCCCATTTTTTGAAAGTAGTTGATTTACAATCATTGTAGCATATGCATCTGATGTGGTCTTAGTCATATGTGGTTTGGCATAGGTGTGGGGAGATAAAGGTAGCTTTCCAATGCAAAGAGCACGATTCAAGGTATAATGTCCTACTCCTTGTTCTTTTACTTGTATTTTTATCTCAACTTCATTGGATTTTGAGTACACTTTTAAGGACTCAGGATCAATATATGCTTGGGAAGGAAATGCCTCACAGTTGCTTGGGATTGTGATTTTTGTTTTATGACTTAAATTATGGCAATACATGAAAGGGTTTGGATCTCCTCGTATTGTGATTTCAACACCATTGTGTGGAAATTTAATGCTAGTGGTATGTAGAAGGTATTGCTTGCATTGTGTGAATCCAAGGTCTTCCAAGGAGGATACTATAGGTTAGAGAGAGATCAAGGACTTGACAAACAACATCCTTTACCACAGGGCCAACTTTGATTGGTAGAGTGACTTATCCTTTAGATGAGCATTCCTCTTCATCATATGCCTTTATGATAATCTTTTTCCTTGGATAAACTGCATTTTCAAAGAACCCTAATTTTGTGATTAATTCTTAAGTACAAATATTAAGGCCTGCTCCTCCGTCTATCAAAACTTGCTTGATCTTGACATTATGGACAAGGAAATCAATGTATAAGGTTGCATTATGTGGTTGTCGAATAGACGAATCATCGTTCTCAATAAAAGTGAGAGTGTGATGAGAGATGATGTGGCCCACCATAGCTTGGAATTGATCTACATGTAGATCTATAGGCACTGTAGCATTAGCAAGAACTTTATCTGGGATAGCTTTATGCTCAGGAGATAAGCGTAGTAGCTCAAGTATAGAAATTTGCACGAGCATTTTTCCTAAATGTTCTATGAGGTTTTATTAAGAAGTTGGTGCAACGGGTTTTGAATTAGGACCTCTAAGGGTAATTGTGCCTCTGCATGTAGTAAAATTGCAATCAGGTTCTTTATCTTTTATAATGAAAGTGTTTACATGATTATCAGCGTCATTGATGTTATTTATGGTATAGTCATAATTATCAGTAGTATAGTTTACACCATCATTAGATTCAAGGGCCTTTCCTTTATCCTTGTCATGCTTAGGGAAAGGGTTTTTAAACATCTCGTGATCAGAATTACTAGGAGTGTGTTCATCAACTGTTATCTTACCGTCATCAATAAGGTCTTGTATTAGATGTCAAATTTTATTGCAACTATTAGTCTTATGTCCTTTGTGTCTTTGATAGTTGCAAAAGTGATCCTCATTCCACCATGGGGGTTTGACTTGTGAATTGTATTCCTTCATTTTGAGTAGTGTTATAATGTTGTTTTCAAGAAGTTCTTTAAATGTGGATTCAAGTGATTGTCCCAATGGTGTAAAATTTTGTTTAGGGAATCTTCTTTTTTTTCTTTTCCTTTATTTGAAGATGGACCTTTAAGGTTGTAGATAGGTGATTGTTTTTTAGTTGTTTTCACATCAACAACTCCATCATTGACTACATTGTTGTTCTTAACCCAAAAAAGTGTATTGTTGTTTGAGCCTGATTTCTGATCTTTGTCATTATTAAGTTTAATAGTTCCATCATCAATAAGAGTTTGTTTGATTTGAAACCCCATTTCTATGGCTTCATCAAAGGAATCCAAGCATTTGAGGTGAATTTCCCTTCCAATTTCCTTGTTCAAATTTTGACAAAAGAGGTCAACCAATTCTTTGTCCAGAATGGTATAAGGTAATCATTTTGTTAAATGTCTTCATCTTTGTAAAAATGACACAAAATATTCTCCTTGTTTTTGTTTGGTGTTAAAAATATTTGTCATGGTCACTTTAAGGTCACAGTTGAAACTATAATTGGAGACAAATTTATCAACCAGTTCTTGAAAAGATTTGATGGTTGGGGGTAATTTTGAAAACCATTCCATAGCTTCTCCTCCTAGACTGTGAGGGAATAATCTCAAAAGGTATGTCTCATCAACTGTAAATTCCATGGTAGTAGCACAAAATTCTCTTAAGTGGTCTTTAGGATCTCCTTTTCCCTTATATTTATCCAGTTTAGGTATGTCCCAGTGACTAGGAAAAGGTGGCATTGGTATGCTTGGATCGAAAGGATAAGGACATATATCTTCAATAGAGAACTTGTGGGATGATGTTTTACTATTCTTGAGAGTATCCAATTCTTGTTTTAGTGTTCTAAGTTCATCCAAAATATGATTGTTTGTAGGTGCAAGTTTTGACATCTTTGAAGATCTCTTGTAACCAGGTTGTAGATAAAAGGGTATGTGATCCTTGATTCTTTCATCATTGTTTATTTTGGGATGTTTAATTCACTAGATTTAGGTTGGTCATTCATTGTGAGTAATGATATGTCAAAATCAGGAGGCATTTTGATTCCTTCATTATCAAGGGCCTTGAAGTATTGTTGTGGGTTATGTTTGATGACCTTTGTAAGCAGTTTAGTGAATATATGATCCTTAAGTGATTCTTCTATATTGTATTGGGTTATTTCTTTTTCATTTGTTTCACTAGTTGCAACACTAATGTGGTCTTACCCATCAAAGTATCTTCCCCAAGGGTTCCCTTCTTCTTGAAACATTTTTTCTCTTGTTCTAGGGGTCATAGGCGATTGTTTTGATTTTCAACCCATGATAAGATAATGTATGAGACCTAAGACTAGGATGCAATGAAAAGGATATGATTCTAAGATGAGATATGAAAATGGTATGGTATGATAAGCTAAGAATGCAAGAGCTCAAAAGGAAAATCTAGGTCTGAAGTTGGTTATGATGCAAGGCTTTACTTGTGCTATGATGGATAGACACAAGGACAAATGATCAAGAGAGGGTATGCAGGAGATGATGAAATCCAGAAGGATTTCCCTACTCAAGGATAATGAACCTCAAGTGATGCAGATGATAGATAGCCAATGGTTTAATTTCAAGACCTAGAAAGATTAGCCTGTGTAAGCTAAAGGTTTATTTGACCAATAATGGATATGCAAGGACTAGGTGGAATGCAAGGATTGAAAGATCAGAACTAAAGGATATAACACCAAGAGATTTAAGTGATAGGTTCATTTTGGATGTTTTTGTTATTTGACCTTTTGGGGTTTGCGAGTTTGAGATGTTGCAAATTACTAGGTGTGATGTTTGGTTGTGATTTTTTTAAATACACACACATAAAACATGTGGAAGACAAAGTGGTTGTTCACTAGTATATCACAAATAAAGAAAATCTTAAGACAAGTACAACCTAGTTATTCAAAAAGGTTTGTATACTTGGTATAGCTCACTAAAATACTCCAAGATCAATGTGAAACACTTCTCTCTTTTGAGAGCAGATAGCTTAGAATTTTGTTGGCACTAGCTCCCCTCCACGACACTCACTTCTTGGGCACACCAACTTTGAATTCCCCAAAGAGGAGTTTTTTATCTCTACTCAAGGGAGTCAGTAGTGAGTATCTTCAGGCATGATACTGTACCTTGCACTATACCAAGCAATGACTGAAAGGCTCCTAAGCTTCTAAAAATAAGAGGTGTCTAGTAAGGGCATCCGGTTTAGGGGATACTATGATAAACTCCCTCAAGAGGTATCCCAACCCTTAGAACAAGGGATTTTTACATCATAAAGATACTTGGGGAGAGCTATCATGTACCACTTCCCATTGATCACAATTTTCATTGCAACCACACATTTATATAGCGATTCAGAAGGACTTGGCTTTAGCCCATTACCGCTTGGGTCGTTCCCACCTTTCGAAGTGGGTTGGCAGGCCCTCTAAGGGATTAAAAACATAAAGAGATTGGTTTGGCTTCTGATCACCAAGTTTGCACAAGGTGAGAGAATACACCTACCATCTTTACAAGCACAACAAATAGTGATTTATTAATCCCCTAGTTAAATCTATGTGAAAAAAGACAGATTGTTCTTTTTAAGCACCAATTAAAATGTGATCTACTCTAAAACAAACAAAATTTGGTTGTTTCATAATAAAGTCTTGGACGCACGAAAACCTGCAAAACCACCCATTATTAGTTTCAATCAATATTCTTCGACAAATGAGAGTTTTATTTTTTTTCAAGTTTGGACAAACAAACCTGCTAAAAAAGATAAATTAACAAGATTAGTCTTGAAGTAAAAAAAGAACTAAACTAAAAAAAACCAACATTTTTTTAAAATCTAATCAATCTAGTTTTAAAAATTTAAGTCTAACTAAATTAGAAATTAAAACTAAACTAATTTAGAAATTTGAAAACTAAACTAAATTAATTTAGAAAGTTAAAAGCTAAACTAAATTAGAAATTTTAAAAACTAAACTAATTTAGAAAAAAAAAACTAAACTAGAATTAAGTTAGAAATTAAAAACTAAAACTAAATTAAAAACTCAACTAAATTAAAAACTAAACTAGATTAAAAACTAAACTAAACTAAATTAGGAATCTTAAATTCCAAACTAAATTAGTAATAATCTAACTAAAAAATCTAAATTAAATCTAAAGTTAATCCAAATCAAAAACTAAAATTTAAAAATATGAATCTAAAAAATCAAAACAAATTCCATGAATGCAGTCATGGGCTCAACCATCTGCCAACTGTGGCAAGCTTTCATAGAATTGCATGTTGATTACTACAAACATTTGCATGACAGTTAGGCATTCAAAATCATTCCCTTGTAGACAAAGAGGTGGAGACAGCCTCTAGAATCTTAAATTTCCAGTCAGAGAAAAGATCGGGAAGCTTGAAGGAACAACTTGCAAATATTGCACTACAATTGGAAGAGTTGCAGCTAAGGAAGGAAGATTGAAAAATTACGTGGAGAAATTTTTGGGATTCTTAACAAAATGACGTGCTAAGTTCAACTAATGGGGGGCATGAGTCCTGGGGTGATTATTCATGGCTCATTTTCTTGGAAACTTCAAATCCAAACAACTCACAATCGGAATGAAAATTCCCAACCACCATCTGAATGGGAAAACACGTTTCTAACAGAATAACCGCCTTATAGATGGAAGTCATACAAAGCAGGATTCAATTTCCCACTCCATAGTAGGTAGGCATGCATGCAAAGTTGAAAATAAATCCTGAGCATTGATCACAGTAATGGTGCCCTTATACTATCGAATTCAAAACATTATCATGGTTGATCACGAAGTTCCTTATCAAAATAGAAAATAAAAATTAGCAGACAGAAATCAAAGCAAGATTGAATGTGGCTAATCCTTGTTTCCTAGACACTGCCATAGAATGCTAAATTTGCCTCAAAGAAAATAAAAACTCGCATAAAACTATTTTTGACATCTAAAAATCAAGGATATCAAGGAATGTTGAGTTTTGCTCGTAAACAAGCTTTTCTCAAACATGCAACAGATTAACTCAACACAACAAAACTTCTACTGAGCGAAAATGAAGCAATAGACGAACTAGGGAAATGTCCCACCAAGCGTGCCAAATGTTGATGATGGAAATGGGAGTCTAAATCCGAAGATTCAGATTTGTTCCAACATCAAACAATGGAGTACCTACCACCTACATACATGTGAAAACAAAATAAACTAATGAAACACATGCATGCAAATGGATTTCTATCTCCATTGCCCTCCTATCATCCAAGATCTTGTGTTATTGAATAAATTTTCTCTCAGAACACTATGTACAAGAGGCTATGGTGAACGAAGATTGAAAGATTGAATACAAATGATATGAGATAACAAAAGAAAACATGATAAACACGCTAACATGCAAATAAACTAAGATTAAATGGATACTAGATGCAATGGATTAGCTAAATGCACAATGAGTGGATGTTGGATGATCGAGAAATGAGAGAGGACAAGTTTTAAATAGAACTCCTCATGGGTGGATCCAATATTAGAGTGAATGTGGGATAAATATATGAATGAAATGCATGCAAAATGGTAAATAAATGAAATATGCAAATGTATGGATATTTTAAAGATCATATGAATAAATAAATGATAGTGGATAAATTATTATGCAAATGGATTTAGTGAAAATAATTATGCAAATGGAGTTTATGAATATGGATAAATAATATTTTAATGATTATAGATTTATAAATGATTTAATGAGATGGATAAATATTTATAAAATGGTTATACATGAAATATGAATATGAGATGAATTATATATAGAATGGATAATGGTACTAATAATGGATCCACATATTGATAAAACTTTTAATATTATTAGAGGAAATTTTTATGTGTCTACAACAACACTTTAAGATTTTAAAATTTAATATAATCTTAGTCCCTTCAAAAAATAAGGCCAATGTGTAATAGAAAAACAAAATCAAGCTCTAGTGGATCTCCCACACAAAAAATAAAAATTATTAACCATATATCTCAAACAAAAAGGGTACATTACTAGAAATAACATGAGTTGACAGTAATTTATTTTTCTCACACTATAATACGACCCTGATTTGTATAACTAGGAATTACAATCAAGTCTCATCTTGCCTCATGAGATGAAGCGGGAACAATAATCAAGATTTTTTTTGATCTCTAATTACTCTATTTTCTAGCCTCTACCTACATAATCTATTTAATATACATGAATATATCTAAATTAACACGATTGGAACTATGATAGGTTCACTTGCAATAATAAAGTCCAATTATTTACAATAACTAAGAATTGTCATAAGATTTAAAAATAAGAGACTATAGTAATATGATATTCTCATAAACATTATAAATTTAGTGTATACAATTTTTTGTATATCTTCCTTTAGTTCTTATTCATAATTTATAATTCTCAATATTAATTATGCTAAGTTATAAACCAAATATAAAGTAAGGTGCCTATATAGTATTACCTTTTTTACATCACACTAAAATAAAATAAATGTCTACTTTATAATTAAAGGCATTATACAACATTTAGGGTTAAAGTTCCTACATTCTAATGAGGGTACTCCCCTTAAAAAACCACACGCACACAACTAAACAAGAGAGATAAACAAAAAAATGCAAAAAGAAACACTTTCTTTCTATTATCTTGATGAAGTGAAATTACAATACTCAAAAAATAACATACTACAACCATATGGGCCTTCTCATTATAGAAATCTGCAATCCAAAAATCACGATCTGCACTCCCTAAGCTCCCTTTTGTAACCCTCGTTCTCCCTCTTTATCCAAGAAGTGTAACTTCCTTAGAATATTTTGGAAGGTGTAACCCCATTTTGGCGCCAAAAATTCCACCATTTATTTCCCACTCTAGAAGATCTTTATTTTATATTTTATGATTATATATTTAGAACTTATTGGGGTCATAACTTTCGATCTGACTATTAGATTTTCAATTGTAATATATTGTTGGAAAGCTTGTGAAGAGATATACAAGCATCATTTCTAGATCTAAAAGATCAGAGATTTTGCACCCTATTTCGGGGCTTCAAAGGGCCTCAATTTTTAGTTTTAAACTTCTTTGTAGAAATTCCTTGGGATGAAAATTTAATATCTTCCAAGCGGTACATGATTTTGAGATGATTCTTTCACCAAAAATCTTATTTTCCAATTTCACTCATTGGGGTCAATTTTCATGTCCATAGGAACTCGAATAGGCTGATTCACTAAAAATAGTAGGTGACTATTTTTGGTTGTTTCAAACTTGTGACTATCCCAAAGACTGCATGAGTCAACATTGGCCCAAAAACAACGAAGGAAACTACAAAAAAATGAAAATACAATATTTTTGGGTGATGCAAGATTTCCCTTACACCACTAGATGCTCTTGCATTAGACACCTAGGGTAATTTGAAAAGTGACCCTATCACTTCTTAGGTGTTAGAGGGAAACCAAGACGGTTAACCTTAGCTTCAGATAACCATGACGAATCTTAAATAGGCCTTCCTCTCCATTTCATCAAGTACTTTTCATATTGCCTATTTCTTGTGCTTCTACCCACACAACTATCCAAAATTTCTTCTATCTCTTCCTTTTCTGAAGTAGGTGTTGGAATGTTCCATTGTGCATCTATCAATTCATTCCCCTTATCTCCTTCTTTATATTCTATCAAATCAGCAATATTAAACACAAGTGAAACATGAATCTCACTTGGAAACTCTACCTCATAAGCATTTCTTGAATCATATTTCTTTAGGATCTTGCATGGTTCAAACTTCTTCATCTTTAACTTATTGTATGCACCAACTGGAAACCTCTCCTTTTGCAAATGAACCATGACTTCATCTCCTACTTGGAACTCGTTATACCTCCTTTTCTTATATGCCCTAGCCTTATACTAGGAGTTCATCTTATTGATATTTTTCTTCACCTCTTCATGCAAATTCTTTAGGTGCTCAGCAAAATATTCAGCCTCAACACTACTCTTCTCTCCCTTATCTATATTTCTCAATTCAAAAGCAATTCTTGGACTACTCCCATACACAATTTGGAATGGTGATTTACCAATGCTCTTGTTGATATAATTATTATAAGAAAACTATTCCTATGGTAAAATCAAATCCCCTCACTTGTATTTATTTCCTACTAAGCATTTCAGTAGGTTACCCAAACTCATATTCACCACCTCTCTTTTTCCATCAATTTATAGATGTTGTGTAGAACTAAACTTCAACTTCTTCCACAGTGTCCTCCAGAAATACCCAACAAACTTGGTATCTCAATTTGAAACTATGCTCTTGGGTAGACCATGTAGTCTCCCCACCTCTGAAAAATAAATCTACAAAATGAACAACATCACTAGTCTTATGAAACAGAATGAAGTGTGCCATCTTTAAGAATCTATCCACCACCACAAATATGGAATCATGCCCTCTCTATGTCCTCAGTAATCCAAGGACAAAATTCATACTAATTTCCTCCCATGGCCTCTTAGGTACAGGTAATGACTAATACAATCCAATATTCTGACTTGCCCCTTTCACCATCTGACATACTCTACAACTTTTCAAAAAATTATTCACATCTTGTTGGAACTATGGCCAATAGTAACACTCACCAACAATAGCAATGGTCTTAACTTGACCAAAGTGTCCATCTAATCCTCCGTTGTGTTTCTCCTTGATCAGGTTCTCTCTCATGGAACTTCTTGGAATGCACAACTAATTCCCTCAAAATAACATACCATCTTGGATTGTAAAATCCAACCATCTTATCCTATCAAAAATGATAGGCTCCATACAAGCTCTCTAAGCCTCTACAAAATCAGGGTTCTCAAGATACAAGCTCTTGAGTTCATTGAACCCAACAACTTCAATCTACATTTCAATTAACAAAATTTTCCTCTTACTTAAGGCATCTACAACTATATTAGATCTTCCACTCCTATGCTTCAAAACAAATGTATAACTTTGGAAAAATTCAACCCATTTCAAATGTCTTTGATTCAACTTCCCTTGACTATTTAAATATTGTAAAGCCCGATGATCAGTAAATAAAACAAACCCTTTTGAGAAAAAATAGTGTCTCCATTTCTTCAAAGCCCGAACTATAGCATAAAACTCCTAATCATAAACATAATACTTCTTCTTTGCATCATTTAGATTTTCACTAAAATAGGCAATAGGTTTACCTTCTTGACTCAAAAAAACTCCAATGGCATTGCCACTAGCATCACAATCTACCTGAAATACCTTTTTGAAATTTGGAAATGCCAAAACAAGTTTCCCTGTAACTTTCTTTTTCAACATATCAAAAAAAATTCTACTCCTGTAGTCCACTTAAAATATTTTCTATCCCCTCTCATTGTTTCAGTTAGAGGTGCATAAATACTACTGAAACCTTTGATAAAATTTCTATAAAAACTAGCCAAATCATGAAAAGATCTCACCTCAATAGAACTCCTTCATGTAGGCCATTCAAGGATAGATTTTACCTTCTCTAGGTCCATCTTAAGATGTTCTATTGAAACAACAATTCCCAAGTATACCAACTCTCTTTTCACAAAACTGCATTTCTTCAAATTGATCAACAACTTCTCCTCTCTTAACTTCTCAGAAAATTTTGTGATATGCATCAAATGCTCCTCCAATGTCTTGCTAAAAATTAAAATGTCATCCAAATAAAAAATGAAAAATTTACCCAAAAACTCTTTTAGTACCTCATTCATGAGTCGTGTGAAGGTGCTTGGTGCATTGGTTAGCCCAAAGGGCATGACTAACCACTCGTACAAGCCCTCTTTTTTCTTAAAGTCTATCTTTCATTCGTCTCCTTCTCTAATCTAAATCTAGCGATAACCACTCTTCAGATCTTTCTTCATGAAGTACTCAACTCCACTTAAACAATCCATGATGTCATCCATCCTTGGCAAGGGAAATCTATACTTGATGGTGATCTTTTTGATGGCTCTATAATCTATACACATTCACCATTCCCCATCCTTCTTTGGTGATAGTATTGAAGGTACTACACATGGACTCAAACTCTCTTTGATCAATCCCTTTTGCAACAACTCTTGGACTTGTCTATTCAACTCTTCACTCTTTGCTAGATTCATACGATGAGATGCCTTATTCGGAAAACTAGCTCCAAGAATCAAGTCCATATGGTGGCTAATCTTCCTTATTGGAGGAAAACCTTTAGGCACATTATCAGAACCAATATCTTGAAACTTATTCAATAAATTTGAAACTTCTACAGGTAGCTCATTAGTATCTTCTTTATCAACTCTAGGGATCAATGTGAAACACATATTCTCATGTCTCATACCTTCTAGGAACTTTCTTCCATCAACCAAACAAATCCTTCCATTACTATATACCTTTTCTTCTGCCTCCCTCATGGGTTTCAACTTATGACAAACACCATCCTTTGTCAAGGAATAGGTGTTGGCATGTCCATCATGCACTGCTCACTGATCAAACTGCCATAGTCTACCTAACGACATGTGACATGCATCCATAGGTATAATATCACACAAAACCTCATCTTGATAGTTACTAGTCTTAAACTTTACCAAACATTGCTCATTGACCAAGGCCCTATGGTCCTTTTGCAACCATGCAATTTCATATGGATTTGGATGCCTTATCCTCTCCAACTGCAATTTAGTAACCATTTATTCTGAAACAAGATTATCAGTGCTACCTCCATCAATGATAGCATTACAAACTTTACCTTTGCACTTACATTGAGTGCAAAACAAGTTCTTTCTTTGATCTAGTTCCTTCTCCTCATTTAGCAAGGCTCTTCTGACAACAAGGGCCTCTCCTCTTTCAGTGTCTTCAAAATGTGAAGACTCGGCATCGTCATTTACATATGCAACTCGTGCATTTCCTTCAGGTCTTCTATTTTTCCTCCCTTGATGTTGAGGAAACTCATAGGCTCTATGTGCTTCTCCACATTGAAAACAGGCTCCATAGAAGCCTCCTCTTCCTAGTCATCATCTAGATCTTCCTCTTCTTTGGTCTCCATTATTTTGATCTCGAGGATGGTAAGTGTTGTCTCCCTTCTGGTTCTAATTGCTACTAGATCCTTCAATCTTCTTTTGATCTTCTCTTTGACCTCCATATGACCATCCACTAGCCTTTCCACCATGACCTCCACCTCTTTACTTGCCTTCAAACCTTTTGTTTAAATTTTCTTTTACCTTCAAAGCAAATTGATATGCATCTTCAATGGTAGACATCCTTACCAAACTCAACTCCTCTTGGATGCTTGGTGTCAACCAATTAATGTAATGGGAAAACTTCTCCTTGTTGGCCTCATAATGGCCTATTTTGATCAAAACCTTGTAGAATTCTTACGTGTACTCTTTGATAGACCTCCCTGCTTGCTTCAATCCTTGCATCTTCTTTAGCAGATCGAATTCATAATCTACATGAATGAACTGCTTCTTTAGTTTCTCCACCATCTGATCCCATCGAGTTATCTTATCTTTACCTCTTTGATTTCTCTCTAACTGGACTTCTTTCCAACATATGGTAGCATGTCCTTTCAACTTGTCCTTTGCAAATTTGACCCTCTCCATATCTTCTATTTCCTCATACTCAAAATACTCTTCCATGTCATTGACCCAATCAATCAACTCCTCTGGATTCAGGTTTCTAGAAGAATTAGAAACTTTTATCTTCAACCTCTTTCTAATCTTGGAAATGGCCCTAAGCAATCTGACTTCTCCAGGATCTATTACATCTTGTGCTTCTTATTTGGATGGCTCTTCATTTTCAGCCTCATCTTCACTTTCATATCTTCTTTTGACATCAGCTCCTCTACATAGCTCCTGCTGCAGTGCTTGAAATTGTCTCTAGAGGGCTCTAAAACCCTCTTCTATTACCCCAACATTTCTCCCACCATGAATTCTTCATGGAGGGATTGTTTCTCAAAAACCCACAACCTACACAAGTCCTGGTGCAAACTACCTCACGTTCAGTGCTCTTCTTGCACACTCAGGAACTCCTACTCTGATACCACTTGATGAGGGTACTCCCCTTACAAAATCACACACACATAACTAAACAAAAGAGATAAATAAAAAAATGCAGAAAGAAACACTTGATTTCTATTATCTTGACGAAGTTAAATTATAATACTCAAAAAATAACATACTACAGCCACATGGGCCTTCTCATTACATAAATCTACAAGCCAAAAATCATGATCTACACTCCCTGAGCTCCCTTTTGTAACCACTATTCTCCCTCTTTATCCAAGAAGTGTAACTACCTTAGAATATTCTGGAAGGTGTAACCCCCATTTTTGTGCCAAAAATTCCACCATCTATTTCCTACTCTAGAAGATCTTTATTTTATGTTTTATATTTATATATTTACAACTTCTTGGGGTCATAACTTTCGATTCAACCATCGGGTTTTCAATTGTAATATATCGTTGGAAAGCTTGGGAAGAGATCTACAACTATCTTATGACAAATCTAAAAGATGAGAGATTTTGCACCCTGTTTCGAGGCTCCGAAGGGCCTCAATTTTTAGTTTTAAACTTCATTGGAGAAATTCCTCAGGATGAAAACTTAATATCTTCCAAATGATATAGGATTTTGAGATGATTCTTTCACCAAAAATCTTATTTTCCAATTTCACTCCTTGGGGTCAATTTTTCATGTCCATAGGAACTCGAATAGGTCAAATTACTAAAAATAGCATGTGACTATTTTTTGCTATTTCAAATTTCTAACTATCCCAAATACTGCATGAGTCGCCATTGGCCCCAAAATAACTAATAAAATTACAAACAAAATAAAAATATAATATTTTTGGGTGATGTAAAATTTCCCTTACACCACTGGATGCACTTGCATCACATTCACACACACACACACACATACATAGATAATAATATAATCAAAAGTGATAACCATCATAACATAAAAAAGCTAAGTCACCTTAAATTAAAATGTATATAAGGTCAACCTATAATTCCATATAATTTATTTCACTTCTATTTAAATTTTAGCAGATATATGATATGTGGATATATGATATTACAAAATTTATTCATAAAGTCATTGTAAGATAGTTCACTCTCTTTCAAAGAAATTTTTTTGGCCTCAACTACTAACTTCAATGAGTATTTTTTGTAAGGCCCCAGATTGTATGCAACTAATACAACCCTAATTTACTATGAGTATTCCATTGATTACTAGTGAATCACATTGGATATGATGAATGAATTATGTGTTGTCATTATGGTATTACATTAATAAACTTTAGGGTAAACCTGCACTCTCTAATACATAAAAACATGAACATGTTTAAATAAAAAAATGGGTAAGTGCACAAAAATGAAGGGCCAAAAAGGGGTCTTAAGCGGACACTTTTTTTTTTGAAATCAGGAAATACTAACCTTGGATGAGAATTTGAGGATAGTTACACTAAAAAATTTAAGATCCAACAAAAACAAGGGTTGTAGTGCTCCAAGTCTACTTTCTAAATTACTATATTTTTTTAAATAGTAGAGATTAAGGGGTTCAAAAAAGGGAGCCACAAAAATTGGTGTTGTTTTTTGTCAAAAAAACATAACATAGCGTTTGTTGTGACTCCCTCAAAAGTTTTTTTTTTGTATTTTTAAAATCGCTTTGGTGAGAAATTAGCTAACAAGATGTAGTTTATGCCCAATTTTTTTGATAATTTTTAATGAATATATGATTTTTTACTAATTTTCAAAGTAGACACATCCTGAAAAATAAAATTTTGGTCATGCTACCCCTATAATTTTTTTTAATATGTGTAGAATGGAGTCTAGTTTATAAAAATGACATTTATTTAAAATTTTAATGAATGGTTAAAAAATGAAGTAAAAAATACCAAACATTGGTTTTTGATAAAAAAAAATAAACACACAAACAAAATAAATTAAAGATGAAAGCCTTAACATTGCCAAAATTTGAAAAAAATTACATCATTAAATAACTAAGAGAGAGCCTAACATTACCCAAGTGTTTGATTTACTCAACCTTGAAACATGTGCAAACTTGATGGTTAGCACGAACAAGATTATGTCAAATCCTATAGAATATGCAAAAGCACATCTTTGGACATTGGGAAGGCACTCCAAGCCTTTCGGTTGGAAATCCAAAGCAAATCCAATCCTAAGGCTTGGGGATTCCCAAAGAAAGACATAATGTGAGTGTGTTATAATGTGGTTATGTTATGTCACATTTTTGACATGCAAATGTGTTATAACGTGCTCACGTTATGTCTTGTCTTATATTTTTCTTCATTTTGCTTTTTTTTTCTTTATGTTTCTCAAAGCATGACATAACACAAGCATGTTATAACACACTCACGTTATGTCCTGATTGAAATTGTTTATGTGCAAGTTTTTTAAATGCATATTTGATGTATGTATGTTTGTATATGTGTGTGTGTGTGTATGTATGTATGTATGTATGTATGTATGCATGTATGTATGTATGTATGTATGTATGCTTGTATGTATGTATGCTTGTATGTATGTATGTATGTATGTATGTATGTATGTATGTATGTATGTATGTATGTATGTATGTATGTATGTATGTAAGTATGAATGTATGCTTGTATGTATGTATGTATGTATGTATGTATGTATTCCTATATGTATGCTTGTATGTATTCCTATATGTATGCTTATATGTATGTGTGTATATATGTATGTATGTATTCTTGTATGTATGTATGCTTCTATGTATGTGTGTAAGGGATTAGGGTGAGGGTATATAAGGGTGAGGGTATAGGTTATAGGGATGAGGGTTGAGGTTTCAGTGTTTAGGGTTTAAGGTATAGGGTTGAGGGTTGAGGGATTAGGGCTTCAGTAATAGGTTGAGGGTATAGGGTAGAGGGATGAGGGTTTATAGTTGAGGGATAATATTCATCTCATTGAGTGTATAATATTGTGTAAGGTATAGGGATTAGGGCTTAGGGTATTGGGTTTAGGGTTTACGATATGGATTGAGGGTATAAGGCATAGGGTGAAGGGTTGAGAGTGTATGGTTTAGAGTTTAATAATAGGGTTGAGGGACAATATTTATGGTTTAGTGTATAAGGGTGAGGTTATAGGGTATAGGGAAGAGGGTTGAGAGTGTAGGGTTCAAGGTTTAAGGTATAGGGTTGGGGATTGAGGGATTAGGGTTGAAGAATATGGTTGAGGGTATAGGGTTGAGAGTTGAGGGTTTCAAACTGAGGGATAATGTTCAAGGTTGAGTGTCTAAGGTATAGGGTTCAAGGTTTAAGGTTGAGGGTATAAGGAATAGGGATGAGGGTTGGGAGTTTAGGGCATAAGTATAGGGTTGAGAGTATAGGGTATAGGGTAGAGATTTGAAGGTTTAGGTATAATGTTCAGGGTTAAGTGTCCAAGGTTAAGTGTCTAGGGTATAGGTCCATTAGGGATTAGTATATTGGGTTGATGGATTAGGGATTAGTATAGGGTTGAGGGTTGAAGTTGTAGGGTGTAGGATTTAGGGTTTAAGGGTTGAGGGTTTAGGGTTTAAGGGTTGATGGCTTAGAGTTGAGGTTTTAAGGGATACAGGTTTAAGGGTTGAGGGTTTAGAGTCAAGGTTTTAAGGGATACATGTTTAAGGTTTGAGGGTTGACAGTTGAGGGTGTAGAGGAAGGGGACCGACTGCTCAGAACCCCAAGTCACAAGAGGGTCTAGAACAATCAGTTGTCATGATCTACCTCATGCTAAAGAATTGTTTATGATAGGTTTGATGTTTGAGGGGGTGAAAAGGAAGGACAAATGATTTTTCATTTTCCTTCTGTTAACTCGAGAGTCTAGGAAGTTGGGTGAGCGGGTTTCTAGAGTCCAAACCATAACTTGGGCAGCTCTCTACCAAGGGACTCTAGTGTATAATATAGACAAAAGCATGGTGCATTGGCATCCCAATTGGGTATTGGAGTCCATATGGATAGATACTATAAAGTAAAATCTAAGAATCTAGAAGAACCTACTATCAACCCAACAAGTACAATTTGACAAGATGATAGAAAGTTGAAAACTACTAAATAACTAAAACAACAAGAAGAATGCTTTAACTTGACAAACAAAATACCTACACATAGCAGAGCAGGGAAAAAATGTTGGGGTTTTTTCAAAGCTTTCCATAGTCAAACCCCTGTTTTGATGTTCCCACCTCAATGGATAGCCAGAATAGCCACGATAGAGAAAGTATGATAAAGAAAGAATTGAAAGGAAGAATACTAAGCAATGCTAACAACAATATGCTACTAAATCAATACAACAATGCTAAATGAGTGGATATCACCTTCACAATGAGATGCTCTCAAGGTACATGAAGAGAGATGTGAGCTCACAAGCTTTGGGATTCCAATGTTCTTGCAACAACGAGAGGGGTGAGACTAGTAAAGTGTCAACTTGGAGATTCAAAAATGGTGAAATATTTGTGAATGAAGTGTACAATGATCAAGAAGTGTGAAGAAGATTGAATGAGTGTGTAGAAGATTAAGTGAGATTGAATAAGTTGAATTGAATGAAGAATATAGTCTTTCCAAGATGAATGGGAAGCCAAAAGATTCATTGAGGTTAGTCAAAGGGGCAGATGCGTTATGCTTCATCGCCTATGGAGAAGTGTAACGTATATGCAGATTCCAGAGGTGGGAATCCCGTTAGGATGGAAATGCATTGCACAGACGTATGTGCATTGTGTTAGCATCCTTGATAGAAATTCCCCCACCATGGTGCAGGAGCACCTATTTGATTGATTGCCTCCATGAGGCCATATTGTATAAATTTATTATATTAGGTGTTTTAATGTTGTAATAAGGTCTAATGAGCCATTTTTGATATGTATGAGGTCATTTGGAGTCCTAGGAAGTAATTTTGTATTCATTTGTCAAGTATTGTAAAAAAAATTATCAAAAGAGCAAAAATTAAGAAAATGATAAGTCAAGTAGTTAGAGGGAGGTTGGAATTAGTTTTGGTCAGTTTTTATGAGTTATTTTTGGTCTTAAATGTATAAATAAGCCTCACATAGGTTGAGGCAAGGAGGAAGTTTGATTTTTAATTGAAATTCATCAATGGAATTCTTTTTTTTCTTAGAAAACACTGGTAAAACATGATTTTTGGCTCCTGTACAGCCATGTAGGGATGGATATTGAAGGGGAAGTCATTGGAGAAGTTATTATTGTGTTTCTACATCATTTTTCACTTGGTATTATTTGATTTCATGAAGGAATGAGAAAGATATGGCTTTCTTTTGTACAAACAGTCTAAAACCCTCCTGGGGTAAACAGTGGAGTAACAAAATTGTGTATCTTTTAATTTAACCAATGGAATTGTTTAAAAATTTGTGAAAGAGTTCATTATTGCCTATTATTTCATGTACCAAGTTTGTAGATTGTGAAGATATGATTTGTTTTTGAATTTATGAAGCCCTACAACTATGTTTTATGGAAAATCTAGAAAAATGACATCAAACAGTGATTTTTTTTAATGTTTTGTTATTGAGTTAAATGTCTAACATGAGGGGAAGAGTTTGAGAGCAGTTTCAAGGTGTATGGGGTCTCTTTTCAATTTTTATTTTTGACAAAATAATCAATATTAAGCATGTATCTTTCAAATGGTTAAGACTATGTTATCTCTGGCAGAATGATAAAGGCAAGTTACAATGAAGTTTTTGTGTTTTTTTGTTGAAAAGGACATTCTAATTGGGAAAAAGGGTTATTAAAAGGTGTTGTGATTCCTTCCTAAAATAGGATTGATGAATTATAAGCTTTGAATGAATTGTCCGCATACTGCCCTGTTTCACAAAGTTGTGACAGTTAAGAGTTGGGGTCAAAAAAATGGAGGTTCAAGTAAGGGGTTTGAGGAAATAACATGAGGTATGCATGGGAAAGGGTTTGGTTTGCATTTGCAGAAATATTTTAACATGCTAGATGCTTTGGAAAGGTGGTTTGAGGGGTTGGTTGCACACTTTCAATAAACCCTTATGAATGGTTGGCTTAAATCTGAGTTTTAGAATTTTGTCTCTTAAATGGTTGTCATCATTGATATGGTTTGTTGATTTGGGTCTATTGTCTCATGTTGAGCATACTTGGATGGAGTTTTTTAGTATTTGTGATGCATATCTTTGAGATGATAAATGGTATGGCCTAATTTGGATCTAGTCCTTGTAGGACAGTCAATATTGTGTGGTGTTGTTACAAAACAAAACTATCTCAATCTTTTCCATGTTTTAAAATATCTTAAAAGGTGTCTCAAAGACTTCTTACAGTCTTGGTTTGTGATTTTCAAAGAGAGATGTTATTGGCAGTACCTAATTGAAAGGCTATAAGGTCATGGTGCAATCTACAAAGCAAAGGCTTATGGTTGATATGTCTATGTTTTTGATAGGGTTATGCATGGAATGATTTATTTTCCTTATGAAAGGACCAATCCAAGGTCAGATAAATATTTTTGTTGTTGTTTTCTTATGTTGAGTGGTTAAGAGAATGCCTCCAAAATGCCTAATAGCAAGTGATATACAAAGGTTTCCTTGAGATATTGCTGAAGATTTGTGAGATGTGTTTTTGAATCCTCCTAGTACTACATCACACCGACACAACAAAAAAATTTGAAATGGATGGAGAGAAGATGGAGGACATGGAATAGTGTCATCGGGTTTGATTTTTCTAAGATAAGGGGTGTAAATGGGGAATTTGTGAGGGGTGTAATTTCATGCCATTACAAAAATATTAGGGGTTGAGGGTTTAAGGTTTTAGAGATTAGGTTTGAGGGTTGAGGGATTATAATTTAAGGGTTGAGGGTTAAGGGATTAGGGTTGAGGTTTTAGGGTTTAGGGTTTAACATATAGGGTTGAGGGATTAGGTATGAGAGTATAATGTATAGGGTAGAGGGTTTATAGTTGAGGCTTAAGGGTTGAGGTTTGAGGTTTGAGGGTTGAGGATTTAATGGTCTATGGTTAAGGGTTGAGGTTTTAAGTTTTTATGGTTTAGGGTTTAGGGTTTAAGGATTGAGGTTGTAAGGGTTTCAGGTTTTAGGGTTTAAGGATTGAGGTTGTATGGGTTGAGGATTTAGGGTTTAAGGGTTGGGGGTTAAGAGATTAGGGTTTAAGATATAGAGTTGAGGGTTTAATTCATAGGGTAGAGGGTTGAGGGTTGAGGTATAAGGGTTGAGGGTTGAGGGCTAAGGATTTAAGGTATAGGGTTGAGGGATTAGGGTTGAGGGTCTAATATATAGTGTAGAGGGTTTACGAGTTGAGGGTTTAGGGTTGAGGGTTGATGGATTAGGGTCAAGGGTTGAGAGTTTAGGGTTTAAGGTATAGGGTTGATGGATTAGGATTAAGAGTCTAATGTATAGGGTAGAGGGTTTACAGTTGAGGGTTGAGAATTGAGGGATTAAGGGTTTAAGGTATAGGGTTGAGGGATTAGTGTTGAGGGTTTAATGTATAGGGTAGAGGGTTAAGGGATTAAGGGTTTAATGGTTTAAGGTAGAAGGTTGATGGATTAGGGTTGAGGGTTAATAGATAGGGTAGAGGGTTTAAGGGTTTAAGGGTTAAGGTATAGGGTTGGGGGATTAGGGTTGAGGGTTTAATGTATATGGTAGAGGATTTAAGGATTAAGGGTTTAAGGGTTGAGGACTGAGGGATTAAGGGTTTAAGGGTTGAAGGATTAATGTATTAATGGTTTAAGGTATATGGCCGAGGGATTAGGGTTGAGAGTTTAATGTATAGGGTAGATGTAGAGGGTTAAGGGTTTAATGTATAGGGTAGAGGGTTGAGGGATTAAGGGTTTAAGGGTTTAGGGATTAAGGGTTGAGGGTTGAGGGATTGAGGGTTTAAGGGTTGAGGGATTAATGTATTAAGGATTTATGGTATAGGATCGAGGGATTAGGGTTGAGGGTTTAATGTATAGGGTAGAGGGTTGAGGTATTAAGGTTTAATGGTTGAGGGTTTAAGGGTTGACTATTGAGGTATTAGGGTCAAGGGTTGAGGGATTAGGGTTGAGGGTATAATGTATATGGTAGAGGGTTTATAGTTGAGGGTTGAGGGTTGAGGGATTAAGGGTTTAAGGGTTGAGGGCTTAAGAGTTGAGGTATTGAGGGTTTAAGGTATAGGGTTGAGGGATTAGGGTTGAGGGTAAAGGGTTTAACAGTTTAAGGGTTGAGGTTATAGGGTTTAAGGGTTGAGGGTTGATGGATGAAGGGATTAAGGATTGAGGGTTTAATGGTTGAGGTTTGAGGATTTAAGGTATAGGGTTGAGGGTTTAAGGGTTTAGGTTTTAAGGGTTTATGGTTTATGGTTTTTAAGGGTTGAGGGATTAGGGATCAAATTTTAAGGGTTAAGGGTTGAGGGATCAAGGGTTTTAAGTATAGGGTAGAGGGTCAAGGGATTATGGTTGATGGTTTAATGTATAGGGTTGAGGTTATAGGGTTTAAGGGTTTAGGGTTTAAGGGTTTAAGTATCGAGGGTATAGGGTTTAAGGGTTTAAGGATTGAGGGTATAGGGTTTAAGGGTTAAGGGTTGAGTAATTAAGGTATTAAGGATTGAGGTTTTAAGGGTTAAGGGTTGAGGATTTAAGGTATAGGGTTGAGGGTTGAGGGATTAGGGTTGAGGGTTGAGGGATTAGGGTTGAGGGTTAAGGGTTTAGGGTATAGAATTGAGCGATTAGGGTTGAGGGTCTAATGCATAGGGTAGATATTTTATAGGGTTGATGGTTGAGGGTTGAGGTTTTAAGGGATTAAGGGTTGAGGATTGAGGATTTAAGGTATAGGGTTGAGGTATTAAGGTTGAGGGTCTAATGTATAGGTTAGAGGGTATATAGTTAAGGTTTTAGGTTTGATGGATTAGGGTCAAGGGTTGAGTGTTTAGGGTATAGGTTTGAGGGTCTAATGTATAGGTTAGATGGTTTATAGGGTTGAAGTTTGAGGCTTTAAGGGATTAAGGTTTGAATATTTAAGGGTTGAGGGTTGAATATTTAAGGTATAGGGTTGAGAGATTAGGGTTGAGGGTCTAATTTATAGGGTAGAGGGTTTATAGTTGAGGGTTGAGGATTGAGGGATTAAGGGTTTAAGGGTTTAAGGGTTGAGAGTATAGGTTTTATGGTTTAAGGTTTAAGGGTTGAGGGTTGATGGTTTAGGGATAGGGTTTAGGGTTGAGGGTTAAGGGATTAGGATTTAAGGTTTGATGGTTTAAGGGTTGAGGGTTGATGTTGTAGGTTTTAGGTTTTAAGTTATAGGGTAGAGGGTTGAGGTTTTAGGGTATAGGGTATAGGGTATATTGTTTATAGTTTAGGATTTAATATATAGGGTTGAGGGTTAATGCACAATCTTGAGCCTATAGGGAATTATGGTGAAACTCCATATCACACACACAACAAGACATACATAGCACTTACAAGATGTCATAATTGGTTGAAGAAAGGTCTCATTGATGTACCTCAAACCAACCCCCTATTAACACATGATAAGAGTTAGAAAAACTTTACAAAATCAACTTTTTCAAAACACGAGCATGCTTTGGAAAAATTAAAATATGGCCATTTTAAGAGCAGGCCAAAACGTGTTCACATTATCATGCAAGTGCATTTTTTCTTGCTCTAAAAATGATAAAAAGGGCATGAAACCCATGATCCAAACCCACATGCTCTATTATTCTCCTGCTTTTGCATATGATCTAACAAAAAAAATCTTTTTCATGTTGTTGGGCAAAGCACATGAAATTTTTACACATTCCACCACCTTTGCATCAACTTTCCACCACCTTTTTTTTGGTTTTCCAACTTAGGAAGGAGGAAATAACAGATTTTTTACATCAAATTTGATTAAATGAACTTGAATTTTCATGTTTGTAGTGTTGCAATGTTAATTATGATTGAATTGTTATAATTTAATATTATACATTGGTTAATTCTATAGTTTTTAGTAATTCTATAAGTTATATAGAATTGAACATTGAAAAGGAAGCAAGTTCATGAAAAGCTCAAATTATTGAGGAGTTTGATGCAAGAAGAAAAAAAGACTACACATAATTGGGTAGATTTTGTAATCGAATCTCCAATTTTAAGGTATGTCAAGTCTTTCTACATGTTCTTTACATTTTACTTCATTCTCTTATGTTTATTTATCACTTCTTATCATACATGCTTAATACAATTCTTTGATTTTGTTATCATGTTGATTTTGAGATTAGATTTTGCTAAGTATTAAAAATTATGAGTGCTCAACATACATAGCCTTAATCAAATGCATTAGATTTTGCTAAGGGATTAGATTAGATTTTGTTAAAATGCATATTCCATGTATCCTATAAAATTTGAAGTGCTTTTGCTCCATTTGTAATTTTTCCATGCTTTTTTGTGAAATCATGTCACAAAATTCAATTTTGTCAAACTTATGGGGTTCATATCACTTCAAAAATGAAACTAATCATTGGAAACTTGTTGTTAGACCCTTTATGGCTGGGGAACAGCTTCAACTTCACCCCAAACTAGTAAAATTCACTTATAGATGATAAATAATCCAAATGAAAATGTTGGTTAAGGTCTAATATCAAATGCATAGCCAACTTAACACCCTTTTATATTAAATTACACTTAGATATGAGTATTCAATGCTCACAAGCATCAAATAAAAATGTTGATAGGATTGGAAAATAGTGAATAAATCCTCAAATGCCAACAAATATTAAAAAATGAATCCTTAGGGTGTTGAAATTGCATGTATCTAAATTAGAGACCAATTTATCACCTTTAAAATCTCTTTACTTGATTTGCTACTTGTTGGAGTAGATTAAATTGACTAATATGCACATTTTTCAAACCTACAATATTCAAGTTTTATTTGGAAACAATGAATGTATAGCTACCGTACGTTGTAGGAATCTCATATGGTGAATATATAGCAAGTTTGGTAGCTAGAGATGAAAGGAAACATGCCAAAAAGGCTTCACAATGCCCCACAATTGCTCAAATTTGATTTGGTATTGCCTTATGATGATAGGAACCAACAATAAGAGATGGAAGATGACATCAATGAAGTCTTGAAAGGCTAGAGTTGAAGGATGAATCATTGAAAATGTTGGTAAATGTCCAAAAATGCCTCCAAACATAAATAAATTTGGATTAAACTTTCCCAAATTGAAGTCAAACTCTCCTCTAATGCTAGTTTACCCAATTTACTTTAAAGTTTCCTTAGTCCTTTAAGGGTCAATGTTATTATTCTGAATATTTGTATTAGTAGGATGTGATAAAACAATATAATGAACAACTTACACATCATAAGAAATAGATTTGATAAATAGAGCCACAATGTGACATGACATTGGGAACCATAAAAAACCTATTAATGACTCTTATAGTATTAGAAAAAATGTTCCATACTTGAGTTTACCCTACATAAAAATGAAAGCATGTAATGAGTGTGAAAACCAAGCCCCTAGATAGTTTGGCCCAAGGTTCCAAAACCATATAAGGAAATGGAATGACTAGTGGACCTAGATGGAATTTGTTACTTTATCTCCTATCTTTCCTAATTCTACCTTTATGTTTGGAAGTGTTTTTAGCTTATGTTCCTTGAGAACCCCATTTTTCAAAGATAATGCACTTTTTTGTTTTTTTATCAAACTTTATCAATGTTGACACCTCTTATACATTGTTTTGATCAATGTCCTCATGCTCTTTGTTTCCCTCTTCATGCCCTTTACTATCCCTCGTTATGCCTATTTTGGACTATCATATATTGTGTGTATCACAATTTCATGACAAATTTCATATTTGTGTAAGTTATTTATTTACTCTATAGAACTATGGTGGAACTAATATTTATCTCTTTTTCATTCTACAGATAAATTCTTCATCATGCTGAGGGAACAATCAAGGATTAAACCAACACACAAAGAGCAAGAAGCTAAGAATGCAAAGAAAAAAGAACATATGAGGAAACTTTGTGAGAAGAGGAAATTGGACACGATAGAAGAAGACATGCAAATTAAAGAGGAACATGAACCATCAACAAGAGATATGGTATTGGTGGTACAAAGGGAATGAATGAAAAACCTTTGTGCAATGAGAGATTTAAATGCCATAGTTGGAGACACGTCCTTTACCACAATTCAAGATGGAGGGATATCATCTACCGTATATCAAGTTGAAAGTACATCATCTATCACATGTGAAGGAGGTACACCATCCATTCCATCTCCTATCGAAGGTATGCCATCTATCCCATCTAATTTAAATATTGATGAAATTCCTAATGTTGGGGAAAATTTACCTTTGAGAACACCTCCTATAATTTTGTGTAGAAAGCCAAAATATTTGATTGATATTGATGAGAATATTTTGCAGCCGATGGAAGATAAGATTCCAAAATGTACTTGTAGAAGATATGATCATAAAATTTGGAGAGTTTTCTTTGAAAAATTAAATGAGATCGGAAGATCTCAACTATTTATTGAAATAATGAGAAATATAAAGTATAGGTCCATTATGAAGATTCATGGGTTGAGAACATTGGAGGCTTCAAGTGAAAAATCTATTGTGAAGAATCTAATGAGTGCATATGAGAGTGTCAGTAACACCTCACACACAAAAGATAGTAATGTCACACAACATCTCATTACATCAACAATAGTAAGTAATCAAACAAAGAAAGCTCATCTCATTAAAAAGACAAGTCAAGCATTGAGAATAAATAGAAAAAAAATATTAGGAGCCGTTGGAAGGTGCCAAAGAATTGAGGACACCAATGACAATGAATTATGGGCATTCTCGGGGAGACTACCATAAAAATATAAACCAATTGTTGAAGCATTGAGATCACTAATTGAAGAATTTTGGAAGAATAACACAAGGGTATTGTTATGCCTTGCATAACCGCCCCATTTTATTTTGGAACAAAATGGGTCCCCCTTCTTCTTCTTTTTATTCTTTGGTTTTGTTTGGGTCTTAGGATTTATTTTTTTTACTCCTAAGTCCTTGGTTTCTTTTTGTCTGCCAGAACCGGAGTCGGGATGGAATCTAAACTTGGAACTTTGTAAAAAGTTCCAGTTCCGATTTGGTTTCGGGTCCAGGTCTGCCTTTCTTCCTTGTTCCTTTTCGTGGTTTTTTCGTCCATTTTGCACTCTCGGGTTTGTTTCTCCCTTGAGTTGTTTGTCATTTTCCTTTCATTTTGTTTTTTCCTGAGTGGAATCGGAATCGGAATTGGACTTGAACTTGGAACTTTCTCAAAATTCTAGATTTTGTTCCCGTTCTGATTCTGACCCTGCTCGTTTTTTTTCTGTTTGTTGTTTTTGTCGGTGTTTTGGTCGGGTCCGGTTTTTTGTCCAGTCTTGCTTCCCATCGTGCTTATTGTTTTTTGTCATTTCTTTTTCCTTTGTTGGGATTGGAACCGAAATCAAAATTGGACCTAGAATTTTGTAAAAAGTTCCCAGTCCGGTCTTGGTTCCATCTCTGCCCTCGTTGCCCTTGCTTGCTTGTTCTTTTTGTCGTACCGGAACCGGAACTGGAGCTGCGTAGGAAGCTTGATAAAAAATTTCTTGTCCTATTTTTTCCCCGGGTTTGTGTCTTCCCTACCTTTGGTGTTCATGGGAGATAACTGTTCGTTTGCTTTGTCTGCTCTGCCTCCGACCGACCGCATTAATGGCATTAATTCCAACCTCCTCACACACGCGAAGTGATTTTAAAATCCTAATTATGTTTAACTGGCTCATTATTTTTGTTATCCAAAGTGTTTAAATGAACCAAAGCCAGAAGAACTTTGAGAGGAGCAATTTGATTGCGGAAGCGTGTCACAGAGTGAATCCTTATCAGATTTCAGTCATTCCTTGAGAGTGTTTTAAGGTAGGGCTCTTTTCCCTTTTTTTTCTATTTTGTGTTGTTGTGTCATCTTTTTCTCATGTTTTGTCGTGTATCGGCACGTTCACAAAATCTTGTTTCTATGAATTCTTTGCTTGTTGCTTGTTCTTTTTCTTGGTTTTTGTCTTTTGTCTTTTTCTATTTGTTCTCGTTCGCTCTTTTTTTTTTGTTCGTTCTTTTCTGTTTGCTGTCACTTTCGTGATAGGTGGGTTTTGTTGTGCCCTATTTCTTCACTAGGGTTTTTGATTGTTGGGGTTTTCACCATTTGAAGGTGTTCAAATTCATGTGGAAACCCCTCTAGTCTTGTTTCCTATCAACTCTATGTTTTCCACATTGGGTTTTTGTGATGTCCTAATTTTTGGAGTTGACGTGTCGAGAAAACTAGGGTTTTCTCGAAAACCTTTACAAAATATCCCATCCTAGGGTTAAAGTTGATCTTCATATGGTAAGGGGTTGGGTTAAGCCCTTTTGTTTGGATTTCCTTATAAACCCATGTGACCTGGGTCCTTAAATTCATATGACCATGTCTTGGGAAAATGTGCTATGTTTTTCATACTAAACTGTCAGAAGCGGACTCAAGGACGAACTTGTCCTAAGGTTGTCTTCCATTGAGATTCATTCCTAAAATGGTCCTGCTTCTAGTTATTATGGATTTTGGTATTTATCCTTGTCTTTAAGCAGAACCAGAGCTGGAGTGGAGTTCAAACTTGGAAATAGCGATCTTTTCGGACTCTGATCCTGATCTCATTTTGGTTCCGATCTGGGTCCTGCTTTGTACTAAAATGTTTATTTATTTCTTTTTCTCCTGTGGCTCCACCTCCGATGAAGGTGGAAGTTTGGCTAAGCATAAACATTGTTCCAAGGAGGTGGAAATAGATGTTGATTGATATATTGACTTTTATCTCTTTTTTCCACCTAATACAGGAGTTCATTGCAAAGATTGAAAGATTTCTGGAGCATCAGAAGAGGCTTCTCAAAGGATCCAACCTACAGAAACTTCAAGGAAGGGGAGTAAGCCAAAGAAGATAAAGGTGGAACAACTACCCTATACTCTAAGATACAAGCACAGGGAGGCCACTCTTACTTCCAGCAAGGTTAATTCTAATTGGGAAGACATCATTGACACCAATTTGGGCTCGTTCAGTTATGAGGAGCTGCTCTTAGAGACATTTGGTGAAGAGGTGACAAGGAGAACACAGAGAATTTCCCAATCCAGACTAGCACATGTTGCTATCTTCCCAATATCAATTCAAAGTCCTGAATTGATACTGACTGCAGCTAGGGAATATAATCTTGCTACTAGGCATTGTGTGGATCTACAAGGGAATGTAATTATAGATTTAACACCCCAAATGATTAGATTTTTGTTCAATTCTCCTACTCCAAAAATTCCCAAATAGCTCAATGAGGTGGAGGCATTAAAGTTTTATAGTGACAAGAAGGAAGCTAATAAAATTCATATGAACAAGAATTGGGTGAGAGTTCAGAAAAAATCATTAACAAAGCTTCCTGATCAGCCTAAAAGGGAAAATTTCTTCAAATAAATTTCAAACATAACAATGATTCTCTCTAGGATGTTTGGCAAGAGGGAGACTTCCCAGTTCAAGGAATGGATGTTTCCATTTATCCATACTATCCTTAATGGCAGGCAACAATTTGATTGGCCCATGATTATTTCAGATTGTATACAAAATCAGATGCTTAGGGTGAGAGAAACTAAGAGTTTCTTTATGACCTCTTATGTAGTCTATGCAACTACTAGAAGAGGAATCTTTCTTAGACTAAATGCAGTTGGCGTATTGGAGAGGCTTAAGGATAGAAGAATGTATGGGATCACTATGATCAGCTTACCTTGTAGACCTCATAATCACATTACAAGAGGGTTAATGATGCATTCATTTATGTCATCATTAACTGATTAACAGGACATGTTGGTTACAGGTTAAGTAGAGAGTCCATGGCCTTCATCAATGAATGGGGACACTGGTTTATTCAATACCCCACATTTACCTACTTCAGGTTGGGAGGTTTAAATGGTCACCCTCACATACTCCCTACATGTTGTAGCAATAAAATTGTTTTAATGGAATTCATTTATCAGTCCCTAGCAGTCAATTTGGAGTTTGGTAATAAGCACAAGATGGGTTGTCATAAGTTACCCATGAAGTTGGGTGAGTATAGTTGTCAACACCTTGTGGTGGCTAAGGTAGTTTGTAATGAATTAATCTACATGAATATGAGTTTGTATACTTTAAGAAAACACTATGACCCTAACCATAAGATGTAGGCACTCCTTCTTGCTCTCTTTGACAAACACTTTAATCTATTGGAGGACTTTTGGATGGATTTGCAAGATGACTATGATCTCCGGAGGAGGAATTATGAAAGACTACCTATCCTGCTTATTGTTGAGTTTGGGATAAAAGAGGACATCCCTGAAACACTGTTAGATGATGGAGAAACATTACATCCTCAATATGATGCAGAAAACATAGGCACCAAAGACCTTGATCCAGTGGATTGGAATGCAGAGGAATCAATTGATATAAATCAAATTGCGAGACCAGTTTTAGATAGGAGCATTCAATGGGTTGTCATGAGGATTAAGGAGCCAGAGGCTCAAACTTCCAAGAAGAGAAAGGCTACAGGTACCACTCAAGGGTACAAGAGAACTAAGAGGAAAAAAGCTCCTATGGAGCCTCTAGAGTTCTTCCCTCCTAATACTGGAGGGGAAATTCAAATCCCTGTTGCAGATCCTCCAAAGACAAATGAGCAAGAAGTGGCAGCAGAGGTTGGTGCCTCAACATCTATTACAACTGAAGCATCCACTCACCCTCTGGTTATAGAACAACCAAGTGAAGAAATTCCTATAGGAAGCCTCCACAAGGAAGTTGAGTTGTTAAAGGAGAAGGAGCCAAAAATAGAAATTCATGATATTAACACTAACTTTGAGGCCACCCCATCCTACAAAGAAGCTCATGTGGTGGCATCCCTTGATGTAACAGATGATGTAGGGAATGAGCATGCACTAACAGAGGAGGATCAGTGGAAACTCTTTGAGGATGCTAAAAGGGAAGTGGATGCCAAGGCAGAAGCTGATGCATTGGCTAAACAATAGAATGATGCTACCAAGGCACAATTCGATGCTAAATAGAAGGAATTGGAAGCTCAAGCTAAGGTTGATGAACTAGCTAAGCAACATCAACAAAAAGATCAAGAGCTTAGAATGAAAGAGGAAAGAGATAAATTGCCTTTGCAACAGAGGATCCATGATCTTGAGGAGGAAAAGGCCAAACATAGAAGAGAGAAAGAATCCCTAGAAGACAAGTTTAAAGTTGTGGAGGAGGCTCATAAGAAGAAGAAAGAACAAGAATGCTTGGAGAGAGAGAAGGAGGTTGTAGGCTTGCTCAATATGAGAAGAATTCCAAGGAAGCATGGGATTATGTGGAGGAGTTGAAGAAACAAAGGGACCAAATGTTAGAGGAAAGAAAGTTGGAAGAACATTTGCAGTAGGAGGTGGAAGCCCAAAAAGTGAAAGATAAAGAAGATAAGGAAGAGGCAGAAAAACTAGCACAATAAGAGGCACAAAGAGGGCAGAAAAATGTAGAAGAAGTTGACTCTCAACCTTGGAATACAATACTGCAACATCTATCCTCTATCACCGTGGCTTCTTCTTCGACACAAGTAGCCACTACTCCTATTGCTCCTACATGGTTAAAGCTTGACCTAGAAAAGAAACTGATAGTTCAACCTCAGCCTCTTAATTGGGAGGAGATGATGAAAGAGATTGAGAAGGAGAAACCCAAAAAGAAGGCTAGGGTTCTTCATTCCACAAAGCTTATAGACATAGCAGAAATTATTGTTGAATGTGCAATACTAATGGTGGATAAGAACCGAGATGATATGTAAATGTCTGATTATCAGTTGGGTACGGTGAATTTGGGAAAACCTACAAGAAACCAGAAAATGAACTTAATTGATATTGTAGCTTCCTCTACCAAGTCCAGGATGATCAAAGACAAGCAAAGGAAAGATGAGCTTAAGGATCAATTTGATCAATTGTATAAGTTTCTAAAAGATGTATCAACTCCAATTTCTCAACAATTTGTTGCTTCTGAATCTCCAATCTTACTGACAAAGAAGGAAGTTGATGACTTGTTGTAAATGAAGAGTAAGGTGGGGATGTTGGAAATCTGGATTGATAATCTCAATCAGGAGGTTAATGAAGTGTTAACTAATAGTTTTAACATTCATGAACCAATACTTGAGGTTGCAGGAAGTTTGAACTAGCATGCTGAAGACCTAGACAAGTAAGACAGAGAGTATAAAGAGTATATTAAAAATTTTAAGGACATTAGTAAAATACCTACGTCAACTCTACTAGATGAGTCAATCCTTGAAGATGATAATGTAGATTTTATTGAGTAAACTATGAGGATAATAGGATACAAATCCAAGACTATTCTTCAACATAAGAATGAGATTCAAGAGGTGAGTAAAGAATTAAACTAACAGATTGATGAATTGGAGGAAATTGTGGCAATTTTGGTCAATCTAGATACCTCGGTGAAGGAGGGTCTTTCTTTGGATAAGATGAGGGGAAAATGGAGTAGTCGGTTTTAAGTGGTAATGAAAAAAGGGGATGATGGAGAAGATTTGTTATTGGATAGGTTTATGGATATCAGAGAGGAAGTAAAGGCTGCTAGAAGGGAAGTGATCAAATTAAAGGAGGTGCAAGGATTGGTTTCAATAGAGTTAAGGAGGATTAAATTTGAGGATGATTGGTTGGATGGGCCTAATTCGGATACCCTTCAACAAGTGTTCTATAATTATGATGAGTCCATCCTTGAGCTTGCAACGCAGAAGTAAGCTGATAGTGGAACACTATCTTCACTTGGAACAACACCTTCTTCTCTCCTCTTTTGTAGGGTTTTGATATGGTCTTGAATCTAGTTTGATCCATCAGTTTCATCTTCTTCCTTGGATGTCAGAATTTTGTGCAACAAAGTAATCAGTCTTGGAACTTAAGATCAGTAGTCTAGTCTTTCATTCAGTTCCAATTCCTTAATTTATGGATTATTTTCTAATTGAGAGAAATTTATGCATGACAATGTCTATATGTATTTCTTGGATCTATTTTTTAAAGGTTGGCTCATTGAAGAAATATCAGCCACCTGATGATAGAGATAGGATCATAGTCTTAGAATTTGATAGTTGTTAGTAAGATACTTTGAAAATTTTGGTTGAACTTGGATAGATTTTACAGTTTTTATATAGTTACATGTTGTTAAGTTTGAAACTCTTTGATAAGGTTAATGATATATAATCAATCTTTATGCTAGTGATTTTTTGTGCCTAAATGTTTTCTATTTGATGACAATCAATAGAGGAAACCGGATTCAAGATTATCTCATTGAGTTATTTGTGAATGAATTTTTTGTTATATCTGTTTGATCTGTGTTTTAATGATGAGTGAATGATCTATTGTTTTAAGTTTTGAAGTAAAAGCTTAATGAATGGTTGTGATTGTGAATTAAGCACTATGAATGTGTGCAATGGTGTAGGTTATTCAATGGATTACATCATGTTGTGGTTTTGGTTAGGTAAAGAAACACTCATTATTGGCATGCATGTCTAGATATTAAGAATTTTTGTTCATGTTCTTTTGTTTTAAAGCTCTGATCTATCTTTTTTATCTTTATTTAAACCCCCCAAACGTAGGTTAGTTGATTTGATGCAGTCTTGTTCCTTATTACCAGCAAAGGCCCCTTGCATATTACTGTTACATTGACCATTGAGAAATTCTCAACATAGTTGAGAACCAACTACCAGGACCTTGGGAGTTAGATTACTATATGTTGTCTTTCTCTTTCAGGAGAAATAGAATAGTGATATTCTATTTAATGTTGTTGTGTTGTTTCCACCATCAATGGGTATCTTCGAATCAAATGGATGTGGTAAGGAGAATTGGTAGTCGAAACCGTGAGCCACATCTCAATAATTTTTTGTATATGAATCAAACACAATTTTTTGGATAATTTCTAGAGATGTATCTTCAAATTAAAAAATTTCAAATTTATTTTGAAATGCTAAAGCCTTTCTATGTCAAAATAAATCACACATGCACTATTTGTTATTGTAAAGTACATATTGAGTTTTATAACCAGTTTGATGTTTATCAATCTATATGTTTAGATTTTCATACTAAAAATGTTTTGTAGGATTGTGGCATATGTGCCCCACCTAAATCTTCAAGAGACTTTGTATCAACAATTTTATGTGAAAGAGAGGAAGGTCAATTATTCTACAAGAAATTATGCTTGGATGGCACATTCTAGCATTATGGTGGCTTGCAACGCATGCCAATATGTGAACATATGGAAAGTACACATGTAGTTGGAAATAAACTAGTAGAATTCAACAAGTATACGATAGTGGCCTACAATACAAAAGATGGTAAAGAAGAAAAAAGGTGTGATTTGGTGATTCAAAAGATTCTAGTGTATCAGTTTATGTCTATATTTTATGATAGTATAGTGTATGATTATGCAAGGCATACCCATAGAGATCAATGATTGGACTTACAATTCAATTTATGTAAGGAAACATTTCCACTTGGTAGTATTATTTCAGTCATCAACTTTGAAGAGAACTACAGTCTACAACCACAGTCTAAGGTGCAATCATGGTATTACAACTCCACATAGGTTACTATATTTGTGCACATAGAATTTATTCATGCCAATGATAATATAGATTATGACAGAAAGATCATAAAGGAGTATCATTTTTATATCAATGATGATCACATGCATTCTACAGAGTTCGTGCAAGGTTGTTTTCAGGTGTTCTACCATGATTTTGCTAGAAGGGGCATATCATTTTGTCAACATATCATATGGTTGGATAATTATGTATCACAATTCAAGAACTCATGGATGTTCTATTGGTTTAGTAGGATGCATAATATTACTATTAGAAAAAAAAATTACTAAGGGGGGAATCAATAGATCACTTAAAATCTAGCCCTAAATAGTTTTAGCAGATTGATTCCTTTTAACCTTTTTAGTACAGATTATATCAACACAAGCAAAGAGATAAACATGAACACACAATAACACATAACACAAGATATATGTGGAAAAACTAAGATGGGAAAAACCATGGTGAGAATAGCTACTAAGAACTAGTGTCCAAATCTAGCCTCACAATGAATATCTTTTGATTACAAATTTTAAGGGAAACAACCCTAAGGAGACACCAATCCCCTAGTTTTATGAGTACCCACTGCAAGGAAGCACCATCTCCCTACTCTGAGCACCTACCCAGCTATCTGATAGAACACACCAATCAGATTTACATACAAGAAATTACAATTTGTCCAATTAAACTCAATTCAATGTTGCAACACAATTTACAACTTCTTAATTCTCTGTTGCAACCTCTGCAACTCAATTCTTTTCCCTACACCTCTCTCTATTATGCACCTAGATATAAACCCAAATTAAGATCTTCTACCTTTTTTTTGGGTTCTTCTCATCCGGTACACTCTTGTACTTCCCCTTTTCTTTTTACTATATTCTCTACCCACCTCAAAGCTCATAAATACACTATCCATCACTATTTCACCCTTATCTATCAGTGCATTCTCTTTCTGCCTCAAGAATTCATGTACACACTCTATAGTTATCTCACCTTTTTCTTTTATTGCATTCTTTGTCAACCTCAAGAGACTTAGAATACTCTTCTCTGCATACACTGATCACTCTATAACAACCACTTAGCCAAATTCTAATTTCCTTTTTTGAGTATCATCACCAACCTATAGCAGTTGCCTCGATATTTGCACACCATATAGATCCTCTGCTAGAGTTTATTACTTATATTTTTTCACAAGCCACCAATCCATTGAGAGAAATTTATGCATGACAATGTCTATATGTATCTAATTGGCTCTATTTTGTAAAGGTCGGCTCATTGAAGAAAGATCAACCACCTGATGATATCAATAGAATCATAGTCTTAGAATTTGATAGTTGTTAGTAAGATACTTTGAAAAGTTAGGTTGAACTTGGATACATTTTACAGTTTTTATATAGTTACATGTTGTTAAGTTTGGAACTCTTTGATAAGGTTAATGATATATAATCAATTTGTATTCCAATGATTTGTTGTGCCTAAGTTTTTTCTATTTGATGAGAATCAATAGAGAAAATCGGATTCAATATTATCTCATTGAGTTACATGTTAATGCAATTTATGTTATATCTATTTTATATGTGTTTTAATGATGAGAGAATGATCTATTGTTTTAAGTTTTGAAGTAAAATTTTAATGAATGGTTGTGATTGTGAATTAAGCACTATGAATGTGTGCAATGGTGTAGTTTATTCTATGGATTGTATCATGTTGTGTTTTTGGTTAGGTAAAGAAACACTCATTATTGGCATGCATGTCTAGATATTAAGAAGTGTTGTTCATGTTCTTCTGTTTTAAAGCTCTGATCTGTCTTTTTTTTATCTTTATTTAAACCCCCCAAACATAGGTTAGTTGATCTAATGCAATCTTGTTCCTTATTACCAGCAAAGGCCCCTTGCATATTATTGTTACATTGACCATTGAGCAATTCTCAGCATAGTTGAGAACCAACTACAAGGAATTGGGAGTTAGATTACTATATGTTGTCTTTCTCTTTCAGGAGAAATAGAATAGTGATATTTTGTTTAATGTTGTTGTGTTGTTTCCACCATCAATAGGTCTGGCTCTAGAAGGAGGGCCTGAGGAACAAACTAGCTCAAATTGGATCATTCTCACTAGATAGGTATGAAAGAGTTCTTAGATCTTCTCAAAATCCTAAACCATTGGTTGAACTCTAGACCCCTATCAAGTATAGACCCCAATCCCATAGGGTTTTGATCCCACCATTGTCACCACCACTTACTCCACCTGGATTTCCACCATTTCCACCAAATCCACCTCACCGGCCAAACTCACCCATTCCACCACCTGCTCAAATTGTCCCACCACCATGACCTATGGCTTTCTTTGTGAATAACCCCTCTCCATTAGGGATTATCCTTGGGGGTATTCATGATCAGCCAAAGAATCCAGAGAGATTATGTCGTAAGTACATGCATGGAGAAACAAGAAGTGTCGAAGAGCACATATAGGAATTTAAGGATGCCTGTAATCGTGCTTAGGTGGTTCATCATGATGTTGTGTGCAAGTTGTTCCCCTATTCTTTGGGTGACATGGCATACAATTGGTATCTAAACTTACCCCAAGGGTCTATTCTAAGCTGGACAGACTTGGAAAATGCATTTATTAATCAATTTTGGGTCTACATAGACCCAACCATTCTATATCACCAATTTTCTACAATAAGGAAGGAATCCCATGAACCATTTCCTTTATTTAACATAAGATTCTAGAGAATGTATCGGAAGCTACAAGATCCTTACCTAGTCACTAAGAATATTGCCATTTTGGCATATCTAAGGGTTGTGGATCCTTTGATTGGACTATTCTTGTAGAGGACATATGGTATAGCTAAAATTGATTTGTTGTCTAAAGTCTATCACCTAGCCATAAAGTTGAAACAATAGATAATCTTACAAACGAGGAGTTTGGGAGAAGTTCTTCCTCCCATAGGATATCAGATGCCTAACCCAACTCCTCTGTTCAACACAGTCCCAGGGATGTCTTATTCACAATATGGACCCATGTCTGAATTGCAAGCCTCACCTCCCTTACCATTCTTCACTAATGGTACTCAAGAATCCTCCCAGCAAACACAAAATTACCAAAATCAAGCTGGAGGATCAAATCTTGTTGGTCAGTCATCTGTAGTAAAAACTACAAAAAGTGAAAGAACTCTCCAACTTACTAATGAGATGGAGACCCTCAAGAAGACTCTATCTCAAATGTCTAATGATATGGCTCACCTTAGGTAGAACCCCCCTCAGAATCAGAACCAAATTTTTCAAAATCAGGGAGGGTATTCTAATCAGGGTGGTTACTCCAACCAAAATTATAACACCAATAGGAACTTCCAGAACCAAAATTCCTCTAACCAAAACTATCAAAATCAGAATAGAGGATACAATCAAAGGTCTAACAACAATAGACCATGGAATATTGGGCCTAATAATGGGGGAGTTTCCCATAATTATCATGCGGGTGATGAAAAGCCACACACTACAAATGTGGCAAATTTGAACTTTATGAAAAATTGGTGTAGGTTGCACGATACTGCAACCCATTCTAAGGTTAACTACCCAGAAATGCAGAAGGTGGTTAAAATTGTACAGGCTGATGCTCCATTTCAAGGTGCATCCAACAAATCTGGTGGATCAACAGACATTGTGATGGCCTATGACATCTTTGATGAAGAGCTTCCATTTCCCAACCAGGAAGAAATTGAAATAGCGGAAGATGTATATGATGCCCAGGCCTTCCAAACCAAAGGAGGCCATTTCCTTAGAAATTAGAATAGAGGGCCATTCACTACATTTTCTCCTCCTAATAACATGGTCCCATGAAATAAGAATGCAGATAATAACCCACCACCACCAAAGGGTCCATCTGACTCTCAGAACAAGGGTAGCCCACCTTCTTTTCCTAAAAATTAGGTAAAGAATAATTCAGAGTTTGATTTCATTGCAAAGATGCAAAAGAAAAAGACTTCACTATCATTCTTCGACATTATGAAGTGGTGCCCTGCCCAACAGGAAATTGTGTTAAAAGCCTTGGAGGAGGAAGACAAGTCAAAAGGGAAAGGAAAGGAAACTCCAACTAATGAGATGAATGCAACACTCTATAAAGGTAAGACTGGTACTCCACCTTTCCTTTTGAGTTTAAGAATTTTTGGAAAGAATCTACACAACTATTTACTAGATTCTAGGGCATCAGGAAATGCCATGCCATTTTCAATTTGTAGGAAGTTAGGTCTAAGTCAACTTTAGACCAACAAAAAGGTCATCCAATTGGATCAATCAGAAGTCAATATGGTAGGGGAGCTTAAAAATATTCATGTACAAATTGGATCTGATCCAAGGATCCAAACTTACATGGATATCCAAGTTGTTGATATCCCAGAAACCTATGGTGTGCTTTTAAGCAAAGATCTAATGAAGAGTATTGGGGGATATTTGTCCTTGGACTTCTCACACATGTGGCTCCCCTGGAAAGGAATTGCAACATAGATCAGAATTGAGAGTGAGCCTAGGCTTAAGCATATGATTAATGAATATGATACTCCCAACGAGGTGGCCTATTTCAAAACTGAGATAGGTGTTACAAGCAGGAGGAAAATATGACTTATTCTATACTCCATTCTGATAACCCACTACTTCTAGAACAAAATGACCCAATGATTACAGTCAGCCAGCAAGTCCTAATCAAAAAATTGCAATAGGATAGGTTGGTACTGGGAGAGGAGCCTAATATGTGGAGTTTGTTGCTTCCTAATTGGTGTAGGGTCCATTATCAAAATCATTCTGAGTTAACTTGTCAACCTTGTGTAGGTATCTTGAACCATGTTTCCCAGGTTGAAGAAACTTGTGAATGTCAACCTCAAACCTCCACCAATAAATTTCCATTTCAAGCAAAAGATGCAACCATTCTTACGAGAGCTAGTCTTTCTCAAAAAGAATCATCTTCCCGACTCGGGCAGACTCAGGCTCTATGCTCTGAATTACAAAGAGATACTAAAGCATATCAATCTTTTCCAATTACACCTACCTCAGATACCCTTCCAATGCCCAAGGAATTGGTTAAAAATTTACTAAATCATGATTTGACCCAAGAGGAGGTTCAGGAATCAGTTCCTGGATAGATTTTGAATCCAAGAAAATCTTCTGGTGAACCATGCCCCCAATTACCTTTAAATCCTAATGACCAACACCAGTCCAAGCCGCCACATGATTCTAGCAAGAAGACAGCTGTGACCCTAAGGAAGAAAGAGATCTCGGCTCTAGATCAATTATGGAGTCTGAAATTTGATGGCTCTAAGTCTAAGTCAGGAAGTGGAGCAGGGATTGAATAAACTAACCCAAAGGGGAAAACTTACTTTGTTTCTTATAGGTTATAGTTTGGATGCACTAATAACATGGCAGAGTATGAAGCACTTGCTCGAGGCCTGATGTTCTCTCATCATAAGAAGGTCACATCTCTCATGGTGATGGGGGATTCTGAAGTAATTGTCAAACAAGTTCACAGCCAATATACTTGTCATAACAAAATATTTGTTGCTTACAGAAATAGAGCTTGGAATCTGATTGAGGATTTTGACACTTTTGGAATCACTTTGATTCCTAGGGAACACAATCAGATTGCAAATTCCCTTGCAGTCACTGCTAGCACTTTGGAGCCTATGCAGGACTCCAAGTTGAAAATATTTTCAATTGAACTACTCTCAATCCCAGCAGTCCTAGATAATGTCCAAAATTTTTAAGTCTTCGATGATGACCAACACATACTCACCTTCTTGGCAAGTTTTGATGTCTTCAAAGGACAGATAATAGATGAGTCAGAAAGATATTGTGGGGATTGGGATCCTAAGAGTTGTGACACTGAAGGAATAATGAATTTGAAAAGAAACAACATTCCCAAAGGGATGGTAGCTTTGGGAAGAATATTTGATTATGATCCTCAGGCTCGTGAGAGAGTGCCAACACATATTGATGGAAGGAAGTACAAATCTATTAATCCAACTGATTTAGGTCCCAAAAGAAATGTTTTTATAGGCAAGACCTGCCCTGAGGAGAGAAAAAATGAAATAATTAAGGTGTTAAAAGAAGACATTGCAGCAATTTCCTGGAGTTATGAAGATTTAAAGACTTTTGAAACCTTTGTGATCACGCATACAATACCTCTAAAGCCAGAAGTAAATCCCTTTCGTCAAAAGCAGCGCTCGGTGAATTCTTTGATTGAGACACTAATTCAGAAGGAAGTGAAAAAGCTTATATCCTCAAGAATCATCTTCCCAGTACAACACTCCACTTGGGTTGCCTATTTAGTTCCAGTATGCAAGAAAAGTGGGGAGATTAAACTATGTGTTGACTTTAAGAACCTAAAAAAATCCTCAGAGAAGGATAACTATCCATTTCCTTCTCTTCATGAGATATTAAAAACTGTCAACGGATCTCAGATGATGTCATTCTTGGATGGCTATTCTGGGTATAACCAAGTGCTTGTTAGCCATGAGGACAGAATGAAGACTACCTTCACTACTAAGTGGGGGACATTTTCCTATCACAGAATGTCATTTGGACTTATCAATGTTGGAGCTACATTCCAGCGTGCAATGGACGTAGCATTCAAGGATCTGATAGGTAAGTGTATCATTATCTATGTACATGACTTAACTATTTTCTCTAAGAACAAAAAGGACCATGTTGTTGATTTAGCAAAAGTCCTTAAGAGATGTATAAGCTATGGAGTATCCCTAAATCCCAAGAAATGTGTGTTTGGAGTTTCCGAAGGGAAACATTTAGGCCATGTGATATCAGAAAAGGGGATATCCATAGACCTTGATAGAGTTGAAGCCATCTTGAAATTGACAATGTCGGGAAGTAAAAAGGAGATGAGATCCTTCTTTGGAAGGATTAATTTTGTGAGAAATTTTATAACAGGATTTGTGGAAATTGTGAAGCCACTTGATGAGATGATGAAGAAAGATGCAAAAATAGAATGGAGCAATGAGGCTAAATCTTCTTTCTCACAGATTAAACAATCAATATCTGAGGCACTAGTCTTGACCAGTCCATATTATTTAAAGCCCTTCTATATTTACACCTTTGCATCTGACCATTCATGTGCAGTTGTTTTAACTCAAAGAAGAGGAGAGGAAGATGAAAAACCAATTGCTTTCATGAGCTCCCTATTCAAAAATGCAGAGGTCAGGTACCCACCTCTCGAGAAGCAGGCCTTTGCATTGGTTTGAGCAGTAAAGAAATTCAAACATTGCATTCTTAGGAGCCAAGTTGTTGCCATAGTTCATGATCCAACTGTCAAGTCTCTCCTTATGAAGAGTGAGTTAGGAGAAAGAAGAGGAAAATGGATGGCTATTTTGCAAGAATATGATTTAGAGATCCATCCAATGAAGCTTGTCTGAGGGTAGGGCTTATCAAAGGCTATGGGAGATGTGGATAGGAGTATTACTTGCCAGCAGTACACAATGCACTCTTTCACAAAGGATCCCTAGTATTCTGATATGATCTTCTTCCTTCTCAATAGCAAATTCCCAGAGGGGATGAGCACTACTCAAAGGAGAGCATTGAGGATGAAGAGTTCCCATTACATGCTCAAAGGAGGATCATTGTACAGAAGGAATTATGAAGGACTTTACTTGTGTTGTTTGTATCAGCAAGAAGCCAAACATGCTATTGTTGAATTTCATGGTAGACATGGCACAGGGCATGGATCTATAGATTTCTTTGCTCATCAAATTCTTAGGTCAGGCTACTATTGGGCCCATGTGTTTAGGGATGCACATCAACATGTTAGGACATGTCATATCTTCCATACCTCTGCATCAAAAGAACGTAATCTTGCAATGTCGTTGTAACCAGTTTATGAGGTAAGACCATTCGCCCAATGGGCATTGAATTTTGTAGGGGTAATTAATCCAAAATATTTTGCAGGGCATAAGTTCATCTTAACAACTATGGACTATTGCACGCACTGGAATGAGGCTCAACCATGCAAAAATAGCACCACAGAGGTGGTTATCAAATTTCTTAATGACAACATTATTACCAGGTTTGGGGTACCCTTTTCCTTGGTGTGTGATAATGGCCCCACTTTTTCATCTGCTAAATTTATACAATGGGCCTATGAGCATAAAATCATTTTGAACTATTCATCCAATTATTACCCATAGGGAAATGGTGTAGCAGAGTCTACCAATAAGAACCTATTGGAGGTAATAATGAAATTGCTAGTAAACAATCCTAGAGACTGGCATACCCAGTTGAGATTTTCCTTATGGGCAGATCGAACTCGTATTAAAGCTGCTCTAGGAAATTCCCCTTTTAAGTTAGTCTACGACCAAGAGCTGGTTTTCCCCATACATTTGCAGATACCTGCTCTTAGGTTTATGCAAGAATTTTATTCAAAGGATGATCAGATTGAGGTAAGGCTAACCAATCTTTTAAACATGGAAGAACAAAGAGACGCTGCTTTACAGGAGTTCTTCAAACATCAGGTTGTTTTCAAACGTTGGTTAAAAAAAGAGCTAAGATCAAGGCTTTTAGGATATCAGAGCTCGTATTACTATGGGACAAGGATAAAGAGAAGAAGGGCGACCATCAGAAGTTTGGTAAACTTTGGTTGGGTCCCTATCAAATAGCTAAGATCTTGGGTGAAAATGCTTTTCGATTGACCACCCTAACAGGAGAACCTATTCCATTGCTCGTCAATGGACAGTTTCTCAAGCATTACTTTGGCTCATGAGGGTTTGATGTTCTGAATCAATTGTATTATATGTAATTACTTGTTTCATTGTTTTTGGTGTTTGTTTGTTTGTTTTTTTGTTTTTTTCCTTTGTTTCTTTCTTTTGTTTTGTTTGTTTTTTCTTGTTCTTTGGGGACCTTCATTTCTTTCCATTTTTAAATGAAGGGGTTGTTATTCAAATTTTACTAAGGGAACTAGGAGAGAGATTGATTTAGGTATTTCTAGGTATATCTGTTGGAAGATTTCATTCTAAACTTATGTCTTATGGTCATTTTAACATTGGTTTGAAAAGTTATTAAGAATAAGGTACATTATAAATAATCTCATGAACTATGATTGATGTCTGTCACAAAATAGATAAAAAAATATGCCTGTGTAAAGTGCCTATTCATCTCAGGGTGATTGTATTTTTGATTCAAGTGAAAAATCTGATTGCCAAAACTATCATAAGGTCCACTATAGTTCTCAACCCACATTCTAGATTACTGATATCTGAGTATTGAGTAAAATCATAGAAGAATTCCCATAAGAAAAGGCTTGTAAAAGAAAAGAGAAAAGAGAACCATTGAAAGAAAGTATACTCAATATCAAAAGGGTAATTCAAGTATCTCTATTGGGGCTATGGATGCCTATCTGGCAGTAGAGCAATGCTTTGAGAGAACTAGAGGTATCTCCGTCGAGGCTATGGATGCCTAATTGGTAGCAGAGCAATGCCTAGGACTTTGTTGCATGACAGTTGAAGGACTCAACGTACATAGCTTGAATCTTAGGTGTAGTCATTCGAGGGTGGAGAATTTTTTTATGAAGAAAGATGCACCATATAAGCACACACTCAGATTCAAAGTAGTTCATGATGATATACATATGAGATTCCAACTCAACCTTACCCAATATACTTAATCCTACTTAAGTTAGCATGTTTCATAAACCAGAAGTTTTGGGTAACTGAATTCTTCAGTATCTTGAAAATGGGTAAACCATTTTCCTAGCCGAGTCACCATTCGTTATGCCTTGCATAACCGCCTCATTTTATTTTGGAATAAAATGGGTCCCCCTTCTTTTTGTTTTTTGTTCTTTGGTTTTGTTTGGGTCTTAGGAGTTGTCTGTTTTACTCCTAAGTCCTTGGTTTCTTTTTGTCTGTCAGAACTGGAGTCGGGATGGAATCTGAACTTGGAACTTTGTAAAAAGTTCCAGTTTCGATTTGGTTCCGGGTCCAGGTCCTCCTTTCTTCCTTGTTCCTTTTTTGTGGTTTGTTGGTCCATTTTGCACTCTCGGGTCTGTTTCTCCCCTAAGTTGTTTGTCATTTTCCTTACGTTTTGTTTTTTCCCAAGCAGAATCGGAATTGGAATTAGACCTAAACTTGGAACTTTCTCAAAATTCCAGATTTTGTTCCCATTCTGATTTCGACCCCGCTCATTTGTTTTTCGTTTGTTGTTTTTGTTGGTGTTTGGGTCGCGTCCAATTTTTTGTCTGGTCTCACTTCCCATCGTGCTTGTTTTTTTATGTAATTTCTTCTTCCTTTTTCGGGATCAAAATTAGAATCGAAACCGAACCTGGAATTTTGTAAAAAGTTCTCAGTCCGGTCTTGGTTTCGTCTCTGCCCCCATTGCCCTTGCTTGCTTGTTCTTTTTGTGGGAATGGAACCAGAACTGGAGCTGGGTAGGAAGCTTGATAAAAAAAAAAAAATCCTATTTCATCCCTGGGTCCACGTCCACCCTACCTTTGGTTTTCACGAGAGATAACTGTTCGCTTGCTTTGTCTGCTCCACCTCCAACCCACCACATTAATGGCATTAATTACAGCCTCCTCACACACGTGAAGTGATTTTAAAATCCTAATTACATTTAATTGGCTCATTATATTTGCTATCCAAAGCATTTAAATGAACCAGAGCCAGAAGAACTTTGAGAGGAGCGATTTGATTGCAGAAGGGTGTCACGGAGCGAATCTTTATCAGATTTTAGTCATTCCTTGAGAGCATTTTAAGGTAGGGTTCTTTTCCCTTCTGTTTCTATTTCACATTGTTGTGTCATCTTTTTCTCATGTTTTTTCATGTGTTGGCATGCTCACAAAACCTTGTTTCTTTGAGTTCTTCTCTTGTTTCTTGTTCTTTTTCTTCATTTGTGTCTTTTGTCTTTTTATGTTTGTTCCCGTTCACTTGTTTTCCGTTCGTTCTTTTCCATTTGATGTCACTTTCATGATAGGTGGGTTTTGACGTGACCTAGTTCTTCACTAGGGTTTTTGATTGCTAAGGTTTTCACCACTTGAATGTGTTCAAATTCATGTGGAAACCCCTCTGATCTTGTTTCCGTGTCGACTCTATGTTTTCCATGTTGGTTTTTTGTGATGTCCTAATTTTCAAAGTCAACGTGTTGTGAAAACTATGGTTTTCTCGACAACCTTTACAAAATATTTCATCCTAGGGTTAAACTTGGTCTTCATATGGTGAGGGGTGGGGTTAATCCCTTTTGTTTGGATTTCCTTATAAACCCGTGTGACCTAGGTCCTTAAATTCATATGACCATGTCTTGGGATTTTGTGCTCTATTTTCCATACTAAACTGTTGGAAGCAAACTCAGGGAAGAACTTTTCCCGAGGTTGTCTTCCATTGAGATTCATTCCTAAAATAGTCTCGCTTCCAGTTATTATGGTTTTTTGTCTTTATCCGTGTCTTTAAGCAGAACTGGAGCCGAACTAGATTTCAAACTTGGAACTAGCGATATGTTTTGAGTTCGGTTTCTTTTCTGACTTTGATCCTAGTCTCATTCTAGTTCCGATCCCGGTCTCATTCTAGTTTTGATCCCGGTCCCTCTTTGTACTGAAATGTTTCTTTGTTTCCTTTTCTCTTGTGGCTTCACCTCTGATAAAGGTGGAAGTTTGGCTAGGCATAAACATTGTTCCAGGAGGTGGAAATATATGTTGATTGATAAATTGACATTTATCTCTTTTGTCCACCTAATACAAGAGTTCATTGTAGAGATTAAAAGATGTTTGGAGCATCAGAAGAGGCTTCTCAAAGGAGCCAACCTACAGAAACTTCAAGGCAGGGGAGTAAGCCAAAGAAGATAAAGGTGGGACAACTACCCTATACTCTAAGATACAAGCACAAGGAGGCCACTCTTACTTCCAGCAAGGTTAATTCTGATTGGGCAGACATCACCGACACCAATTTGGGCCCGTTCAGTTATGAGGAGCTACTCTTAGAGACATTTGGTGAAGAGGTGACAAGGAGAACATAGAGAATTGTCCAATCCGGACTAGCACATGCTGCTATCTTCCCAATATCAGTTCAAAGTCATGAATTGATACTAACTATAGTTGGGGCATATAATCCAACTACTAGGTAGTGTGTGGATCTACAGGGGAATGTAATTATTGATTTAACACCCCAGATGATTAGATTTATGTTCAATGCTCCTACTCCACAAATTCCCAAATAGCTCAATGAGGCGGAGGCATTAAAGTTTTATAGTGACAAGAAGGAAGCTAATAGAATTCATATGAACAAGAATTGGATGAGAGTTGAAAAAAAGTCATTAACAAAGCTTATTGATCAGCCTAAAAGGGCATATTTCTTCAAATAAATTTCAGACATAATAATGATGCTCTCTAGGGTGTCTTGCAAGAGGGAGACTTCCCAGTTCAAGGAATGGATGTTTCCATTTATCCATACTATCCTTGATGGTAAGCAACAGTTTGATTGGCCCATGATTATATCAGATTGTATACATAATTAGATGCTTAGGGTGAGAGAAACTAAGAGTTTCTTTATGACCTCTTATGTAGTCTATCCAATTGCCATAAAAGGAATCTTTCTGGGACTAAATGCAGTTGGTGTATTGGGAGAGGCTCAAGGACATAAGAATGCATGGGATCACTATGATCGGCTTACCTTGTAGACCTCAGAATCACATTACAGGAGGGTTAATGATACATTCCTTTATGTCATCATTAACCGATTAATAGGAGATGTTGGTTACATGTTAAGTAGAGAGGCCATGTCCTTCATCAATGAATCGGGAAACTAGTTTATTCAATACCCCACATTTGCCTACTTCAGGTTGGGAGGTTTTAATGGTCACCCTCACATACTCCCTAGATTTTGTAGCAATAAATTAGTTTAATGGAATTAATTTATTAGGCCCTAGCAGTCAATTTGGGTTTGGTAATAAGCACAAGACGTGTTGTCATAAGTTCCCCATGAAGTTGGATGAGTATAGTTGTCAACACCTTGTGGCGGCTAAGGTAGTTTGTAATGAATTAATCTACATGAATATGGGTTTGTATACTTCAAGAAAACACTATGACCCTAACCATAAGATGCAGGCACTCCTTCCTGTTGTCTTTGACAAACACTTTAATCTGTTGGAGGACTTTTGGATGGGGTTGCAAGATGACTATGATCTATGGAGGAGGAATTATGAAAGACTACCTATCCCGTTTATGGTTGAGTTTGGGATAAAAGAGGACATCCCCATCACACTGTCAGATGATGGAGTAACATTACATCCTCACTATGATGCAGAAAACATAGGCACCAAAGACCTTGATCCAGTGGATTGGAATGCAGAGGAATCAATTGATATAAAGCATATTGTGAGACCAGTTTTGGATAGGAGCATTCAATGGGTTGTCATGAGGATTAAGGATCCAGAGGCTCAAACTTCCAATAAGAGAAAGGTTGCAGGTACCACTCAAGGATACAAGAGAACTAAGAGGAAAAAATCTCCTAAGGGGCCTCTAGAGTTCTTCCCTCATAATACTGGAGGGGAAATTGAAATCCCTGTTGCAAATCCTCCATAGACACATGAGCAAGAAGTACTAGTAGAGGTTGGTTCCTCAACATCTATTATAGTAGAAGCATCCACTCAGCCTCTGGTTATAGAACAACCAAGTGAAGAAATTCCTATAGGAACCCTCCACAAGGAAGTTGAGTTGTTAAAGGAGAAGGAGCTGAAAATAGAAATTCATGATATTAACACTAACTCTGAGGCCACCCCATCTGACAAAGAAGCTCATGTGGTGGCATCCCTTGATGTAATAGATGATGTAGGGATTGAGCATCCACTAATAGAGGAGGATCAATGGAAACTCTTTGAGGATGCTAAAAGGGAAGCAGATACCAAGGCACAAGTTGAGGCATTGGCTAAACAATAGGAGGATGCTACCAAGGAACAATTGGATGCTAAACAAAAGGAATTGGAAGCTCAAGCTAAGGTTTATGAATTGGCTAAGTAGCAGCAACAAAAAGAGGAGGAGCTTAGGATGAAAGAGGAAAAAGATAAACTATCTTTGTAGCAGAGGATCCATGATCTTGAGGAGGAAAAGGCCAAGAATAGAAGAGAGAAAGAAGTGCTAGAAGCCACATTTAAGGCTATGGAGGAGGTTCATAGGAAGAAGGAAGAACAATAAGGCTTGGAGAGAGAGAAGGAGGTTGTAGAGCTTGCTCAATATGAGAAGAATTCCAAGAAAGCATGGGATTATGTGGAGGACTTGAAGAAACAAAGGTACCAAATGTTAGAGGAAAGAAAGTTGGAAGAAGAACATTTGTAGTAGGAGGTGGAAGCCCAAAAAGTGAAAGAGAAAGAAAATAAGGAAGAGGCAGGAAAAACTGGCACTAGAAGAGGCACAAAGAGGGCAGAAAAATGTACAAGAAGTTGACTCTCAACCTGGGAATATAATATTGCAACCTCTATCCTCTACCACCATGGCTTCTTCTTTGGCACAAGTAGCCACTACTCCTACTGCTCCTACATGTTTAAAGCTTGACCTCGAAAAGAAACAGATAGTTCAACCTCAGCCTCTTAATTGGGAGGAGATGATGAAAGAGATTGAGAAGGAGAAACCCAAAAAGAAGGCTAGAGTTCTTCATTCCACCAAGCTTACAGATAGAGGAGAAATTATTGTTGAATGTGTGATACCAATGGTGGATAAGAACTGAGATGATATGCAAATGTCTAATTATTAGTTAGGTACGGTGAATTTGGGAAGACCTACAAGAAACCAACAAATGAACTTAATTGATATTGTAGCTTCCTCTACCAAGTCCAAGATGATCAAAGACAAGCAAAGGAAAGATGAGCTTAAGGCTCAATTGGATCAATTGCATAAGTTTCTAAAAGATGTATCAACTCCAATTTCTCAACAAGTTGTTGCTCCTGAATCTCCAATCTTACTAACAAAGAAGGAAGTTGATGACTTGTTACAAATGAAGTGTAAGGTAGGGATGTTGGAAAGATTGATTGATAAGCTCAATCAGGAGGTTAATGAAGTGTTAACTAATAGTTTTAACATGAAACAACACTTGATTTGGCAGGAAGTTTGAACCAGCATGCTGAAGACCTAGACAAGCAAGATGGAGAGTATAAAGAGTATATTAAAAAGTTTAAGGACATTAGTAAAATACCTAAGTCAACTATACTGGAGCAGTCAGTCCTTGAAGATGATAATGTAGATTTTATTGAGAAAACTATGAGGATAATAGGATACAAATCCAAGACTGTTCTTTAGCATAAGAATGAGATTCAAGAGGTTAGTAAAGACTTAAACCAGTAGATTGATGAATTGGAGGCAATTGTGGCAATTTTGGTCAATCTAGATACCTCAGTGAAGAAGGGTCTTTCTTTGGATAAGATGAGGGGAAAATGGAATAGTAGGTTTGAAGAGGTAATGGAAAAAGGGGATGATGGAGAATATTTGCTATTGGATAGGTTTATGGATATTAGAGAGGAAGTAAATGCTGCTAGAAGGGAAGTGATCAAATTAAAGGAGGTGCAAGGATTGGTTTCAGCAGAGTTAAGGAGGATTAAATTTGAGTACATCCTTGAGCTTGCAACGTAGAAGTAAGCTGATAGTGGAACACTCTCTTCACTTGGAACAACACCTTCTTCTCTCCTATTTTGTAGGGTTTTGATACGGTCTTGACTCCAATTCGATCTATTGGTTTCATCGTCTTCCTTGGATGTCAGAATTTTTTGCAACAGAGCAATAAATCTTGGAACTTAAGATCAACAATCCAGTCTTTCATTTAGTTCAGGTTCCTTAATTTATGGATCTGAGTTTCTAATTGAGAAAAATTTATGCATGACAATGTCTATATGTATCTATTGGCTCTATTTTGTAAAGGTCGACTTATTGAAGAAAGATCAGCCACCTGATGATAGCGATAGGATCATAGTCTTAGAATTTGATAGTTGTTAGTAAGATACTTTGAAAAGTTCAGTTGAACTTGGATACATTTTACAGTTTATATACAGTTACATGTTGTTAAGTTTGGATCTCTTTGATAAGGTTAATGATATATAATCAATCTATATGCCAGTGATTTTTTGTGCCTAAATCTTTTCTATTTGATGAGAATCAATAGAGGAAATTGGATTCAAGATTATCTCATTGAGTTATCTATGAATACAATTTATGTTATATATGTTTGATCGGTGTTTTAATGATGAGTGAATGATCTATTGTTTTAAGTTTTGAAGTAAAAGCTTAATGAATGGTTGTGATTGTGAATAAAGCACTATGAATGTGTGCAATGGTGTAGGTTATTATATGGATTGAATCATGTTGTGGTTTTGGTTAGGTAAAGAAACACTCATTATTGGCATGCATGTCTAGATATTAAGAAGTTTTGTTCATGCTCTTTTGTTAAAGCTCTGATCTATCTTTTTTATCTTTATTTAAACCCCCCAAACATAGGTTAGTTGATCTAATGCATTCGTGTTCCTTATTACCAGAAAATGCCCCTTGCATATTACTATTACATTGACCATTGAGCAATTCTTAGCACAGTTGAGAACCATCTACCAGGACCTTGGGAGTTAGATTACTATGTGTTGTCTTTCTCTTTCAGGAGAAATAGAATAGTGATATTCTATTTAATGTTGTTGTGATGTTTCCACCATCAATAGGTATCATCAAATCAAATGGATGTGGTGAGAAGGGGAATTGGTAGTCGAAACCATGAGCCACATCCAAAGAATTTTTTGTATATGAATCAAACACAATTTTTTGGAAAATTTCTAGAGATGTATCCTCAAATTAAAATTTGTCAAATTTATTTTGAAATGGCATATGCACTATTTGTTATTGTAGAGTACATATTCAGTTTCCTAACCAATTTGATGTTTATCGATCTATATGTTTATATTTTCATACTAAAAATGTTTTATAGGATTATGGCATGCGTGCCCCACCTAAATCTTTAAGAGACTTCTTATAAGCAATTTTTGTGAAAGAGAGGAAGTTCAATTATTCTACAAGAAATTATGCTTGGATGGCACATTCCAGCATTATGGTGGCTTGCAACGCATGCCAATATGTGAAAATATGGAAATTACACATGCAATTGGAAATAAACTAGTAGAATTCAACAAGTATACGATAGTGGCCTACAATACAAAAGATGGTAAAGAAGAAAAAAGGTGTGATTTGGTGATTCAAAAGATTCTAGTGTATCAGTTTATGTCTATATTTTAGTGTATGATTATGCAAGGCATACCCATAGAGCTCAATGATTGGACTTAAAATTCAAGTGATGTAAGGAAAGATTTCCACTTGGTAGTATTATTTCAGTCATCAACTTTGAAGAGAACTACAGTCTACAACCACAGTGTGAGGTGTAATCATGGTATTACAACTCCATATAGGTTACTATATTTGTGCACATAGAATTTATTCATTCCAATGATAATATAGATGATGATAGAAAGATCATAAAGGAGTATCATTTTTATATCAATGATGATCACATGCATTCTACAAAGTTCGTGCAAGGTTGTTTTCAGGTGTTCTACCATGATTTTGCTAGAAGGGGCATATCATTTTATCAACATATCATATGGTTGGATAATTATGTATCAAAATTCAAGAACTCATGGGTGTTCTATTGGTTTAGTAGGATGCATAATATTACTATTAGAAAAAAAAAATTACTAAGGGGGGAATCAATAGATCACTTAAAATCTAGCCCTAAATAGTTTTAGCAAATTGATTCCTTTTAACCTTTTTAGTACAAATTAAATCAACACAAGCGGAGAGATAAACATGAACATAGAATAAAACATAGCACAAGATATATGTGGAAAAACCAAGATGGGAAAAACCATGGTGAGAATAGCTACTAGCAACTAGTGTCTAAATCTAGCCTCACAATGAATATCTTTTGATTACAAAGTTTAAGGGCACCAACCCTAAGGAGACACCAATCCCCTCGTTTTAGGAGTACCCACCCCAAGGAAGCACCATCTCCCTACTTTGAGCACCTACCCAAATATCTGATAGAACACACCAATCAGATTTACATACAAGAAATTACAATTTGTCCAATTAAACTCAATTCAATGTTGCAACACAATTTACAACTTCTTAATTCTCTGTTGCAACCTCTACAACTCAATTATTTTCCATGCACCTCTCTATTATGCACCTAGATATACACTGTCCATCACTATTGCACCCTTATCTATCAGTGCATTCTCTTTCCACCTCAAGAATTCATGTACACACTGTACAGTTATCTCACCTTTTTCTTTTATTGCACTCTCTTTCAACCTCAAGAGACTTAGAATACTCTTCTTTGCATACACTGATCACTCTATAACAACCAACTATCCAAATTCTGATATCCTTTTTTGAGTACCATCACCAACCTATAGCAATTGCCTCGATATTTGCACACCATATAGATCCTCTGCTAGGGTTTATTACTTATATTTTTTCACAAGCCACCAATCCATTGAGCCACATATACACTTATCCATATTCAAATATTTTTCTATTTTTAGCATGATTAAAAACTAGGGTTTTAGTTTCATTTAATACATATTCTTTGTATCGAATCTGAATCTAATTTTCTGCCGCCTACATATTTGTGTCATCAATTTACTCATCCCATCACTAATAAAAACTGGTTGTTGGATTATTTGAACCAATTGAATTCATTCACAGAGTCAGTTTATAGTTTAAACCCTCATTCACACTATCGTAGCCGTTGAGGATCTTCAATTTTAAACTTGATCCATTGGTCTGCCATTTTTGCACCATGATCTGTCGATTCTCATTTATTTCCCAACTTTTAAAATGCGACCATTGGATAAAAGTCCCTTTTAATAATCATCATTGATCATCATTTCATACACTATGCTTAGCATAGGGTCCCACCAAGACATGTGTCACAAGCCCACAATCTTGAAAGGAAAAAACACGAGCCCTCTAATTTTCAATGGGTTGGTGATCTAACGCCATCTTTCACCTACGTCATCACTGAACAATTCACAACACTGATATGAATTGAATTTATCGAGAAATCATTTAATTCCACATCATCTTCTTTTGTAATCGCTCATTTCTTTTTGTTTTTCCCACCTGAAACATGTTGCGGGATGGTGAGGAGGTTGTTTATCATACAAGCTTGATCGCAACCATTGATCAATATCTGAGCAAATATTTAGTGCATGACTTAGGAAATATTATAGTTGTTGAATATTTTATAGGTCGTAATTGCTAGGAAAGGGGACTGGTCACCCAACACACTCAATGGCTTATGTGATAACTTAAGCAACCTACAACCGTCCATAAATAGTCAACTCAAAAATAAAGTTTTTGATGAAATTCCATGACTGTTAGACCTAGGGTTTATTAGCCAAACCCTAATTGGACCAGAAGGGATAAATAAATATTTTTTGAGCTTATTCCTTCCTCTTTGATCATGCAGACCACATCAAATGAATCCTCTTTAAAAACCCATAATAAATATGGCCTTAGTTTCCTCATATGTCATTTGTAAACAACCTCTATAGTCTCATGACAACATTTAATGACAACTTAGCAACATTCTAAGCAACTTTACAACTACAATCTCACCTTTCCATCATATTCCTCCAACTCTTCTAGAATCTAATCCTTTGATCTCCAAGACATCACATGGCCAACAATCTCCCCCATAGGATATCACACAGATATCCCCTTTTTACATCAATGACAACATTATGTTGATAATCTCCCCCTTTTTCATTGATGGAAAAACCAAGTGCTCAAACTGCTATGCACCAATTAAAATAAAACATATCATGAGTGCACATACATAGGAACTCCCCCTTTGACATAACTTTCCCCACATTGCTCAATTGCATGAACATTTAATCTTTCTCCCATTTTGACATCAATGGAAAAGGGTCAACCTTACGACTGGCACACTTTTCTCCCCTTGTGAATATTCTCTCCTTTGACAAGCAACTCAAAGAGAAAGAGTGTATGGTTGAATCTGCAACCATCAAGTCATTAGAAAATTGTAAAATCAATTTTCCCTGAATTGATCTCTCCTTTCTTTTTTGGGGATGAATGAAATAGATATGATGCTCTCCTAGAAACATGCCCCATCACTAATATTTAGTGATATGATGTGGGAGAAATTACTCCCAATTTTTGCCTCAAATATTCAAATTGTTCCTTGGGAAGAGGATTTGTGAATATGTCAACAACTTGTTCTTTGGTGGGAACATATTCCATGTCGACTTCCTTGTCTACAACCTTCTCTCTAATAAAGTGATACTTGACTGATATGTGATTTTCCTAAGAGTGTATCACTAAATTCTTTAATATGTTTATTGCACTTGAATTATCACAAAGAATAGAGATAGGTTTATTGTAATCAACTTTGATGTCTTTGACTGTTTATTTCATCCACAATACTTGAGTACAACATGTTGCTACTGCTACATACTCTACTTTTGCTATGGATAGAGTAATTGACTCTTGCTTTTTGCTCATCCAGGACACAAGCTTGTCCCCCAACAAAAATGCACCACCACCAGTTCTTTTTCTATCATATGCATTTCTAGCCCAATCAACATCTATGTATTTTATTAAAGTGAAATCCTTGCTCTTGGGATACCATAGTCTATAATCAACAATACTTTTGATATATCTAAAAAAATTCACTGCATTGACATGAGACTTTTTTGGAGCATCTTGAAATCTTGTAACTATGCATACTACTTGCATAATGTTTGGCCTTGAAGTAGTCAAGTACAACAAGTTTCCAATCATTGACCTATACATTGTCTAATTTGCATCTGGGGACTCATCTGACTTACTCAACTTACAACCAGTTATCATAGGGATACTAACTAGTCTACTATCTTCCATTCCAAATTTCTTAAGTATTTCCTTACTATACTTAGTTTGAGATATAAATATCCCATCATTAGTTTATACAATCTGTAAACCAAGGAAAAATGATAACTCTCCTAGAATTGACATCTCAAATTCATATTGCAATTGTGTAGTAAATAATTTACATATTACTATTGCCACCAAATATGATGGCATCCATATAAACTACAACAATAATCATGTGCTCACTTTCATATTTGAAATAAAAATTGTTATTTTCACATCCTTTCTTGAATCCTTGTTGTAGATATTGATCCAATCTTGAATACCATGCTCTAGGTGCTTGTTTTAGACCATAAAATGCTTTCCTCAATCTACAAACATAATCATATTCTTCTGAAAGTTGGATCCCTTCTAGTTGTTCTATGCAAACTTCTTCTTCAAGGTTTCCATTCAAAAATGCAAATTTAGCATCCATTTGGTAGACTTTAAATCCTTTATAGACTAAGAATGCAAGAAACATTCTTATAGTCTCTAATCTTGCAATAGGAGCAAATGTTTCTTCAAAATTAATTCCTTCAACTTGTGCATACCCCTTGCACACTAATCTCTCCTTGTTCCTTACAACAACATCTTCATTGGTTTTATTTCTAAACACCCATTTAGTACCTATCACATTTTTTCTTAGGGGTCTAGGAACCAATTCCTATGTCTTGTTCTTCTCAATCTGATTTAGCTCTTCTTCCATAGCCTTTATCCAACTCTCATCCTTGCTAGCCTCAATATAGCTCTTAGGTTCAACTTGTGACAAGAGAACAAAATTTACTTGTTCCTTGTTTTTTGCTAGTCTTCTTCTTGTCTGAACACTTCATTTTTATCACCAATAATCTAATATGCAAGATGATCCTTTTGCACATATTTTGTAGGTGCTATTTCAACCTCTTCTTCAAATTATTCTTCTTCATTTGCAACATTTTATTCTTCACAATCTAATTCTTCTTCAAATTTATTCTTATATGATTTAATATGTTTGATATCCTTATCAATATTAGCATTTATGCTTTCTACAATCTTGTGTAGCCTTTTATTATAGCACTTGTAAGCTTTTCTTTGAGTGGAATATCCTAGAAATATTCCTTCATTACATCTAGAATCAAAGCTTCCCAAATTTTCATCTTCTCTTTTGATGTAGCATTTTCTACCAAATACCTTGAAATACTTGATAGATGCTAGGGTGTCATTCCATAGTTCATAGGGTGTCTTGTCGTTGTTTTCTCTTATTTGAACTCTATTTAAAATATACACAATTGTATGAATTGCCTCTCTCCAAAAAATATCTGCTAACTTGGCCTCATTCAACATTGTTCTCGTCATATCTTTAACTACTTTGTTCTTTCTCTCAACTACTCCATTTTGTTGTAGAGTTCTTGGTGCAAAATATTGTCTCTTAATTCCATGGCTTTCATAATACTCAATGAATTCACCTAATGTGAATTATCCTCCTCTATATGATCTTAAGCACTTGATTCTTCTTCCAGTTTCCTTCTATACCATCTTCCTAAATATCTTGAATCATTAAAATTCTTGAGATTTATCTTTTAGAAAGGTTGTCATTCTAGATTAGTCATCAATTAGAAACATGATGTATCTTTCACCTTCCAGTCCTCTTGTCCTTGTAGGACCACACAAACCAGTATGAACCAATTGTAAGGGTTTTTTGATTGAATATTCCTTTGTTTGAAACTTAACCTTTTTTTATTTCCTTGTTGACATTCTTTGCAAATGATATTTGCAAGCTTATTTATCTTAGGCATGTGTCTTATTAGACCTCTTGAGCTTACTTTCACTAGATGATCAAAATTTACATGCCTCAATCTTTGATGCCAGAACTAGCTCTCATCAACCTAGCCTATCAGACAACTCTTATCTTTCACTTCACATAGATTATAAAGGTTGTTATCTGTTCTAACTCCTTTTGCAATTATCTTTCCATTCTTCCTTATCTTGCATCCTTTTGAATTAAATGTGACCTTATAATATTTTTCATGCATCTAACTTACACTCAATAGGTTATGTTTCAAACCTTCAACATAAACGACAGCTTTGGTAGGGTTCTTACCATCTAAGCTCAATATTCCTTTTCCACAAATCTTTACTGTAGTATTTTCACCCAAACTAACTAAACCTCCTTTACATTTCTTGAGTTGGATGAAATTTCTTGTCTCCAGCCATATGTTTGGAGAAACCACTATCTATTACCCACAATTTTTTCTTTTTGACATGAAGTGTCATTTTTCCAATCATTGATTGTGTGGGATTTTTCTCTTTTTCTTTTTCTTAGGCTTCTTTTTTGTCTTCTCTTCCTTTTCCTTAGTGATTTTAGACTCTTTGTTCCCTTTAAGAGGTAGATTTTCCTTTTTCTCATTCTTCATGTTTGACTTATAATTTTTTTTCTACAACTCTTAGCAATCTAACCAAATTTTTTGTAATTGTAACATATATAATTCATATAAATCAAGGGAGAAGATGATTTTTTTCTTACAAAGTTTGTACTCCTCATAAGAATGACTCTAGATTCTCTAGCCCTATGACCAAAATGATTCCATGTATAAAAGTATCCATAAAATTATGAAGAATACCTAGTCATTGCATTTCCTTGTGTAGGATGAGGGGGTCTTCTTTGACTTGGTTTCTTTAGATCTCTCACCCAAGTGAAATTGTTAGCATTAGTTATTTTTATGGTATGCCTCTTCCTCTGATGATCAAGAACTAATTGGTTATTCTGCTTGTTTGAAATATGCTTCTTTTCCTCTTCAACTCTCTATATCTCAGTGGTCATCTTCTCCTTTTCAAAAGTGTCCTTGCATCTTTTCTCATCATCTGAGCTAGACTTTTCTCCTGCTCTAAATCACTCATATCACTTTACAGAAGAATCCATAAATCTGTTCTTCCCTTTCTCGATGCCTAAACTAGATTTTTATTTATTAGAGGGATTTTGTGTACTCAACAGTCCACCAAGAATCTTGGAGCCTCCCTTCAATTTTAGGTCTTTTTCTATTTGTTCTCTAGCCTTCTCCAAATTTTTTCTTAAGGTAACTATTTCTTCTTCTAACTTCATACATCTGTTAATTTTGTACTGCAACTTGGATTTGACTACAATTTTCTTGGCTTCTTCCACTTGTAGCTTCAAGCTCACCACATTTTGGTTAGATTCTTCAAGATTCTTGGTTATCTTGTCTGACTCTTTTTGTGCAAGTTTCTTCTGATGTTTATTTTCCTTTTTCAATTTTTCAATCTCCTCTCTTAGGTCATCATTCTCATCTAGGGCACAAATGAGTTCTCCCTCTAGGTCAACTTCTTCCTCTTCACCTTCTTCACCAAAGTCTTCAACCTTACCATCTTTCCATTCTTCATATTCTTTTTCCATGAAAAGCACTTCATTTTCTTTCATCACAAAAGCACAATCTAGTTCATCCTATGAACTATCATTGACATCAAATACATCACTATCCTCTTGAATGTACATAATTTTATTCTTCCAAAAATTCCTTCTCTTAGGGAAGTAGGGTTTCTTCATTTTACCATCTACTTCTTTTTTAGAGTTATCCTTCTTATTATAAGGGCATTTAGAAACAAAATGACCTACTTTACCATAGTCAAAACATTTGAAGTGTAACTTACCTCTATATTTGTCAGAGCCTCTTCTTAATATCTTGATGAAATTTTCTTCTACCTCATCATTCTCTTCATAATTGGATGTAGACGCCTCCTCTTTATCATTCTTGGATATTTCACCCTTGTCTGTAGCCTTGAACACAGCTTCTCTTTTGGAAGGTTTTGCATTTCCCATTCTCATCTCATAGGTAGTGAATATGCCATGTAGTTCATCAAGAGTAAATTTATCAATATCTTTCTCTTCCTCAATTGTTGATATTTTGGAGTCATATCTAGATGACATGGACCTCGGTACCTTTTGCACAATGATTGAGTCTTTAAATTCTTCTCCAAACCCTTTGATAGAGTTCACAACCTCATCAACTCTGAGAAGATAGTCTACAATCTTTTCTTCTTCACTCATCTCCAATCCTTCAAACTTGGCTCTAAGAATTTGCATTTTTGAAATTTTTACCTTGTCATCACCTTCATAAATGTTTATCAAATTTTCCCAGACATCATGTGTAGTTTGATAATGTATAACTTTGACAAACATAGATCTAGACAAACCACAAAGAATGACATGCTTTTCCTTTGTATTATTCTCTTAATCCTTCTTTCCTGTAGCATTGGTAGGAGCTATAACCGATGGTGTATAACCATTCTTAACAAAAATTCGGACATCAAACCGTAGAGATCCCAATTATGTCTCCATCATAATACTCCAGAAGGAATAATCTGATCCATTAAACCTAAGTGCCTTATTTGTAGAACCTTCTTGTTTGTCCATTGTGTTCACTTGTCCAAGATCTACCTGAGCTAATTAAGCTTCTCCTAGGGAACCAAGGCTCTGATACCAATTTTTAGAACACAAAAAACTACTGAGAGTGGGGGGAATCAGTAGATCACTTAAAATCTATCCCTAAATAGTTTTAGCAGATTGATTCCTTTTAACCTTTTTAGTGTAGATTAAATCAACACAAGAAGAGAGATAAACATGCACAAACAATAACACATAACATCGCACATACGTGGAAAACCCAAGATGAGAAAAACCACAGTGAGAATAGCTGTTAGGAACTACTATCCTAATCTAGCCTCATAATGAATATCTTCTGGTTACTAAGTTTAACGGTACCAACCCTAAGGAGACACCAATCAATCCCTTGGTTTTAGGAGAACCCACCCCAAGGAAGCACTGAATCCCTCCTCTGAGCACCTACCCAGATATCTAATGGAACCCACCAATCATATTTACATACGAGAAATTACAATTTATTCAATTAAGCTCAGTTTAATGTTGCAACATAATTTTTAACTGCTCAATTCTCTAGTGCAGCCTCTGTAACTCAGTTCTCTGCCATGCACCTCTCTCTTTTCCACACCTAGAGATAAATTTGGATTAAGATCTTCTTCCCTTTTGTTTGGTTTCTACTCATCTAGTACACTCCTACACTTCCCCTTTTCTTTTTACTACATTCTTTTTCCACCTCAAAGCTCACAGATACATTGCCCAACACTATCACACCCTTATCTATTAGTGTATTCTTTGTCTGCCTCAAGAATTCATGCACACACTTTACAGTTCTCTCACCTTTTTCTTTAAGTACATTATCTATCTTCCTCAAGAGACTTAGAATACTCTTTTGTGCATACATTGATCACTATATAACAACCACTTAGCTAAATTTTGATTTCCACTTTTGAGTACCATCATTGACCTGCAACAGTTGCCTCAAGATTTGCACATTGTATAGATCTTCTGCTATGGTTTATTACTTATCATATTTCACAAGCCACCAATCCATCGAGCCACATATACACTTATCCAAATTTAGATATTTTTCTTTTTTTAGCATGCTAAAAAACTAGGGTTTTAGTTTCATTAAATACATATTCTTTGTATCAAATTTGAATCTAATTTTCTAACACCTACATATCTATGTCACTAATTTAATCATCCCATCACCAATAAAAACTAGTATCTGGATCAATTGAACAATTGAATTCATTCACAGAGTTGGTTTGCAATCAAAACCCTCATTCACACTATCATAGTTATTGAGGATATTCAATTTTAAACTTGAGCCATTGGTCTACCATTTTCGCACCATGATCCATCGACCCTCATTCATCACCCAACTTTTAAAATATTACTATTGGATAAAATTTCCTTTTAATAATCGTCATCAATCATCATTTCATATGCTATGTTTAGTGCAGGGTCCCACCAAGATGCGTGCCACAAGCCCACAATCTCGCAAGGAAAAGACACATGCCCACTATTTTTTAGCAAGCTGGCAGGCTAACACCATTTGTCGCCTATGTCATCACTGATCAATTCACAACACTGATGTAAATTGACTTTATCAAGTAATCATTTAATTCCACATCATCTTCTACTATCATTGCTCGTCACTTTTTTCTGGTCCCACCTGACACATGTTGCGGGATGGTGAGGAGGCCATTGATCTTACAAGCTTGATCACAACCGTTGATCAAGCTCTGAGAAAATATTCAGTGCACGACTTAGGAAATATTATAGTTGTTGAATATTTACCAGGATAGTAATTTTTAGGAAAGGGAACCTATCACCCAACACAGTCAATGGATTAAGTGATAACTTAAGCAACCTACAACGCCCATAAATATTCAACTCAAAAATATAATTTCTAATGAAACGCCATGACTGTTAGACCTAGGGTTTATCAGCCAAACCCTAATTGGACCAAAAGGCATAAATAAATATTTTTGAGCTTATTCCTTTATCTTTAATCATGTATACCACATCAAATGAATCCTCTTGAAAAACTCGTGACAAATATGGCCTTATTTTCCTCATCTATCATTTGGAAGCAACCTCTGCAATGTCATGACAACTTGGAAACATTTTGAGAAACTTTACAACTACAAGCTCACCTTTCCATCATATTCCTCCCAACTCTTTTAGAATATAATCCTTTAATCTCCAAGACAGCATGCCAACAATCTCCCTCATAGGATATCACACAGATATCCCCTTTTGACATCAATGACAACATTATGTCAACAATTATAGGTGTTCAACATATTTGGAAATTTTGTGAGGTCAGACATGGAAAGGGGGAGCATGATGATGCATGAGCATGTATCAAAAGAGACATATCACAAGAAGAGTTAAAGTATAAAGGCAATGCAAAGTTGATAAATGTGAAATCAATCGTTGAATGGTGTAATGGTTCGATGGGTCCAGGTAATGAAGGAAAGCCTTCAATTTGTAGTTTTTTTTGGTTGATAGATGATACTAACATTGCACAATATGAGGATTGTTGTAAACTGGTGTGTTCAAGCGAGATACACTCTTTTAGAATTTCTAATGTAGGTTTATGGAGTATCCATACACAGAAGATGGAATGCTTTTTTTCTTCATGTACAATTCAAGCCTGGAATGAGTGCGAGTCAAAGGAGTTGGTTGACGAATGGTGGTTAATATTTCTAAGCCAAATTGACACATATCATCTCTCAACAACATTGGAACTAACATAGAGGGAATCATCCTTTGACTTTGATCACATATCAAATCTAGTTCAACTAGGTAATATATCTACTTGCATAGTTTTTAAAATTATTAATGTTATCTTACTTCGTAGTATTTTGTAATGTTGACTAAATTCATCTAATTTTCTGCACATATCAATCTAGGGCATGTTTATATAGTTATTTATATGTTTATTTAGTTGATAGTTAGACATTTTTTTGTCACTGCCATAAGGGGGAAACAAAGCATATTGTGTGTGTGTGAAATGTGGAGTTAGTATCAACACAAACCTTAATGAAACAAATTATATTAAAGATTCAAAGCAAAGAAGCTACTCTAAATTCCAATTTAATGAATCTTTCAAGAATGTCTCATTGTCCTCTATTCTTAATGATTCCTTTAACCTCTTGGCCCTCATATTTCTATGTGCACAAAGGCTATTAGAATGACACTTAAGAAATGAGATTAGTATTTAACATGCAAGATAATTAAATTCCTACATGAAACTAAATGGTAGAAATGATGATGGATATTATGATGAATGATGGATGATTATGATGAATGATGGGTGACTATGATGAATGGACAGATTGTGGTGGATACTATGGTGGTGATCTATATGATTCTATATATGATTCTACATATGCTCAAATGCAAACTCTAAATATACTAATCTAAAATGCAACTATGATGCAAAGGATGGCATAAAATGAAACTATGAAGCAAAGTGTTAGTCTAAGATCTAACTTTGATCCAAAACATGATATAAAATGTAACTATAAGACTCCATAATTCTCCCAAGCTCAAACGATAAACCTGCATGATAACTCTATTCAAAAGTGGATACAAAATACAATGTCAAAGGGTTGTATTTATAGCCTTTTCCAAGCATCTTGTGAGGAGCCAATGATCAACGGTCCAGATTCAAACAAGAAGGATGAACGGTGGAGATGAAGAGAATCAAGAAGTTGTCCCCTTGACCAAAGACACCATGCCAAATGGATGGAGGAATCTCTTGACCAAAGGAAACATTCCAAATGGATGGAAGACTCAAGTGTGGGAAGAAAAGACCATGTGTTTGAAAATTGGTGGAAGATAATTCTAATTAAAAATTAGAATTATTTAATATCATGTGACCTTGGTGAGGTGGCATGAAAAGTTGTAGATAATTCTAATTAAAAATTAGAATTATTAGAATGTCCCCTTGACCAAGGGCAACATGCCAAATGGATGGGAGAATCAAGTGTGTGAGGAATAAGCCATGTGTTTGAAAATAATTCTAATTTAAAAATTAGAATTATTTAATTTCATGTGACCTTGGTGAGGTGGCATAAAAAGTTGTAGACATGTGCTTGAATTCCTAATCTAAGATTAGTGAAACTTAATTAAATAAAAAAAACTTTAGAAATCCGTTTATTTAATTAAATTAGAAGAATACGATTTTTTAGATTTGAAGAATTAAAGGATATGAACAATATAAATAAATTACGAATTTATTTATACGTAGTCGAATATTAATTAAATAACTATTATTTAATTAATTAAATGTTGTGACCGATTTTAGGTGTATACATTTTGCCCCTCTTTGAAGTAATGTGTTTACACATTGCTTCAAAGAAAATTTTGATACCGATGTCAAGAAAATAAATTTTTCGATGCCCCAGACGTTGATTTTCAGGTGATGACGGATATATGCCCCCTCAGGAGATAAATCAGTGAATTTTTGAATTTTTAGGATTTTTGGAAATTTTTGAAATTTTTGATGATTTTTCGATGATTTGATGATGATCTCAAAATTTTATGCATCAGAAACGATTTATCTCCCAAAAAATGATGTATAAGAAATTGATTAATTAGGGCCCCTTTGAAAAATAAAACATCCCCATAAAATGCCACTTAATTAACCTTAAAAGGTTAAAAAGTGTGATTAGAAAGTTCATTTGAGCCTTTGGAAATTTGAAAACTTGTGAGTGAGTGATTTGATGAATTGATTCCTTATGTTGCCTCCTTGTGTTTAATGTTTGATGATCATGTTCAGCCGATTGATTTGATGATGTTGATGTGATAGTTGATGATTGACCTCATGATAAGTGAGGATCAATGAAAGGATGATGATGATTGACCTCATGATAGGTGAGGGTCAATGATAGGATGTTTATGATTGTCCTCATGATAGGTGAGGATCAATGATAGATTGATGATTGACCTCATGATAGGTGAGGATCAATGATAGGATGATGATGATTGACCTCATGATAGGCGAGGATCAATGATAGATTGATAATTGACCTCATGATAGGCAAGGATCAATGATAGATTGATGATTGACCTCATGATAGGCAAGGATCAATGATAGATTTATGATTGACCTCATGATAGGCAAGGATCACTGATAGATTGATGATTGACCTCATGATGGGCAAGGATCAATGATAGATTGATGATTGACCTTATGATAGGTGAGGATCAATGATAGATTGATGATTGACCTCATGATAGGAAAGGATCAATGATAGATTTATGATGATGATGATTGTCCTCATGATAGGTGAGGATCAATGATAGATGCTCACGAGATTTGATTGAAACTACACTAGAGATGATTAGATTTGATTGATTGATTGATGTTGATTGATTGATAAGATTGTTGATTTGCGATATGTTATGATCATAGGAGGATTTCCACATCTAGTGCAGGAAGATTCAGATTCGATTGGGCGATGTGGTTTGACTTCTCTGATTGATTGATATGCACCAGTATAGGATTGATTAATGTACAAAGACTTGATGATGTACTGAGACCTGATGTATACACTGATTTAGTTGAGACATTATGATTTCTGCCATTTTTTATATTGATGTATCTCTTTATACCTTTGGATATCCTTGTACACTTGACATTATGATTTTGAGGTTATATGATATGCAGTGATGATGATGATTGATCTATGTGCCTATATGTGTTTATGATGTTCATATGATGATGATCATGATGATTATGATGGATGCATTTTTTATGCTCTATGATGCTATGTGATGTTCTATATGATGATGATATGATATGGATGCATTTTCTATTTTATGATGATGATTATGATGCTTATGATGTTGATGAGGATGTAATTTATGTGTTATGATTCTATGATGTTTTATGAATGATGCCTATATGATGTATATGATGGATCCTATTATGCAAATGATATGTGATGCATTTTATGTTTTTATACTTTTCTAATGTAAATAAATGATGTAATGGATGAATGAATGATGTATGAAATGAACACATGATAATGCATATTTCTATTGATGTTTATGTGATGTTTATATGTGATGATGATCATGATGATTATGATGCTTTGTAATGATGAGGTGATGTAATGATGATATGATAATGCATGATTATGTTGATCTAGTGAGTCCTTTGTCAGTCTTGGATTTGAGTAATGAAAAATTCATCTTCACTACTGGTTTTAGATGTTCATAACAAGGGCATTATATCCTTGTTAATCAATCATGTTTTTCAGCAACTTTTTGTTCTTGGAAATCTTACTCTGCTAGATATGTCTTTCAATATTCTTATGTGAATCCAAGATCCATTTTATTAAAGGAATAAATGATTTCAGTGATGCATCAAGTTCAATTATAGATGCATCAAGTTGAATTATGCCCCTATTAAAATAGAGATGATTTTCTTCTTGGAAATATTACTCTGTTGGATATGTCTTTCCATCATCTTAATGGACCAATTTCTTAATCCATTAATAATTGATGAAATGATTTTGATTATGCAACTGAGATGCAATGCACTTCTTTTTGTGTTTTCTGATGTGGATATTTTGATGTGATGCATAGATGGATGAATGATGTGATAATGCATATGTGATGTATGTAAATGATGATGGAACTAATGTGCAACTATATGAAATCATGTGTTTTTGGTAATGTCAAGTGTACTCAATCCATTAATGTGAGAGATAGCATCATTGTGAAATAATTTCAGCCTTGGAAAACCCCTAAATATAGATGCAAAACTATCATGGATGCAATCTAATCTAACCATGCAGATCTAGTATACAAATGTTGTCATTATAAAAACCGATTTGTTGTGCTTTTTATCATCATTGAGCCTCTAAAATATTGAAAGTGGGTACAAGCATCGATGGTATATTTAGACCATGATGACCTGAGTACTACTTCCATGATGTTTGATAGTGCAAGTTAACACAAGCATCTAAGTATAATTAAACCGAGATGACATGAGTATTGCTTGTGTAAACAGACAAGAGTTAACTGTTTTCCTATAAAAATTCGGAATGTCATTAGTGATACTTTGTAGAGCACGTCCGGCAAAAATTTGCATAGTAATAATTATCAACTCATAGACAACAGACAAAGAAAAATCATACTCCTTCCTGGCTCATCTAGTTCGATACATCATCGAGGGGATCTAGGGGATCCAGAGATATGATAACAAAAATCAAAGTACAACAATTGAACATTTGTGTTTAACGTGATAAACCCTTGATTCAAAAGGAACATCATCCATGTGAAGTTTGTTTTTGGCTTGATTGATTTGGCTTTTAGGTTGATGTGTTCATGTATTTTTTATGGTGTTTCATGTTCAATGTTGAGTTGCACAATGAACATGTTTTGGGTTGTGTTGTACTGTTGTTGTTTGTCTATTGGTTCAAGCTCAAAGTTTATTTCCCCCAGTTAGTTCAATATTTTTCCCCCAATCTAGGGTGAGACACGACCACAATGCCAGGATATGTACATGGTGCTTTCCGAGGATAGGCAGATGGATGGCGAAAGCGAATAGAAAAAGTGAATGGTCGACATGCTCAAATAGATGGAAAAGCTAGCCTATCACAAATAGCGCTTGTTGCCAAGTTTTCACTACTTGTTTTTATTGCACTTTTTCAGATTTTAGGTTTTTTTAATCTTTATTGATTTTTCACTTCTTTTTTGTATTTTTCTCTTTTTCTGATTTTTTTGTATTTTTGATCTTGTTTTGCTTTTTTATTTTGTCGTTGCCAAGACACTTGTTTTCTGGGTTTTCATCAAGGCAACCATTTTTTCAGGACATTTTCTGATGTTTTTGTATATTTTCAGGACTTTTTCCGATGCACTGGATGATTCAGGTGTAGAACTTCTTGAGATGCAAGTTGTTGAGGGGTTCATCAAATAAATCCCCTTCTGGTGTTGACAACCGATATGCTCCTGATCCAAAGACTGAGACAATTACAAAGGGACCTAGCTAGTTTGGTTCAAATTTCCCCTTCTTCTCTTGATCTTGCTAATTACGGGGATTCTCTTTCAAGACTAAGTCACCAACCTAAAATGTTCTAGACTTGACTCTGTGGTTGTAGCTTCTGGATATCCTCTGCTGATATGCTTTCAAGTGATCCACTACATGCTGACGACGCTCATCCAAGAGTTCCAATTCATGTAACCTAGACACTTCGTAATCCTCGTCTGAAATGATCCCTTTTAGTGACACCCAAAGTGATGGTAGTTCAACCTCAATAGGTAAAATTGCTTTTGATCCATAGACTAGAGAATAGGGTGTAGCTCCCATTGGGGTATAGATACTGGTTTTGTAAGCCCATAGGGCAGGGTTCAATTGAATGTGCTAGTCTCTTCCAGCATCGTTGACGGTTTTCTTGAGGATCTTCAGGATAGTCTTGTTCGAGGCCTTTTCCTATACAATTCCTTGAGGATAATATGGTGTAGAAAACTGATGTTGGATCTGAAATTTCTCACAAAGTTCTTCAACGTCCTAATTTTTGAAAGGCTTGTCGTTGTCAATAATGATGGAATGAGGGATGCCATATCTACAAATGATGTAGTTCGGGATGAAGGAGGATTTTTTTTCCTATGATGGTGGTTAGAGGGACAGCTTCAATCCATTTTGTGAAATACTTAGTGGTTGTGATAATGAACTTGTGTCCATTTAACGAAGATGGATGAATCTTTCCTACGAGGTCCAATCCTCACTGACAAAAGGGTGAATTTCCTGTGCTGGTGCGTGGATGAGATTACCATGAATCTAACACTTTTGGAATTTCTTGGCAAACTAAAAAGAATCCCTCTCAATAGTCAGCCAGTAATATCCCAGACGGAGGAGTTTCTTAGCTAAAGTTAAACCACTCGAATGAGTTCCACAAACACCTTCATGTACTTCCCGTAAAGCCATTTCAGACTCGTCACATTTCAGACATCGAAGGACAGTTTCGTCAAGACCTCATTGATAAATCACATCCGTGATAATGGTGTGTCGGGTGGTTTGGCAAATGAAGTTTCATTTTTTATTATGGGATAGGTCTGGAGGGAGGGTGTTATCTTTTAGGTACGAATAGATTTTCTTGTAGATGGAAGTATCAGCCTCAGCTAGATGGTAGATAACTTGGGACTCAGGGTTGTCATAAGATGGGTTGAACAATTATTCTACCATGAACTCGTAATAGGCTCGTTTCTTCAGAATCTGCAAGAGAGAAGCAATGTTCACCATGGCATTAGCGGCTTTGTTGTCGCTTCAAGGAATCTACTCAAATCTTATTTCCAAAAAGTATTTTTTGAATTCATCAACCATTCTTTTGTAGGGCTTCATCTTGTCATCCTTTGTTTGATAGTCATCATTTACCTGATTAATGACTAGTTGTGAATCCCCATAGACATGTTACTCTTTGATTTTCCACTCAACTGCTACTTTGATTCCAATGATCAAGGCTTCGTATTCGGTTGTATTGTTGGTGCAAGGGAACATCAATCTATAGGAATTGGGAATGGTATGTCCTTGTGGCGAGATAAACAATATTTTGGCTCCTAATCTATGTTGTGTATAAGAACCATCAAAGTACAAGACCCATTGTTGTGTGGACACTGTTAGGACATCAGCATCTGGAACTCAATGTTCATGGGATGATTGTCTTGCAATGGTGCTTTAGCTAATTGATCTGTGATTGCTTGTCCTTTGATTTCCTTCCTATCAACATATTGGATGTCACATTCACTCAGCATCATGACCCACTTAGCTAGTCTTCCTGTTAGATTAGCTTTGCTAAGAAGGTATTTCAGTGGATCTATCTTGGCTATCAATTTGATGGTATGAGTGAGCATGTAATGTCACAATTGTTGGGTAGCAAACACTACTGCCAGACAATCCTTTTCAATGAAGGTGTGTTTGATCTCATAGCCATTTAAGGTTCTACTGATATAATAGATTTCCCTTTCTTTTCATATTGAATCCTCTTGTGCTAACAAGGCTCCCAATGATATCTCAATTGTTTCTATGTACAATAAAAGTGGCTTTCCTTCTGCTGGTGGTATCAAGACAGGTGGACTCATCAAATATTATTTCAATTGATTGAAGGCTCCTTTGCATTTTTCATCCCATTGGAAAGATGCATTCTTGTGGAGCAAGTGGTTGAAGGGGTGAGTTTTGTCAACCAGTTGTGTGATAAACCTCCTAATAGATTGGAATCTTCCTTGCAAGGATCTAAGTTGGCTGATGTTTTTAGGAGGCATCTCCGTGATGGCTTTGACCTTTGCAGGGTCTACTTGAATGCCTTTAGCCAACACAATGTACCCCAAAATTTTAATTGATGTTACACCGAATACACATTTCTTGGGATTTAATATCACATTGAACTTCTTCAGCTGGTGAAGAATTTATCTAGAATTTCTAGGTTTCCTTCTCTAGTGTATGACTTAGCTAAGAAATCATCCATATAGTCTTCCATGAAATTATGCATCATATCATGAAAGATGGTGGTCATTGCTCTTTGATATGTGGCTCCAACATTCTTCAACCCGAATGGCATGACGTTCCAACAAAAGGTTCCCCACAAACATGTGAAGGTTGTCTTATCTTGATCCTTAGGTGCAATTTTGATTTGATTACACCCTGAAAATCCATCCATAAGCGAGAGCATTTCATGGCCAGCAGTCAAGTCCATGATGATGTCAATGTTAGGTAGAGGAAAATCATCTTTTGGGAAAGCCTTGTTGAGATCTCTAAAATCTATGCAGATTCTGATGCTTTTTTCTGGTTTGGAAATAGGTACAATGTTAGAAATCCACTCGGCATAGTCAATAGGTCTGATAAATCGGGCACATCCAATAACTTCTTTAGTTCTTCTTTTACCAATATGGCGATGTGCGAATGCATTTTCCTTAATTTTTGCTTGATCGGTTTTACTCCTACTGGTAGAGATAGGTGATGCATGATGAGTTTTGGATCAATCCCTGGAATATCGACATATGACCAAGAAAATTTGTTTTTCCTTTCTGTGAAGAATTTGATGAAGTTCGATTTTTTTTATTTGTCAAGGATTCTACGAGATGGACAGTCCTTATTGTTTCTTCATTGTCAATATTGATAGACTGGGTGGGTTCAACCAATACTTTAGATCGTTCCTAAAAGTGTTCGAGGAGTGTGTCAAATCTTCCATCCTTCAGTGCCTCAGAGAGGTTTTCACTATTGGATACACTCTTTGTTTTTAATTTTTTGAGATCTAATACTGCCATTGAATGGTTTTCACTATCAGATCTATTCCCTATTTTATTCATTTTGCAGCTAGAAAATTTGACACTCTCCTAGTTGGAAAGCTTCATTACGATGTTCAATGGTGGAATCTTTTTCGAGATTAGTGGAACAGAGGAAGTTGACAATGGCTTCGTCATTTGAAAAGAGGGGGATATTAGATGGCTCAGTTTGATCCCAATCTATTAATTTGGGATGTATCAGGGGCAAGGAGTCGTTGGATTGGCTGAAGTCAAATGCAGTAAGAGTCCCGATGGTAATGTCTTCGATTGTCCAATAGAAAAATCAATGTCTATAAGGTAACTCTCCTCTGAATTATTTGTTTCACTCTGATTCTGATCATCTTCATTGGAATCATCAATGTGTAGTGATCCTATTTCAAGCAGTCTATATCCTGAACTTTGACCCTCCTCACGTATAGGTGTATACTTTTGGACTACATAAATTTCCTTATCATGACAAGACTCTTCAGATAATGAATCCCACTCATACTCATTTGAATCAGTTTCATGAGCATCACTAGCTTGTAGTTGTAGGATTCTTTCAACAACTTGTTGTCTAGTTTCTTCTCTGAATTCTTCTCTATACCCAATCATGTTTTATCTTTGGCTTGCATTGTGACAGGTTGTATCGATTCTATGATGCCTTCTTTCCTTTTACCGATAGGACCTTTTCCCTCATATCCCATCTTTTACATGATTGTCTTTCTTTTTCCATATTGTTCTATCTGTACACTTGAGGTGGATGCTTGTGATGATTATTTATCTTTGTAAAACTAGTTTAAAACCTCCTTGTCGTCTAACTCATCCACTAATGTGCCTTCTCTTACAAAGGTTCCATCAAATAGTGTGGTGGGTTGTGATGATTGTTGTCTTGATGTTGATGGTTTTCCATATGAGTTTGGAGAAGATGAAAGTTGTGATAAACATAAGGATTGCTGAAATGGGTATTCCCCCATGCCTTTGTCTTTTAATTGGATCTTTTCAACTTGTTTTGATAAGGCATTGAGCTCACTTTCATGATTTGATGGAGTAGACTCATTGGCAGCTTTGTCTTTTGACTGGTCCTTCTTCTCAACCCACTTTGACATAGAACTTGGTTTTTTTTCACTATTGGATGAGCTAGGCATTGGAGATTCCCTGTTGTGCGGCACAAAAGTGTCTTGTGTTGTTTTGAGGGTGTTACAATACTGGGGGTTGTTGGAATCAACTGAGATAGTGATTTCTTTCCCATTGAAAGGAAACTTTAGACACTGATGGTATGTTGACGGTACCACCTGCATCTCATGTATCCAAGGACGTCCCACGAGTATGTTGTATGTCAACTCTTTATCTAACACTTGGAAAATTATTTCTTTCACAACCGGTCCTACTTGAATGGGTAGTACAATTAGTCCTTGGGAGGATCTCTCCTCATCATCATAGGCTTTGATTGTGATCTTTCTCCTAGCATCTATAGCATTTTCATAATATCCCAATGAATAGACAAGTTTCAGAGTACAAATATTCAGGCCAGCTTCTCCATCTATTAAAACACGTTTGATGCGATGTTTGTGAATTAGGACTTCGATGTGGAGAGCATCATTATGTGGATAGTTGATGGATACATCATCATGTTTAGAAAATGATAAGCAATGTGGTGCGGTCAAGTGTCCCACCATAGTTTGGAATTGGAAAACTTCCAAGTTGTTTGGTACTGTGGTGGCGACTAGAGCTTGTTCCAAGATTTCCTTGTGAGCGGGTGAAATCTTGAGAAGCTCTAATATGGATATTTGAGCAGGTATCTTCTGTAACTTATCAACAATGTTATATTGGGTTGCAGGGACAACAGTAGTTGATTTGGACGTGGAAGGGGTAGCTCCTTTCAATGTTACCTTGGCTTGTCCTTGTGTGATTGCATTAACGGGTGTGTTGTCTTATTGCTCTCTTATTTTGATAATATATATTTGATGTGAGGTAGTGTCGACATCATGGTGATGATTTTCAATTGCAATGATGTTTTGTTCATGTTCAATGGCGTTATCATTGGTTGAGTTATCATTTTCAATAAAATTTGATTTGTCATGGGTTGGATCATCAACCAGCTCAATATGCAAAATGGTGGTGTCATAGACATAGTTTATGTTTTTTCCCTTAGTATTTGATGGCGAAGACTCTATTTTCTCATAGTTTGGAAGAGGGTTCTTGAATGCCCCATGTTCATTGTTTGTTTGGGGTCCTTCTACAAATATCATTCTATTGTCAATTAGATCTTGTATCAAGTGCTTCAACTGCATGCAGTCATTGGTTTTATGTCCCTTGTTGTGATGAAAGTTACATAAATGAGCATCATTCCACCATGGAGGTTTGACTTGTGGTTCCCAATTTTTTGGCTCTTGTAGTGTTATGACCTTAGCTGCGATAAGTTCTTTCAATGCGGATTCCAATGATTGTCCTAAAGGAGCGAACCTTCTTCGATTTCAGGAGGTTTGATATGATGTTGTTCTAGATCTAGCATTACCTTGATTGTTTCCTTGTTTGACATTCTAGTTGTTGTTTTGGGTGTTGGGTGGATCATTGTTTTGATTAGTTTTGGTGGGAACTATTGTTAGGTTGAACACAAGTTTTGTATTTTGGTTTTCGACTGCACCGTCGTTGTTACCTACATTCTTGTTTTGTTGCCAAAACTTTGGTTTGTCATTATGGTTGTAATTGTTAGAGGAGTTTGATGAGTTTTTTTCATTGTATATATTGATGACTCCTCTCTTGACCAAAGCCTCTCCGATTTTAATCCCATTTTCAATTAATTTTTTGAAGGTTGGGGGACATTGCAATTCCAATCTATAATGCATCTTGTCATTGAGGTTTTCAATAAATATTTCTAGCTTTTCCTTTTTAGGTACGGGACGAGAATATCGTGTGAATAGCCTTCTCCATTTTTGCAAGAATACAAGGAATGATTCACCCTTCTTTTGTTTCAAGTTACAAAGATCTTTCATGGTGATGCCATGTTGGATATTGTAAGAATATTGGGTGATGAACTTGTTGACTAATTCCTCAAAGGTGTTAATTGGTGGAGCGAGTTTGGAAAACCATTCAAGGAATTTTCCCCCTAAGCTACGTGGAAATAATCACATCAAGTAAGTTTCTTCATAGGAAAATTTGAGACTCATGGTTCTAAATTCCCTTACATGATCAATGGGATCAGTTTTTCCATTGTATTTGTCGTACTTAGGGAATTCACATTTTTTTGGAAAGGGAATCATGTGAATACTTTGATCAAACGGATATGGACAGATGTCTTGGATCAAGTATCATTTTGAAGTTCCCCTTTGCATGTCAAGCATTTGTTGTTGGAGGTTCTTTACTAGATGAGTCAAGGCAACTACTTGTTCGGGATCATTTTTGGGTTTTTTGGGAGGTTCTTTTAGTTGATTTACATCAAAGTCTTCCAGAGATTTAGCACCTTGTTTAGCTAACATAAGGAGGTATTTTTCCCCATTTCTTTTGAAAATATTTTCTAAACATTTGTGGAAATTGGGGTCTTGTTCAGCATGTTGAATATCTTCTTTGGTTACTTCTTCCCCTTCAGTGTTGTTGAGTCCATAGAAAGGATTCTCTCTAGCCTCAGCCGCCATGGTGTTTTGTGTTTCACTATTTTTAGTTTTGGTGTTTTGAGTCTCAATGATTGGAGTTTCAATGGTTGGAGCTTCAATTTTTGGAGTTTCAATGGTTGGAGTTTCAATGTTTGGCTCTTTAACATTTTTATTTTCGAGTCCTTTTTCCTTGAGCTTTTGTTTTTGCAACCTTGTTTGAATGGGCATACAATTGTTATAGTTTAGACTAAACTTTGATCTAAGTTTTGGAAAAGTACCAAGGATTACAACTAAGTCAAATAGAATGAAAAATTCTAATGAAAATAAGTATTTTTTTAAGCTTCATTTCGTGATGAGAGGATGATAAATCCTGATGATGAAACTAGGCTTAATAATCAAAGGTGTGATAAATTTGATGATTTTGGTAATTTGAGATGTTAGATCTTGGTGTAGGTTAAAGAATTCCACTTGTAGAGGTATATTTAAACAAGTTTAGATTCTAAGGTACCTAAGGAATGATTTTTCACTTGAGAAAGTTTTGAAATTTTGAGTTCAAACCATGAAACCGGAGACAAATTTTCTTCCTATAAAAGATACTCAAATCTTTGGAAAAGTCTTGTATTTTGACAATAGTAAAATGAGTACAAGTTGGAATTGTTCTTTGAAGCTCTTTTGTAGAAATTGAAGACCAACCTCTCTCTAAATTCGTAGAGTGTTGAGAGGAATTTTTTATGTTCTCTTGGACTAAGAACCTTGGACTTGGGTTTCTGGATTTTAATCTTTCGTGAGATCATTTGATAAAGCACATGTGCAGACTCTATTGTTACTTAAGGAATGGTTGAACACTGCTGAGGATTCCCAGGATGAGACTCACTATCAAACAGGAGATGAATCTGGGTCACTAGTTTTGTGGTTTGCAAACTACGCCAAAACAGAGGAAAACTGTGCCAGAACATAAGCAAATTGCACCAAAATAGAGGCAAATTGTGCCAAAATAGAGGCAAACTACGCCAAAACAGAGGAAAATTGAGCTAGAACAAAGGAAAATTGCACCAAAACAGAGGCAAACTGCGCCAAAATAGGGGAAAACTATGCCAGAATAGAGGCAAACTGCACCAAAAAAGTTACAAGATGTGCCAAACTGGGAGAATAAGACCATTTCTTCAAAGTTTGTTTAATTCTTCAAATTTTCCAGTTAGAGACTTGGTTGTTTTGATGAATTTTTTTCTGAATCAAGGTTTTCACTTTCAACATGTGATGTTTGTAATTGAAATTGGTTTTGAAAACACTTTGATAAAGACACATCAAGCAATGTATAATCCTAAGGCTGTGAAAGACTGTATTCTTTTGGATTCCACACGGTTTTTACCCCAACTGCACTTATTCTTAGCGATGAATTCAAAAGCTTAGCCACACAGGCTCCCCCTTATAGTGCACTCACTTCTCAAGTCAACTAAGCTTCCAGCCCCCATAAAACTCCCATGACAGTCTAATCATCTCTACTAAAAGTTGCGAGAATATGGATGCATTTGCAACGACCGTTGTTGCACCAAAGAATAGATAAAGGTTTTTAGCCAAACTATAACAAGGGTTCTAGTATAGACATTATGTTCATGGTGGATAATCCATGCAGCAAGAGACCATTGCTACCCTTCTCGTTGGAACTATCCTCGTGATACTGGCCTTTGTTTTGGTATCCACATTTATATATCGGCTAGAAGTCACTTGGATTTAGCGTGTTACCATTTGGGTCATTCCCTTGGGTGATTACTTTTTCCCACAAGGTAGGCCCTCTAAGATTAAAAAAAAAAGAAAAAAGAAAGCAAGTATGCCCGTAGTTCGATCACTCTTTATTCTGCATGAATAAAGAGAGAACACATGCTATATACTCCACTCACACTCGCAGATAAACATGAATGGGTCTGGATTTTTGGTCACCCAGTTAAGGGAAGAGCATATGCCTACCATCCATTAAGCACAAAAGACATGGTGTTCATTAATCCTTTAATTAAGCTATGTTCCTAACTTAACCAAAAGGAAACAATTAAATCCCTTCCAGCCCCTGCAATATATCAATAGTTTATGTTTGAGTCTTTGACAGCAAATCTGGGAAACCTGCAAGATAAATACATAGAGTATTAGCTCTCATATTTAGTGAAAAACAATGAAACTACAAAATGTACCAGAACAGAGACAATATGCGCCAATCTGAAAGCAATATTCGCCAGAGAAAGTGTCGTTTGTGCCAAAAGTCTCACATCCGAACCTGCGAACATAAATTTTCCATAATGTTAAAAAAAATGGGGCAAGGCCCCATGGTGGGTGCCATTTTGTGTGTGTGTGAAATGTGGAAAGTTAGTATCAACACAAACCTTAATGAAACGAATTATATTAAAGATTCAAAGCAAATAATTTACTCTAAATTGCAATTTAATGAATCATTCAAGAGCGTCTCATTGTCCTCTATTCTTAATGATTCCTTTAACCTCTTGGCCCTCATATTTCTATGTGCACAAAGGCTATTAGAATGACACTTAAGAAACGAGATTATTATTCAACATGCAAGCTAATTAAATTCCTACATGAAACTAACTGGTAGAAATTATGATGGATATTATGATGAATGATGGATGATTATGATGAATGATGGGTGACTATGATGAATGGAAAAACTATGGTGGATACTATGGTGGTGATCTATATGATTCTATATATGATTCTACATATGCTCAAATGCAAACTCTAAATATACTAATTTAAAATGCAACTATGATGCAAAGGGTGGCATAAAATGCAACTATGAAGCAAAGTGTTAGTCTAAGATCTAACTCTGATGCAAAACATGATATAAAATGTAACTATAAGACTCCATAATGCTCCCAAGCTCAAACAATAAACCTACATGATAACTCTATTCAAAATTGGATACAAAATACAATGCCAAAGGGTTGTATTTATAGCCTTTTCCAAGCATCTTGTGAGGTGGCAATGATCGACAGCCCAGATTCAAACAAGGATGAACGACGGAGATGAAGAGAATCAAGAAGTTGTCCCCTTGACCAAAGACACCATGCCAAATGGATGGAGGAATCTCTTGACCAAAGGCATCATGCCAAATGGATGGAAGACTCAAGTGTGGGAAGAAAAGACCATGTGTTTGAAAATTGGTGGAAGATAATTCTAATTAAAAATTAGAATTATTTAATTTCATGTGACCTTGGTGAGGTGGCATGAAAAGTTGTAGATAATTCTAATTAAAAATTAGAATTATTAGAATGTCCCCTTGACCAAGGGCAACATGCCAAATGGATGGGAGAATCAAGTGTGTGAGGAATAAGCCATGTGTTTGAAAATAATTCTAATTTAAAAATTAGAATTATTTAATTTCATGTGACCTTGGTGAGGTGGCATAAAAAGTTGTAGACATGTGCTTGAATTCCTAATCTAAGATTAGTGAAACTTAATTAAATAAAACAAACTTTAGAAATTCGTTTATTTAATTAAATTAGAAGAATATGATTTTTTAGATTTGAAGAATTAAAGGATATGAACAATATAAATAAATTACAAATTTATTTATACGTAGTCAAATATTAATTAAATAACTAGTATTCAATTAATTAAATGATGTGACCGATTTTAGGTGTATACACATACAGAAAATGAATGAGTTAAACTAATTCAAACAAGATTAAGAATCCCTAAACCCATTACTCATGAAATGAACAATATAAAAAATAATGAATTCATTGAAACAATTGTTAACAAACAAAGAACAAATAATGAATTCAAGAAATTATATCGTTACCCATCTCATGTCGAAGTGTATTTATATTGATGTTGAATGTCAGACTGTTGTAATCAATACAAAGCCTCCATTATGTGTTGCAAAAGCTTCAATGTGTGTGCGATGTTGAACTAGAATGTGATGATAATTCATAACGTTCTCAAGAGGTAATTGTGTAGTGCTTCACGATGTAAATTCTAGATGATTTGTGAGAGGGTAGAGGTTTTTTTTATAGATTTCTTGTTTCAATATGGACAATCAAGATTTCATAGTAGAAGATCTTGATCAACAATTCAAAATTGTTGAGAGGAATTAGATGGGAAGAATCAGTGGTTTTAGATTGCATAATTTATGTGATTGATGAAATCAAGTTGAGTATTCAGTGGGATTGAAGAAATAAATTGAGGTTAGTGGGATTGAAGAATAGATGAATCGGTTAGGAAATAGATGAATTAGTTAGCCAATCAGAGTGAGTAATTAGTGGTAATTATTTGCTAAATCATAAAAGGGGTGAGGATAATTAATTAAATGAATATTTAATTAAAAAAAATTAGTTGAACGTGCAAGTCATGTTTGACTTTAACAAATAAATTTATATTTGTTTGTTAAACTTTTTGAATGTTGTTGAATAATTAATTTAATTATTCTGACTTAGAGAGGGGAAAGTGATTTAATTAAACTATTAAGTGATAATAATTTAATTGATTTAGGGGAATAGGGTTTATTAGCGATATAATTAAATAACTTGTGTTATTTAATTAATCAAGAGGAATAAAAGCTAGATTAATGATAAAATTGTGAATTAGTTAAATAATTAAAGATTATTTAATTAATAGAGGAAAATAGGGTTTTTGATGTAAATGATGTGAAATGCAATGATATTAAATGATAATGATGTCGATGATGAGAAAATTTCATTCAGGATGTGCGATAAGCGTTAGGTCATTTTTACATGTCTGCATTTTGCCCCTCTTTAAGATAAAGTACTAGTTGCTTTGTTTCAAAGAATTTGATGTTAAGATCAATATTTGAAAAAAAAATTAAGCCCCACTATGCCCTGATGGTCAGCGGAAAGATAATACAACGTTGGGATGCCCCCTCAAGAGGTTGGCCAGAAAAATCAATTTTTGGGTTAGGCTCGCGACAAGGTTCAATTTTAGTTCAAATTCATAAAAGGAAAAAAATTAAGCTTATAAGACCTTCGTTTATAGTTTAGGTGTTCCCAAGAGCTCATAATTTCAACCTAGGAGGGTTTCCTAGGTAAAAATTTAGGGTTTGGGGGGTAAAAATAGGGAATTAGGGTTCGTTTTACCTCATTTTCACTCTTAGCCCTGAGTAAATTCTTGTCTCTAGAGATCCTGTTTTGGAAATTTTTGATTCGTGATGCCGAGGATTGCAAGAGCCCCACATCGTGCAGAGGTGGTCTAGATTTTGGGAGGCCCACTAGCGTCGGTACTGCGGTATGTACCTTCTCCTTTCCTTTTTTTTCTTATCATTTTTGAGTAATTAGTGCTAGAAAAAACATTTAGCAATAGTGGTAATCTTGTAAAATTAATGCTTTTACATTGTTCTTACTGCTATTGTTGTTTTTGGTTGTAACGCTTTCACTTTTCACGACTGCTTTTTCCTAATCTATTCACTATAGCTTAATCCATTCGCTTTTTATTATCATAGTTGCTTAAGATGTTTGCTACTATCTTTGCATGAAATGGGCACTTTTGTGATTTTTGTGCGCTTTTGAAAAACTTGTTCACTTTTGTTACTTTTATTGCTATTGACAAAAATTGGGGCGCTATTGCATTTCTCAATCGCTATTGCTAAAAAAGTAACTGTTATTGTCAATTTTGAAAGTTTTAGAAAGCTTATTTGTAGTCTTAGGTTTGTTTTGTGATTTTATAAAAAATTATTAATGTCATGGGTTGGATGTTTGTAGGCAGTTCTTAAACTGCTTCTCTAGAGAGTGGCGGTCATGAGGGTTGTTTGACTTGATCGTTGGTTTCTAGGAGGTTGAGTGAGATATTTTGGATGTTGTGGGCCTATGACACATATGCTATATGTTGGAGATTCAATTTCATAGGGTGATGATGACCACCCTTGTGGAGAGATGGCACTCTAATTTGTCATCTTTTCATTTTCCAACCAGTGAGGCCACTATCACTTTGGAGGATGTTTGGAGGATTCTTTGTATTCCTATTCATGGGGATCCCATTACTTATAGTGTTATACAAGGTACCTGTGCTATGTGGCAAGTTCTTAGTGTTAGACATCTTCATATACATGATTCATAGATAGATTTTTCTTCGTTTATTGACAACGTTGATCCTCTATCTTTGGTCCTATGTGGTTTGATCTTGGAGCTCGTAGTACCTGATTGAAGAGGTAAATAGTTTCCTATTGGCTGGGGCATATGCATCGAGAAAATATTTGACCATGGCAGGAGGTACACGTGGGTCCCATGTCTCCTAGCTCATTTATATAGGGATATGCATGAGGTTTCCTATCGTGGAGGCATTTCTATCTCTGTTGGTGTTATATTGTTGAATTTATGGGCCTGGGAGCACATCCCAATGATTATATTTGATGGTGTTATGGACCAAGATCTAAAGGATCCATATTCTTATAGATATTCAAATTTTATGCACTACACCTGTCTTGGCTAACTATCTTATTGGCATCATGTTATTGATGATATGCCTACTTTTGTTTGGAGACCATGGTTAGGCTACGATGTCTGGGATGATGATTAGGAGAAACTCCCTTACTGCTAATAGACCCGATGGTTAATTGTCTGTGTTGATTTTCTCCTTGAGCGTTACCTACTAGATCAAGTTCTTTGTCAGTTTGGAGAGTGACATACGTGGTTTACAGATGAATATCATGCTCATTTCAGGAGGACCACTTGGGAGGTTAGGGTGTGGGGACCATAGGCTTCCTCTCTAGATGTTGTAGTTGAGTTCCATTGTCTTGCCCCATTTAGATGGGGGTGGCCAGTAGGTTTTGCAAACCCAGGAATGACACATAATTATGATCAATGGTGGGCTCGTCATGTTCCACTTTGGTTTACAAATATTGTTAGTGTTAGGCTAGCCATAGGGAGAGCTGGTGTTACTGGTCGCAGGGGTGAGAAATTTCATTGAGTAGTTGGCTAGAGTAGGAGATCAAGGTGAGCAGGTTGTAGGACGTGATGGGCATTAGGTTGGACAATAGCATCAAGATCAACCCTATCAAGATCAGCAGGTACCATAGGGTCCACCATAGATGGATGCAGCGGTAGCAACTCCGATTTCCCAATTGACTGTGGAAAGGGATGTAGAGATCACCCAGAGGTAGGTTGTTGAGGCACAAGTTGTGAAACTGAACGCAAAGAGAGATGGGCTCATGTAGGAACTTGCTACAAAGCGGCAGCAGAGACTAGCTACAGAGATTTCAATTGTCTCCTCTATTCACATGGCTCAATATTAGGCTTAGTGAGATCGGTTGATGCAATAGAGCACCTATTATTAGACATTATATGAGACATTTGTTCCTAGAGCATACAGGCATCCTCGCTTCGAAGAGCTCAGTGAGGTGATGGATGTAGAGTCAAGTGGCCATTCTGTCAAGAAGTTGCATCAGTCTCCCGTCATGCCACATCTATCTCCTCATCCAATCCAAGAGCAGCCGATATCTCCACATCGGGATGTCTAGCAAGGTTGAGTGTTCTTGATCTTTTATGATGTATATTTTATCAGATACTTTGTGTAGACATGATTTTTCTATATACATTCATCAACCCAATTGAGGCCTCATTAAATATGTATGTTTTTTGTATATGATATCACACATGTTCACTTGATGATGTATATGACATTCTCAATTTTGATGATTTATGAGATATACCATATTTTGATTTGGTTTTATTGTGTTATGAGATGATTATGGATGATGATGTGTACATGTTCATGTTTTGTACTTTTCTGATATATGCATCTGATATGGATGGATGGATGATTTATATATCTATGTGATGAATGATGATTTATTATGTATATGATGGATGTTGATAGATGATGGATGTGTGATGAATGTAGTACCAATGATATTTTGATGCAGGATGGAGTTAGTTAGAAGAAGTGTTTGATGATTTAGAGATGGATAGAAATTTGATGTTGTGAGTTACTGATGAGTTTTGATTTTTCTTTTCATAGAGGTTTTGTATATTTTAGCAATCCTTTTTTATGTAGCTAATAGACACGATGCACCATGGCATTAATAACCAAGGTGGAATTGTATCCATTGCGTGGACTTTGGCTCAACACACAAAGAATATTCTTGCTCATACCAGACATGCAGAAACCCTATTAGAGTATATGGTTGAGTTATGTTTAAAACTTTTTGAACCAATTGCACAGAGAAGTATGAAATACCTAACATGCAACTGCTACATGAATTGTCTAAAAATAGCTTCCATACACAAAATAAAGAAATTATTCGTTGTGGTAGTATCACAAAAATATCTCACAAATAGAACAAACAAAAATTGACCTTTAATGCCACCATTCCTTCTCTAAATCCTTATGGAAATCCTCGAGAGATCCTGGCAATGTGGTATTAAGATAAATAAAAAAGATAAGACTATAAAAAGATAAACAATGTTGTAGTATCACTTGTCATAGTTGTTTTGATGTTTCATAGTGAAATCCATTGATGATGTCTATTGTATAAATTTTTTATCTGTTAAGACTTACGTTTAGGATTGTTGATAATGATTTTCAAATAGGTATGGTATTCTATACTTAGGCATTATTTTAACTTGATATTTATCCATCCATTTTGATCTTTACCTTGGAATTTTTTATTTTGATGTTTGTTTTGTTTGTTGATTGTGTTGTCAAAGGGTGAGGGTGACAATTATTTATTGTGGATGGAACATTTATTGTGGATAAGTGATAATGGAGATAAGATCCTTTGTAATTTTTTGATTATTTGATGTTGTTTTTATTGTTTTTCAGTAAATTTAGAAACAAATAGGGGGACCTAAAGGGACTGACCTAGTTACTTGGGGGTTGATCAGAGATTATCCTTTCCTATGTTATGAACACATAGACATCGGAGTTCAACTGTGTTGATTGGCATTACTTTTGGAGATTTTCTAACTTTTATGAATGTTTGGGATTTTTTATAAAGTTTTTGAATGTTTTATGCTGTGTTTTGGGGGGCTAACCTAGTGCCTCAGGGGCTCATCGATGAAAGCCTTGCCTACGTTATCCACTCAGAGGCTCATAGTTTGCTTGTTTGATAAGAACATGTTTTTTTTCTTCTGATTTTTCAAATGTATCTTTGGATTTTTATTTACATTTAAAGACCATTATGGACACTTAAGGGGACTGACCTAAGGCCTCAAGGGCTGATTAAAGATTATCATTTCCTATGTTATACATGCAAAGACCACATAGTTTGACTGGTGTTGACTTAAAAGCATAACATGTTTTTGGGATTTTGATATTTTTGACTTAGTTTTGATTTTGTTTGTTGTCTGGATGTTTTTTATTTTGATAGTTTCAACTGTGATGGGATTTACAAGGATCCAATCTGCTACCAGTTTCAGGAAGTTGCCCCCACTTCGAGACAAGATTATTGTCATTAGGGGAGAGAGATTTTTATGGTACAGCAAGGTTCAACACTTGATCAGTCATCGAGCCATGGTTGGTTTTTGTGTTTTATTATGAGAAGAATGGGGTGGATGCTTTAGATAGTGTTGATAGATAAAGATGCGGGTCTTATTCAAATGTAGCTCATGTTTGATAGGTTTTTAGTATAGTACGAAGCACCACAAAGTGGTTTTCACTTAAAGAACATTTTATTTCCCTTTACTATTTTTCTTGCTTTTTAAATTTTTTTCTTTTTTATCCTTTTTTTTAGATGCTCTAATGTGTTTAAGTATAATTTTTTTAAGAAGATCGTTGCTCAACAATTCGGCTAAAGGTTCTCCTTCAGGAGTAGCCAATTGATAAGCTCCAGAGTCATAGTTTGTTGTGATGATAAAAGGAACTAACCAATTTGGTTCAAACTTCCCCTTCCCATCTTGATTTAGTTGGATTTTTTTATTCTATTTGAGTATTAGGTCACCAAATTGAAAGATTCTATTTTTTATCTTTTTGTTGTAGCTTCATTTAAGCTGATTATGACAAACCTAGAGATTTTTTAACACACTCAAACACATTTCATCTAAGAGTTCCAACTCATTCAATCTAGACACCAGATATTCCTCATTGCTAACCATGCCTTTGAGGGATACTTGTTGTGAGAGGATTTCAACTTCAATAAGTAAGACTGATTCAGATCTATAGACCAAAGAAAAAGGTGTGACACCTATAGGTGTGTGAATGTTGGTTCGCTAAGCCATAGGGATGGATTTAGTTACAAATTCCAATCACGAATGACGTCATTAATAGTATTTTTTAGTATTTTTAAGATGGTTTTATTGGACACTTCAGCTTGATCGTTTCCTTGGGGGTAATAGGGTGTTGAGAATTTTTGTTAGATAGTAAACTTGGAACAATTATCATGAACATCTTGGTTTTTTGAATGGGGTTTCGTTTTCCATTATGATAGTTTGGGGAATTCCATATCAACAAATCGGATAATTCAAGATAAATTGGGATATTTGTTTGCTAGTGATGTACTTTAATGGAATTGATTCTATCCACTTTGTGAAGTATTTAGTTGCAGTAATAATGAACTTGTGCCCATTAAATGAAGTGGGAGAGATTTTACCTATTAAGTCTAATCCCCATTGTGAGAAAGGTCGCGATGTTGTTATAGATCTCAGTTCTTGTACTAGTGCATGAACAAGATCACTATGTTGTTGGCATTGTTAATATCTTTTTGAGAAATGGATGCATTCTTGTTCCATTAAGGGCCAATAGTACCCTATTCTTAGAAACTTATGTACTAGATTAATTCCACTTGCATGAGACCCACAAATACCTTCGTGCACTCCCTGTAAAGTGGATTGAACTTCTTCCACATTGAGACACGAAGTAATGTTTAGTCTAGACAACTTGCATCTGTATAGGGTATCTCCTAAGACAATGAATCGAGAGGTTCTATGGACAATTTTTTTCTTTTGGCTTGTCATTAAGTCAGGAGGTATGATACCATTTTAGATATAGTTAAATGTATCTTGGTACCATGGTGAATTAGGACCAACAACATCACAAACCAATTCTGATTTTGGGATATTGATTTCGGTATAAGGAGTTGCTCTACAAGGAATTCGTATTTAGGAATGTTTTGTGGAATGTCGAGAAGTGAACCTATTTTCACCATAGCATCAGTTGCTCTATTTTTTATCCAGGGAACCTATTCAAAGGTGATGATGACAAAGTATTGTTTGAAATTATCCACTATTATTTTATATGGCATTAGTTTATCATATTTGTTTTATATTCATCATTGACTTTCCTTATTACCAACTGAGAGTCTTCATAAACTTGTAGTTCCTTTATCCTCCATTTTATGGCCATCTCCAATCCTATGATTAGCGCTTTGTATTCAAATATGTTATTTGTACACCAAAAAGAAATCCTATAAGCCTTAGGTATACTATCTCCCTGTGGTGTGAGAGATGAGATACCTACTCCTGAGTCATGTTGAGTGTGGGACCCATCAAAGTACAAGGTCCAACGGCTAGACTGATCAATTAAAAGGATGCTTTCATCTAGGAATTCTATTATTAAAGGTTGGTGATCATCCATTGGTGCTTCTTAGTCAATCTATTATGATTTTCCTTTGATAGCTTTTTTGTCTATGTACTATATTTCAAACTCGCTCAGTATCATTACCCATTTAGTGATCTTTCCTATTAGAGCTACTTTTTCCAATAGGTACTTTAGGGGATCTACCTTTGATATCAACTTTACTTGTCTATTTAAGATGTAGTGTCTCAAATTTTGTGTCACAAAGATGACACATAGACACACTCTTTCTATGGGTGAATAGTTCAATTCATAGCCCACTAATGTTTGGTTGATATATTGCTCTTTCCTTGTTTTTGTCATCTAGTTGTGCTAGGAGAGCTCCTAATGTTGTTCGTGTTGTAGACACATATAGGATCATTGCTTTATCTAGAATTGGTGGCATTAATATTGGAGGAGTGGGTAGATACTCCTTGACTTGTTGGAATGCCTAATCACATTTTCCATCCCATTTGAATGTTATGTCTTTATGTAGAAAATGGTTGAAAGGATGACACTTGTCTACCAACTGTGCAATGAATCTCCTGATGGACTGTAGTTTCCCTTGTAGGATTCTTAGTTGCTTCAATATCCTTGGAGGAGTCCTTTCTAATATATATTTTACCTTGGCGGGATCTACCTCAATACCTCTTCTTGATACTGTGTACCCCAACAGTTTTCTAGATGTTACTCTGAATACACACTTCTTTGGATTTAGCCTCAAGTTGTATTGTTCTAGCCTGTCAAATAATTTTTATAGGTTGTTCAAATGGTCTTCTCATGCAGCATATCATGAAAGATAGTAGTCATTGTGCGCTGATAGGTTGCCCCTACATTCTTTAGACTGAATGGCATAACGCTCCAGCAAAAGGTTCCCCATGTATAGGTGAATTCTAATTTATGTTGGTCCTTGTGGGCTATTTTGATCTGATTGTATCCAAAGAATCCACCCATTAATGATAGAATTTCATGCCCTGTAATTAGGTCTATGATCATATTGATGCTGGGTGGAGGGAAGTCATCCTTCGAGCAAGCCTTGTTTAGATCCCAGAATTATGTGTAGATTATTATGCCCACAGTGGGATTTGATACTGGTACTAGATTAGACACCCATTTAGGATAGTCAATGGGTCTGATGAAGCCCACATCTAAGAGTTTTTTAAGTTCTACTTTTAGCAAAAGTGGAATATGTGGATGCATCTTCTATAGCTTCTTCTTGATGGGTTTAGCTCTAGGAAATATGACTAGGTGGTGTATGACCAATGCCCTAGCATGTCAGCATATTTCCATGAAATTTTCTTTTTCTTTTATTGATAAATGTTGATAAGTTCAATTTTTCTTCAAGATCAAGTGATGCCACATGATATGTGATTTTGGGTGTTTTTGTTGTGCCAACATTGATAGGTTTGGAATCTTTAAGTAGGAGTGTTGATTTCTCTTGATATTCTATGGTGGGGGGATTGGATGTTCCATCTTCGGGCACATCAAAGAGGTTTTCACCTTCATATGCATCCTTTTTTTTTCTCTTTTTCGGATCCGATAAGTCCATGTTGTGGTTTTCTTTAGGGGACCTCTTTTTTATTTTTTAATTTGTAGTTTTATTTTGTGACTGGAAAACAAAATCTCCCCCCCCAAAATATGCTCCTTAATCTAGTTCCATTACAAACCCTACTTTGTGATCTCCTTAAGGTATATTTGTGCAAAGTCCCATGAACTCTGCAATAGCCTCATGATTCTAGAATGTATCCAAAACTAGAGTATGATGTTGTTGGTCCAAATCTATCAACTATGGATAATGCAAGGATATTTTGTCATGGGTATTTGCAAAGTTTATGGAAGTCGTAACTAGGTTAGGGACATTTATTTTTTTAAGGCTTCATAAGGTATCTAACTTGTATTCACCAAAGTCATAGGAATCCCATTCATACTCATTAGAATCCATCTCAATATGGTCATCATCAAATTTGGTTTCAGATGTAGGTTCAATGATGATAGTAGTTATGTTGAGGTCGTCAAACATGTTTTGGATATACATATAGTCTTCTTGATGTTTGCAAATATCCAATGTCTCAACAATGGTAGAAGTAGATTCTTCTTCATAGGAGGTTTTTTCAGTATTTGGGGTAATCACGTTAGATGTACCATAACCCAATCCAATATTTTTGGGCACCTTTCCATAATAATTGGTTCTCTTCTACCTTGTCCATGTAGACCAAGGACATCTTTTCCAATGAACCTCATGTTTTTGGCTAGCAAATATCCTTTACTGATCTGGTCAATAGGAAGGGGAGGTAGTGGCTATTCCCTTCCTTCTTTGTAGATCCATGAAGATAAATCTTCTTTCCATACTTCCTCATCTTGCATATATCCCCACTTAGTGAAGATGGTGGGTTTGGCTATCATCATTATAGCTTGAACATGTCTGATTTTTTTTGGTCATCCATATATTTCCAGTGTGGGAGGAAGCATCCCAATAAAAAAAGGCTAGTTGAAGTGGTATTCTCCATAGCCCTTATCAAGTACTTGGACCTTGGTATCATATTTAGGTAGCTTAGTTGATGATGGTGTGGTGGAGGAAAAATCTAGTGTTGTTGGGTCAATGTATGAAAAGGAGTGGAAGGATATATCATTTCTAGGTATTTGAAGGATCTTTTTATATTTTTCTTCCAACTTAGAATAGTAATGGAAAGGTTCAAGGTTTTCATACATGGAATTTCCTTATTTCCATGAGGAAACTTTACAAATTGATGGAATTTAGATGGTACTACTTTCAAAGCATGGATCCATGGATGACCTAAGAGAAGGTTGTATAGAAGCTTGAGATCCAGTACTTGACATGTAGTTTCTATTATTGTTATTCATATCTAAACAAGTAGCCTAATTGTCCCTTTTGATTTGTGCTCCATGTCATCATAAGCTTTGATGGTGATGCTTTTGTTTTTATCTATAACATCATTAGAGTATCCCAGTTGTTTCATAAATTTTAAGGTACAAATGTTTAGACCTACACCGCTATCTATGAGTACCCTCTTGACTTTGTGTTTGTGGACACCTAGTTCTAAATAAAGGGCTTGATTGTGGAATGATTTTTGTAGAAGATCTTTCTCAGAAAAGACTAAATGGTAGGTGGATGTGATATTTCCAACCATGGCTTGAAACTGATTAGCGTCAAGGTTGTTTGGGACTAACGTTTCGACAAGATTTTTCTCCAATATTTCCATATGTGTTGGTGACAGTTTTAAGAGATCAAGGATGAAGATTAGGGAGGGATTTTTCTTAAGTTGGTCCACAATGCCATAGTAACTTGATCACTTTCTTGTGTCTTTTACTTGATTTGGTGATCCTTGGATTGTTACTCTTCCCCTTTGGGTAGTCACATTAAATTTTGGATCTCTACCTAATATGGTTAACATACGAATGGTATGATCATCATAAATGTGTTCTAGAATGGTATCCTTGTTATAAGAGAAGGTGAACTTACAATAATATTGTTCTTTTCCTTTGTCGTTTCCCCTAGAATGGTTGGGGATTGGATCTTTGTAGATCTTTAGGTCTTTATTTCTGGGACAAGGTTTGATGTCCACTTCTCCCTTTTCAATTAAATCTTACACGATGTTCTTGAGTCTCATGCAATTGTAGGTAGTGTGCCCCTTGATTTTGTGAAATTCACATTTGTCATTCTCATTAGACCAAGGGGGTTTGAAGTTGGGTTCCTCATAATTTTCTCTATCATTTATCGTGATGAGGTTCTTTTGGACTAGTTTGTGCATAATGACCTTCAGGGATTCTCCCAATGGAGTAAACTTTCTTCATGGTTGGTGTTGTGCATGTTTTGCACACACACCCCACTGAAGGCAGGGACTCCCTTTTTTCTCTTTTTCATTGCTTCTGCTGACTTGGTCCCTACTCGCTTGCTTCGCTTTTTCCTTCATTTTTTTACTTTGGGGAAAAGTTTCCTATAGATTTTGGATGTTTCTATGATTCCTAAGTGAACTTCCAAGGTTTCGTTGAGTTTTGTGAAGTTGTGGGAATTTCTCTACAGGTTGTTGTCCCTCTGTTGTCATTTGTAGGATTCCATGTGTGGGTTGTCGTCCCTCCATAGCCGTCTGTGAGATTTTGTGTGTAGATCATCATCCTTATGTTTTCGTCTGCAGGATTCTATGTGCAGGTCACCATGTGCAGGTTTTCGTGTGTGGATTGCCATTTTTAAGGAAACGAACCCTCTGGCTTCCCCCTTCCAAATCTTTGCATTTCCAAAAAGGGTGCAAACTTCAAGTTTTCATCATCTAGGGCCCATAAAATGAATGTATTCACATGCCTAAATGGGTTTGCATCAAATTATCCAAGTGTTTAGACATCGCAAAAACTTCACTACAGAAGTTCATCTGTGGAAGTCCATCTATGGAATTTCGTTTATGCAATGTCATTACAAAAGGGCGCCAGACCCTCCAACTTCTACATCCTAAATTTCTGCATTTTTCAAAATGAGTCAAATCTTAAGGACATATGTCTTGGCACTCTTCCTACCCCTTTTCCCACATGCTAAAATTGAAAAATCTCAAATTTAGTAAGTTTTGTGAAGTTGTAGGAATTTCACTGCAAGTCGTCATACCTTCGTCGTTGTCCACGGGATTTCGTCTGTGGGTCACCATCCCTCCATTTCCATCCATGGGATTCCATGTGCAGGTTTCCATCCCTCCATCTCCATCCATGGTATTCCTTGTGCGGGTCGCCATCTGCGAGATTCTAGGTGCGGGTTTCTGTGTGCTCAATGTCATTTTTAAGGCAATGGACCCTCTGGCTTCCACATTCCAATTTTTTGCATTTTTTGAAAGGGTCCAAATCATTACAGAATAGGACTAGGCACCCCTTCTAATGCATCTTACATGTGTTTAATTTGAAAAACCTCAAAATTGCTAAGAGTTGTGGCTTTGCGGAACTCCGCATGTGGGTCATCGTCTCCTAAAAGTCGTCACTTAACGACTGATCTTTAACGCCTTTCCACCTCATAGCGCCTACATCCTTCAAACCCACAAGAGCATCAAAGCTTCATCTAATGACTTCAAGTGTATCACAACCCATTTTCGCCCTTACTTAATCATTCCTTAGGGGATTTTCCCTTTCATCACCGTCCCTAGTTTGTCTGAAGTGACTAAGTCAAAATGTTATGCAGGTCGATTCATGTGGGCGGCCGCATCCAGGTGGTTGTTTCCCCATTTCCGTTACCTAATGTCCTTACACCCCCTTCCTTCCCCATGGCGGGTTCTGCAAGGGGATTTTCCCTTGCCCAAATTTTAAATTTTTTGGCACACACGTCAAGTCCTCGAGCTCACTACGGGTCCACTTGTGGATCGCCATCCCTCCAACACCGTTCCTAATAGTGAACATACAATGGCGGCCCAATAGGTCCCTCCCACATCTCCTAATTTTTTCTAACTTTCACACGTATCCCTTAACGTCTGAGGCACCTATAGGTCCTATAGTGCGGAATTTTTCCTATGGGTCGTCGTGCTCTAAGTTTCGTTGCTTGACCGCGAAGACTCCAAATATCCTTTGACCTTCCTACACCTGCATGCCTTAGACCTGCAAATGCATCAAGATTAACTTGGTAACTTCAAGTGCCTTACAATTGATTTATGCATGTTTCAAAGCGCCTCACATGGAATTTGATCGCCAAGTTCACCATGCAGAACCTTTTGCTATGAGTGGCTACCTGCAGGCCTCCATGGCCTCGACATCATCCTGCTACTAGCTACTCTAAATGGCTTTCGGCCTAGGGGAAACCAGCACCCCTGAACCCACATTTATGTTTATGGTCCAAATGAGCTCCAAATGTGGAACAATGATGAATATTATGATCTTTTAATGATGCATGGATGGATCTAGCAATGAGTTTGCAAGATTTGACTAACATTTTCCTTGATTTACAAATGAAAGCACTTACTGCACCTCTTGTGTGCGGGATTCATGGAACCATGCTAAAGCCGTAGATTTTGTTGTGCTCAGAGGGTGATTGCAACCACCAAAGGAGTCGCTTATCTGAATATTGACGTCAAGGGGAGTTTTACCTAATTGACTAAGTCTGCTTAAGAATCTATGTTAGGCAATACCAAGTTGAGAAATGCTTTCAAACAAGGAGCAGGAGGGAGCTATTTTATTTTACACCGAATGATGATGATTGTTAGGAGTTGTCCACCGGAATCAAGAGCGGGATATTTGCTTCTTGGTGACACGAATCAGTAACAAGACCCATTCGATTGGCTGAAACGATGTTGCAAATATATCAGAAAGGGGACAACCTTCAATAGTTTCTAGCTACAACAGAGAAGGCAGCTAGAAGACAAAACAACTATAGTGGCTAAAAGACAAAATAGGGAAGAGGACAAAAAAATATATTTTATATTGACATATATTTGGGGGTAGGTGAAACCCTAATGTAAAATGAATTTGAGACACACAATGTAAATGAATCCTGGCCACTCATTTGGGCTTTGGAAAACTATAAATAGGGTCTTGCTCCTCATTTTTAAGGAGTGATGGATTGTTGTAAGAGGCATATTGCAGCAATAGAAGGAAGCATTGCATTATTTTATGGGTGTTTTCTTCAAACTTGCTCATTGTGCATGCATTATTTAACCTCCACTTTAGTGTTAGTTCTAGTTTCTTGAATGTCTTTAATAGTGAATGTTGTTACAGTATTGGATGCACTTCCAAGCTCATGATTTTTGTGATTTGTTGATGATGAATCACTTTGCAAACAAATTTTGAGCTGCTTAACATTGCTACAACTAACTTCAGTTGTATGTTCATGGGGTGAATGCAAAATCTAAAAATTAGCAGACCTTAGAATATTGCATTGGTTTTGTGTAGCTATAGGTTTCTCTTGGTCAAGCAAAACTTGGTTATGGGAGTCTGTCTACTGTAGCATCCTCTATTGTTATTGTTCATTCATAGCTTAGATTTAGAACAGCCCTATCAACCCTTTCTCTTTTTCTATTCATTTTAACTCCTTGTTAGAGTAGGATTCCAAGCATCAAAACAATGCTAAATTTGATGAACATAGTGAGTTTCAGCTTGTTGTTCTGAGTGGGCAGCCATTTTTCATTCACTTCCAACACTTTGAAACTCCATTTGCAGATCTAACTTCCCATTCTTTGTAAACCATAAAGGCCACCCTATGATTACTAACATATCATCTCAACCAATTGAACTATTCCAAGCATTTTCATGACCTGACACCCAAGAGACCTTGGGGTGATTGTATGAAACTTAGTTGCAAATTTTCACCTTTCAAGAGAGGTGTTGCACTTGTGCATTGTCTATGTTGAGAAGTGCCAAAACACCCATCAACAGTTGGTTGTACTACCGAGGTGGTCTCCTTTCATTATCTTGTCCTTGATTCTGCTATTGGTTGTTGGGTTGGTTATTGGGTTGATTATTCTAAGTCCATATCTAAGTTGATTGTTCTATTGATACTTGGGTTGGTTGTTTTATTGATAACCTTGCTATGTTGTTTGAACTTGATTTTGTGGTATATTAGGAGTTTGCACATTGCGTACAACCTTAGCTTCAACTACTCCATTATTGATTATGTTCTTGATATTTTTTCTATTGATAATTGGGTTGGTTGTTCTATTGATAACCTTGTTATGTTGTTTGAACCTGATTTTGTGGTATATTAGGAGTTTGCACATTGTGTACAACCTTAGTGTTAACTACTTCATTATTGCTTGTGTTCTTCTTTTTTTTCCATATCTTTGGTTTGTCATTTGAAGTAGAAGGTTGATCTTTAGGTTTGTAAAGTTTGATCACTCCCCTTGCAATAAGGGCTATTTCGATAAATATGCCTTTCCCAATAGTTTCCTCGAAATTGTTTGGGCATAATACTATGAGGTTGTAATTGATATTTGCATGCACATTGGAGATGAAGATATCAACAAGTTGTTTCTCTGGAATGAGCCACTTAATTTTGCTCGTTTTGTGTCTCCATCATTGTAGGTACGAGGCAAATGATTCACCTTAATTTGTTTAATTTTATAAAGATCGGTGATCATAATGTTGTTCTATGTTATACAAGAAATGGCTGAAAAACTTATATGATAATTCATCAAATGTTTTGATACCTGGTGGTAAATGAGAGAACCAATCTATAGTGGGCCCACTGAGACTCCGTGGAAAAATTCTTATCAAGTAGGTTTCATTTCATTGTAGTTCCATGCAAGATAATGAAAACTTACATACATGCTCAATTGGATCTCCTTTCTCCCTATACTTGTCAAATTTTGGTATTTCAAATCCTTTGGGGAAAGGTACCATGGATATATTTTGATCAAATGGATATGGACATATGTCTTGGAGAGCATAAATTTCTTCTTTGGATTTCCAATTTGTATATCCGATATCCTTTGATTGAGTGTTTGAAGTTGCACATTTATGTCATTGTTTGGTGTGCTTTCTTGAGGACTTTGGGTGTTATAGATCTCTTGTCCCATGACATTTGTTTGGTCATAAAATGGACATTATGTGTTCATGGGACCTTGGGGACCATGTTGCATATAAGGCATGTTGGTTCTTTGTTGTGTGCCTTGATATTGACTTTGAGGTGTTCCTTGGTACTAATTTTTTGGTCCTCCTTGTTGTTGGTGTTAAGTATTTTGATTGTGGGTTTGTTGAAAAAAAATTTGTTGAGTTTGGGGTGTACTTTGATAGCTCATTTTTGGTACACCATGTTGGTGTGAGTTTTTTTTAAGGCTTCCTTGATGTTGTGTTAACAATATAGCTTGTTGTTGTGGATTGTGTTGAAGGGTACCTTAGTATTGCATTGGTGGTACACCTTGTTGTTGTGAATGTTGTTGAAGGGTGCTAGGTATTGTGTTGATGGTACACCTTATTTTTGTGAGTGTTGTTGAAGGGTACCTAGGTATTTCATTAATAGTACACCTTCTTGTTGTGAGTGTTGTTGAAGGGTACCTTGGTATTGTGTTGATGGTACACCATGTTGTTGTGAGTGTTATTGAAGGGTACATTGGTATTGCGTTGATGGTAGACTTTGTTGTTGTGAGTGTTGTGAAAGGTTACCTTGATGTTGTGTTGATGGTGCACCTTGTTGTGGTTGATTTTGAAGGTTACCTTGGTATTACATTGATGGTACACCTTTTTGTGGATTTTATGATAATTTCCCTTAATGATATTGTAAGTTGTTGGAAGGATCAATGTATGAAGTGTTTTGTGGTATGTATTTCCCTTGTGATTTGTTACCATCTTGTTGGTCCATCGGAATTTTTCCCATGTTTTTCATAGTGTTATGTTGTGGTGCATTTTGGGTTGTATTTCCTTGATATTGTTATGCCACAAATACTTGTTCAATTTGTGATGTTGGTCTAAAAAATGGGTTATTCATGGGTTGTGTTTGATCATTAATTTTTGAAAAAAATGGTGGTATGTTGGGATTCGTGGTTGGTTTTGGAACTTGTCTAACTACCATTTGATCTCTTAGTGGAATAAGATTTGGATCTTTTAGGATGTCCACATTGAAGTCAATGGGTAATTTTGCACCACTTTTTGCTAATGTGAGGAAATATGAGTTTGGATTTTTCCAAAGAATCTTGTCCATAAGCTTTTGCATCTTAGGATCTTTGGAATATTCTAATAGTTTCTTATCAGTAAGTTCCTCATCACTATCACATTCTTATATGATCACAACATTGGAATTTGGAAGTTGATTTTGACTATCAATCATGTTTTGGTTTTTAAGGAGTACTTCCTCATGACTTGGTGGTTGGTCTTGCATTGCTTTAAATGAGGGTTCCTTTTGAGGAATTGCAAGGTCACTTGGTTTATAACCCCATGGGTTGGTTTCATCATTAGTGATGTTGGTTTTTGGTACACTTGAGCTACTTTTTTTGTCTTTTATCTTTTTCTATGTTGAGATCTTGTGGTTGTCATAAACAGTTCCAAGACCTTGGGAAATTCGGTGATCCCTAACTATGGAATGAAATGGTGTTTTTTTTGGGGGTATTTTCTATTTAAAAGGTGTTTTGTAAGCTAGGATTTATCTATTGCCACATAGGAGGTGGTAATATTGGTCTTCCAACTACAAGATCAACTTTTTGTTCCTCTTTGTCTACAATAGTAGTCATGTTTCTCCACTGAGTGGGTGTTTCCTTTCTCTCAAACATGAAACTTCTCAAGCTACTAATAATTTCGAATTTTTCACCTTTGACTCATGTGAGATTTGGTTGTATGATATGTGTAGTAAGATCTAGTTGTTGAAAGGGAGCAGTAGGATGCCAAATGGTCATAAAGTGAAACCTTTTTCTTTTGATCTTTTTCTATCTAAAAGAATGATGAATGATGATGATGTAAAAGAAAACCTTTTGGAAAAAGGTGTTGGTGTTTTACTATGGTTTTTGTGATACTCAAGACCCTAAAGTATGAGTGATGTTTGGTGGATGTTTTGGAGATGATGCTAATTTTGGGATTCAAAGTTTAGAAAACTTGGACCGATATTTTACTTCATTTTTCTAGAGGATATGTTTGACAATCTACTTGAACTATCCTTGAGGTGCAAGCAAATGTTAATATCTTAGAAATCAAGAGTAAGGAAATAATAAAAGTTGTGTTTTGTTTTTGAATCCTAAAACTAGGTTGATGTGTTTTATTTTTGCAAATGGATATGGAATAATGAAGATATGATGTGTTTTGGAGGTCTAACTATTTTGTTTTCAAAAGATGAAAGATTAACTAGTTTCATATCAGTTTCTGATTTGCACCAAAAATAGGGAAATAGTGGTAATCTTTAGAACAATAGCGTTTCAAATTCAAGACAAAAGCAGTCAAACTTAGAGCAATAGCAGTCTCTGTTTCTAGTTGTGACTAGTAATAGAGAAAAAAATAGCGGTAAATTTGACAAAAGTGGCCCTGTTTAGGTCAAAAGCGGCTAAATATTGAGGAAAATTGCGGCAAGTCTACCAAAAGCGGTCTTTGTTGCAATTTTTTCTGAATAGTGAAATAGTGAAGGCAATAGCAGTCATTTTGTCAAAAGTGGCAAGATTTAGATCAATTGTGGCTAAAAAATGTGTCAACTACGGTAATTCTTAGATCAATAGCAGAAATAGTCAAATCAAATAAGGTTCTTTTTTGCAAAAGAGATGAAGTTTTGACAGTGACTGTCAAAAACCAGATTGCAATAGTGGCACATTTTAGATCAATTGCAGCAATATTTAGGTCAAAAGCAATAAAATCTTTGCAATGGCAGCTTCTATTTAGGTTTGTTTCCATGATTTCTTTTTGACAGCAGTTTCAACAAGTTTGAAATTTTGATGTTTTTGATTGATCTGATTTGTTTTGAGAATTGGCAAGTGATACAACAAAACAATCAAAAAAATTTACTCTAAATTTCTATAGTTTAAGCAAGTTTCTTTCCACAAAGTTCAAAGTTTGTGAAATTCAAGACACTAAAACAATAGTTCCCAATGTTGAATTTGGTGTAGATGTGACTTGAAATGTAAGCCTAAATATTTGGAAACCTTTAGATATATTTGTTTAAGATATCTTTTAAGAAGTGAAAATATAGGGCTCTTTTGAAAGGTATTCACACTAAGTCCAAAGGCTTTGAAATTTTGATAACCAAGTTCAATGTTTGTTTTGTTGTGTTCTTTTTAAATCAAGCAAAGTGTTTGATTTCCAATGTAACGAAGCATTTTGGAAAGTTTGTAGAAGAAATTATTACAACCTAGAGATATGAATTTGTTTTAGGTGGGCTTACCTCATGCTCCGAAGGGATGAGTTTACATGCAACTTATGGAGTGTTATGTCTCAACCATAAATCATACTTGGTAAGTAACTTCTCAAAAGTAAATTTTGATGCACCACTTTCAAAGAATGTTTTGGAAATAAGGGTGGCCTCTACTACAAGGTTCTTAGTCACTGCTCAAGGGATACAACACCTAGCTAATGTCCAACAAGCTACTAAAAACTTTAACCACCCCTACTAGGGGCCTTATATACCTGAAGGTACCTCCCTGTTTTGAATAGCATTGTCGACCAAGTAATTGCCGATTTGGTTTTGGCATTTAGACATGACCTAATTTATATAGCGTCTTGAGGGAAAAACTACTTTGAGTCACCTTGAGTTTTCCAGTGTGGGATGTGTTTCAAAGGCAGGCCCATTCTAAAGGTGATGCTTGAAATGAAATAAATGTGAAACCAAAAGTTCTTTTCATCACCCAAGATCATCAAAAGATGCGAGGGGAGAGGATACACACTTGGTTTTCCAAGCACGGAAAACACAACATACAATCCATAGCAATTCAATTTTTAATCCCAAAATTTGAAGTGTGAAGATGTCAATTCATTTTTTGTTTGCACCAAATCAAAAGTGTTTGAGACTTTAGCCAAATATAACAATGTGCAAATCAAAATGGATTTTTTCAATTTTAAGCACCAAATTTGAGTGTTTCTAATGGCTTTGTTCATCTTAATGTGTTAAACAAATGAAAAACGTTTGTTCGTCAACAAAATGAAAGGTGTTGGTTGAAATAAAGAACATTCAATTTTACAAGCACCAAAGTGAAGTGTTGTTTAACTAAGAAAGCTTTTCAAGATTCAATTTTAAGAACGCAAATTTGAAGTGTGCAAGTTGCTGGTTCATTTTTAAAACACCAAATTGAAAGATTCTTCTAAACTAAGAAAACTTTGAAAGTTCAATTTTCAGAACACCAATTTGAAGTGTGCAAGTTGTGGGTTTAGTTTTACAACACCAAATTGAAAGAGTTTTTAAACTACAAAAGCTTTGAAAGTTTAGTTTTAAGAACACCAATTTGAAGTGTGCAAGTTGTGGGTTTAGTTTTACAACACCAATTTGAAAGATTGTTTAAACTAAGAAAGCTTGTTAGAAAATTAAAATAGCCTTCGAATGTTTTCGATCTCTGCAACCAAACCGTTAGTTGTTCTTGATGTAAATTGTATCATATTCCTGCAAGGGCTGTAGAAAAAACTTTAGCAACTTCCAAAACACCCAAAACAGTCACACGTTAGTGTTAGAAATCAAAAAAATTGCTCGTAGATCTAAATCAGAAAGAAATAGAGCAATAGAGTAAAAAATTTAGACAATAGTGGAATTTTCATTTGTAGCAATAGCAGTTGAATTAGTCAAAAGTGGTTCAAACATATGCAATTGTGAACCTATTTCTGGAAAAAGCAGTTTAAGATGTCAAAAGCGGCCCTATCAAAATCCATTGTGTTAGAAACCTGCAAGACAATAGCATTTGAAAAGGTCGAAAGCAACCCTATTTAGTGTAGTAGCAGTTAGAAAAAAATGCAACCGCAGTAGAAACAAGGAAGCAATCGCATGAAAATATTGTAGCTTTCACATGAATTTTCAACTGTTTTTTAGAAAAAGGCATCTACATTCTGGAACCTACAATTGCTCAAGTAAACTCACTAAAACATTAATGTCAAGGATCTAGGTCCCACCGGTGTGCCAAATATAGTAAGGGTGGAACAAACCATATAGGAAATGAATGAATTAAACTAATTCAAACAACATTAAGAATCCCTAAACCCATTACTCATGAAATGAACAATATAAAACTAATGAATTCAATGAAACATGTAGAAATAAATGTGAATAAATTGAAAACAAATTATAAGCTATGTTAATTATGGTAAATTAGAATGTGTACCTTTCAACGTGAAGTGAAATGAACTTAGCTCGTGTGAAGCAAATTAGGAGTTTCCGCAGCATAATTATGATTTTACATTTTCTTAATCGCAATGGGTGATGGATGAAATGATAGGGTGGTACATGGTAATGAAGGCTACATAATGTATGGCTTACATATATGAAATAATTTCCTAAATTCATGGAAATAGAGGAATACATCGTGGGATAGGATGAATGAAATGATATGATGGACATTTGGTTGCATGTACAGAGAAATGTAATGTATGTGGATGGCATGTAATTAAGTTGGCAGAAAAATTTGAATTTGTTGGTAGACATGTGTTGTGGGTACCTTCAACAACCAGTCTCTTTCTAATCTATGTCATATTTTATTCATAAAATTGCAAATCCCTACGACATCATGGAGTGTATCTAAAAAAAATTGTGGATTGGATCACCTATGCAGTGTGTGCATATGTGGGTGATATAAAATTATACTTGGCTGACACCAGTAGACGAGTTGTGTAGTTCATCTAATGGAGCATGTGTAGAATTTGTAGTGTGTAGCTTTGTATCCTTGTTGTTTGTTAGAATGTCTTCATTAGGATTAGTTTCTTTGTCATGATCACTAGCCTATTCAATGTCTTTATCTGAAGCACTGTGTGATCCATATTGTTGCATTAGAGCAATAATAAAATCATCTTTCTATGTTAGCTTCTTGTAAATTTTCAGTCTATGACCATTGACCAATAGTGAAAATCTAACAGGATCTATAGTCTACAACTTGACTACTCCATTTTTGAAAGTTTTCTCTATTTCACATGGTACTAACCACCTTGTTTGTAGCTTCCCTTTATAATCTTTACACCTTGAGTCATATAATAAATCCCAGTCACCTACACTAAAATATTTTGTCTTTATATACTAATTATGCCATTTTACTCTATTTTTGAATAATCTCTATGTGATGCATGGCCTCTATTCTAATCTCATCCAGTCCATTTAGATTGTGTAGTCTTTATTTATGTGTTGTTGTCAAATCCATATCTAGTTCAACTGTTTTCTTGAGTGTCTTGTATTCAAATTCAATGGGCAGAATTGTTGTTTTACCATACACCAACTCATATGGTGTAAAGCCTATTGTTGTCTTCCATGTTGTTCTATAGTCCCATACTGCCTTAGGTAACCTAGTTGCCCAATCTTTTTTGTGAATCTACACTATTTTTATTAGGATGTTTTCAATCTCCCTATTTGTTACTTCCACCTGCCCATTGGCTTGGGGGTGATAGGGTGTTGACTTCTTATTCCTTATTTCATACTCCTGAACCAATTTGGTAATGAACTCTGATGTCAACCATGGACCTTGATCTATCACAATTTCTCTTGGTACTTCATACCTTGTGAATATGTCTTCATATAGGAATTTGGCTACATTACCATCTCTAGCAAATTTCAATGCTTTGGCTTCAACCCACTTGGTCAGATAATCTATGCAAACTAGGACATACTCTTTTTTATTGGATGTTGGTGATATTGGGCCAATGAAATCTAGCCCCCATTTATCAAATGGTGCTAGTGCCAACTATGGTTGCAAAGGAATCTCATCTATCTTAGTTGGCCTGCCCATCCTTTGACATCTATCGCAAATCCTTGTATATTTCACTAAATCCTTATGAAGAGTTGGCTAATAATAGCCAGTGTTGAGAATCTTAAGTGTGGTCCTCTTGGCTAGAAAATTTCCCCGACAAGGTTCATCATGGTGGGATTTGAGGATGTCATAGACCTCATCCTCTCTTATGCATATCATAATATTTTCTAGACCTGTATAGAACAAATAACCAGCTACCAAAGAGTAGGGGAAATTTGTATGCACCAACTACCTCTTTTCTCTAGGGGAATGAGGTGGTAGCTACCCTACTACTAGGTAATTTGTAATATTATCAAACCAAGGTGTCTTCAATGCTAGAGAAAATAGATGTTCATTTGGAAAAGAATCATCAACAACACCTTCTACTAATTGAGTGGGTAATCTAGACAAAAAAAATTGCCACCACATTTTCCTTACCAGGTTTTTCAACTATGGTGATATCAAATTTTCCTACAATAATAATAGCCATCTAACAATTATTCCACCAACCATAGGTTTTTTCATTAAATAGCTTATTGTAGCATGATCATTTTGAATAAATACTAGATACCTTGTGATATAGTTCCTAAACTTGTTAATTACATAAACAATTACCAACATCTCTTTTTTGTAACTGTGTAGTTGATTTTTGGACCTTGTAAATTCTTGCCAATGTAGTATATGGCATACTCCTTATTAGATTCCTTTTGTACAAGTACTACTCCTATGGAAAAGTCAGAAGCATTTGTGTGTATGTGGAAAGGAAAAGTCCAGTTTGGTCCTCTCAAGACAAGTCCTTTTGTTAGTGTTTTCTTAAGTGCTTCAAAAGAGTATTGGCATTCTATGGTCCATTCAAATTATATATCCTTTGTGAGTAGAACAAATAAGGGTGCTGCAATTTTTCTAAAAACCTGAATGAAACTTCTTTATTAACCGACATGTCCTAGAAAACTCCTAACATCTTTTTGTTTTTGTGGCATAGGGAGTGTGGAGATTATTTCAAATTTATTGGATCCACTTGAATCTCTTCACTTGATACAAAATGTCCTACAACAATCCCTTAGGTCGTCATCATGAAACATTTCTCATGACTTAGGGATAGGTTGTGTTCTTGACCTCTTTAAAAATTTCTCTAAGTTTTTGAGTGCTTCATCATAGGTTTATCCATAGGTTGTGAAATCATCCATGTAGATTTCTATGGATTCATGTGAAAAATCTGAGAAAATGCTTAGCGCTACCCTTTGGAAAGTGGTGGGAGCATTACATAGTCCAAAGGGAAGAACAAAATAGGCATATATGCCCCAAGGGGATTTAAATATGGATTTATCCTGGTCCTTTGGAGCTATTCTAATTTGGTTATAGCCATTGAATCCATCTAGAAAGGAGAAGTAATTTTTACCTACTAGGGATTCAAGCACTTGATCAATGAAAGGTAATGGAAAGTGGTATTTTCTAGTGGTGGTGTTTAATTCTCTATAATCCACACATGCTCTCCATTTCCCCCCTTTCTTAGGGATAATAACTAGAGGTAACGCCCATTGACTATCAAAAATAGGGTAAATGAAGCCTGCATCAAGTAATTTGTGTCTATATCTCTCAATGCAAGGTTCATCCTCCTCTGGGGTTTTCCAATTGGTTTAAAGCCATAATTTATATAGAACATGTGCATGCACAGGTCTAGATCAATTCCCTTCATGTCATGGTAGTCCATGAAAAGGTTGCTACATGTTCCTACAACATAGTGGTTAGGGAAGTTTTTTGCTCAATAGTTAATTCACTATTAACATTTAGCGTTCTACCTAGCATAATTTCTAAGGTCTTGCAAATGTTGATTGTATGGATGAAATGTCAAATCTAACAATATTTAGGACACATTGTTGTGGCAGTAAAGAATGGGAAAGTTCAGATACTAATTCTGATGAATTGACAATTGTAATATTATGCAAAGGATCGTGTAGACATGATAGATAGTCCTATTATTGTGGGTTCCTACCATAGTTATTATATATATAGTGTGCAATTAAATCATCCTCATCTTGGTTGTTCAATTAATGGCTACATTCAATGGTCATGAGATTCTACAAACAATATTGGTCTTCTTCGTCTAGGGTAGGTCATATGGTCTACTCTAAATTTGCATAAGGTTGGGTTGGTGGATAAAGGACCAACTTCTTGGTCACAATTCCATTTGAGATTATCATGTTTCCAGACCTACAACCTATAAATGCATCACCTATTGCTAGCCATGGTCTTCCTATAATTAGGGGATAACTTGCATGGTTAGCTTCTAGTTGTAGTAATATAAAATCTTAGGGTACTCCCATGAATCTAAATCTATGACCAAGTCCTCAATGATTCCTTCAAGTTTTACCATTGACCTATCTACCAATTGTAAAATAGTGGGTGTTTGTCAAAGGTTTACTAATTGCAATATTTGCATTGTTTCCTAAGTCATCACATTGATGACTTCCCCCAAGTCAATCAAGGTTTTTTTGATGAGGGTACCATTTATCTTAACATCTACAATTGGACTCCCAGGGTCTAGATATTTAGGGACAATGATATTCCCTAACATGATTGTTACCTAAATTTCACTAATAGCTCATTCAAGTAGAGCTCTTCTATTTCAAACTAAGAGAAAAGGAACATTTTATTATCTTTCCTACATTACATTCAATTGTATAAAAAATAAAATAAAATTACAAGATTATTGTAATAGATCATTGCATTTATACAAGTGCATGTAACAGAGAAAATATTTACATAAATCTTTCTAAGAAGTAATCTTTATTGAATGTAAGAATGTCCATTGTCTCACGCAAGTTGTGAGATTGAATTTTTCTTATTCAATACAAATTAAGAAAATAATATACATGAATAAGTAAATGAAATAAAATGTGCATATAAGGAGAGAAACCAGTCATTGTCTGAGAATGACTGGTTCAGGGTGTGTTGTCTTGCACTGTTGTTTCCCTGAGCTACCTATGTCCCTCCTAGCTCCATATTGTTCCTAGTTCCTGCATCTGGAAATGACAATGATGTTAGAGCAATGCTCTAAGAAATGAAAAGTCTCTAACCTTACATGAATATACACCTATGAATGTATAGACTAATCTCAATGTGCATTGAATAAGAAATGCATACTTTAGGTGTCTAGGAAAGCCATCAAGTCAACATACACATCTAAAATATGAATTTATTTTTTGAATTGTTTGCTTCATGTGCAGGTACAGAAAAATTTATGTTACTGTTTTAATCCATCTTATTATAGCACGTGGGATAAATGTGGCTCCCACAAGGGTTGAGCCCAGTGTGCTTTGTTACATTTTTTATAAGACATTGAAGGGGTTCATTCCTTTATGGCTTACTTGAACAAGCATTTATCATTTATGGCAGTAAGTTATCAGTCAATGTCATTAGTGGCATATAGTTATTTAGAGGAAATATAAAGCACAAAATCAAACATCAAGAATATCAGGAGATCCAGTTGAAACAGTCATTTGTTTCTCCATGTGCTAATGGATACAAAAGAGATTGATCAATGAATGATCATAGTCCAAACAGTGAATGTCAAAATATTTGATCATAAAAATGGAGCAGTAAAATGAAAGGAACTATCATTCTTAACAAGAAGGCAAGGAATCATAGCAACATTGTTTTGAGGGACATCATAGAGTCTACAAAAACTGGTCATATAGAATATGAAAAGGTATTGTGCAAACAATTCATGATGCAGTAAATATCTAGGAAAGTCCTAGGCAGTTAAGAAAGGGTTTGTTGTGTCAAGAGTTTATATGCATTTGTCAAAGGATAGGTTGTTTTCATGAAAGAATATTCCTTTAGTACTCAATGTAAAGGCCTTCAACATGAATTTAGGACCTAGAGATACACTGCCATATCTTTCAATCATTGAAAGTTGCATGTGCTCTGCAACATCATGCATGGTGTCTAAGAAGATTTGTTACCTCTATGTAAGAAGTTATGCAAAGGTTCATCCAGATTTGACAGAGATGGTAGTCAAAAATTTTAAAGAACTCAGACCTTTTCTACAATACTAAAGGAAATATGATTTCAATAGATGCAAGATAACAATGGAGAAAAATTGTAGATTTCTTAATCTTGGAATCAACATAAAATGATCACTAATGGGCAGCTTGTTGTTGTTATGGGTTGAGATAGATAATCACCATATAAAGTCAATGTGGAATAGGAATATCCTGTGCAGTCACCAATCAAATGAATTTGACAATCCAAACCCTTACAATGATAGTTTCCATTTGTCATTTGAGTTATGGTTTTCACTTTGGATTTGAGCAGTGTCAAGTGTTCACTAAATAGAAACAGTGAGCTAGGTAAATCAAGATAGAGTAAGCTATGCTTCTACAGAAAATTCATTGATATTAATGCATTGGAATAATGAAGACACATATATCTATGTATGCAAAATTTTAATCATTGATTTTAGTTTCAACACAATGAAGCAAAAATGTACAGAGCAAATTTTTTATGAAATCTACAAAAATGTAGAGGCCGAGCCAAAAGACTTGAAAGGGAAAAAAAGGAAACATATGGAAGTCACCCAGAAGTAGAAAATGACTATAGGAGAAAAGCATGGATAAGGTCATTTCTTTTGTATTTTTTACAAGAAATACATAAGAATTTATTAAAACATGAAAACTTTGAAATTATGGAACCCATAATGGTCATCTCAAACCCTCGACCATGAAAATGAAGTTTTATTTCTCTACAGAAGGAAACGATAGAGTACAATCCGCAGCCATGAATAGAAAGGATTTTATTTTTTCCATTTTCATAATGGAGCAAAGTGGAGACCAGAATATGAAAATAAAATCTCGATCTACAGTAAAAATTGAAGAATACCAAGGAGAGCTCATGGCATGTTTGTACAAATGAAATATTTCTTCTTTTTACAAACCCTAGGTTTGTTTCCTATGAGAATGCATTGAAATCTTTCATAAGAAACTGAAAATGACTGTAGGAAACAAAAAAAAAAACTAAGAATGGAAGGCATAATAGAATTTTTTGGCTCAGGTTCGAGTAATTTCTCTCGGTAGAAGTCACAAAAATAGCAAAATTTTCTAAAAATTAGCTTACCTGGGACTCTTTGTCAGCCTATACATGGATTTGTGCCTGTGTGGTTGAATTTTATTCCTCAAAATCTCTAGAGTATGTTCATAAACCCTCGGCCATGAAGAAATCACAGAGATCAAGGAAAAATTAAAGAATGAGTGGAAGAAACCACATAATGTCACGGCCTATAAGGCCCTAAATCATTAATCTAAGGAGTTTATGTTCAAAATTGCTTTTGAAAAGGTTTACCAGTATTGTATCGAAAAGATATACAGGAAGAGTGCAAGAAAAAGTCTTTGTAACTGTAGAATCCACCATAAAATCCTTCAGCAGAGCTTCTCAAGAAAACCCTTAGCAGTGCCACAGCTTCTTTAGGAAGCTTTGAAGTGAAACAAAATTCCTTTTGTTTGCTTTTGTTTTACTTAGGGTTTTTACCCTGTTTTCTTATGGCCAATAAAGACATGGAATTTTTCCATGTTTCTTTTTAAGCAAAATGCATGAAATTAATTAAGGCCATGGGCTAAGACTTTTAGTCTTATGCCTTAGTGATTTTTATATGATGTAAGTCTTTTAAAGACTTATGATTTATTTCTTTTAATTTTGCATAATATTTGAAAATTGTGAAATACTAAGTCTTAATAATGCTTTATAAATCATTTTGACTTAATAGTTCCCTTTAAAATGCAAAAATAATAGGAGGATTCAATGCATGCAAAAAGAGTAAACATAGATATGCTTTCATTTCTACTTTTACAAGCATCTACGGAGGTTATTTTGAAGTTTTCCAACATGATGAGGAGATATAGGGTGTTGTTATCACCTTGTTGAGAGAATATAGGCTTCTTTGTTTCCATTTAGAGCATTTTTTGAGGTGTTTATGGTTTGATCAAGTCATGCTTGACTTTTTCACCCATTATGAGCTCTTTTGGAGAGAATATAGGTGTTATATTTTTGGCTTTTAGAGGGAATCCGACCCAAGGTGGTTTCTAGAACTTTTTTTGGTGGAACCGCTTGGTGTTGGTTACTTATTAAATTTTGTAAATCATTTTTGAGTTAGTTTGAATTATTTAGTGGATGACATTGTGACATTTTCAGTCCTTTGGCATAGATTTTTGCATCTTTTGTAACTCTTGGAGATATTGAATACAAAGATTACCTTGCTCATTTCTGGTAATGGATTTCTCACCATCTTGTTCTTGTAGTTTAGTTTATGTTTTATGATTGATCAAACTGTCTTGCAAACTTGCTTAGTTTCCTTATAGTTTTGTCGCATGCCTTTATACCTATTATGTAGTTAGCAAGTTCATTCAAGTTGTTGATTGTGTCTTTTAAATACAACTACTTGCTTATTGTGAATTTTTTCTTCCTTCTGTAAGTCAAGGTATTTGACCTTTCAATGAAATATTTATGCATAAATATGTTGTAACAGGTTGTGTAAACTAAATTCCTGCCAGATTAGAACTAAGTGTAGAATTTTGAATTTCATTGTCTTCCTTTAGGTTTGGTGTATCATTTCATTTTATGCTTTCAGTTTTATTCATTTTTAAGTTATCATTCTCCCCTTTTCCTCATAAATCTAGTTGTTTAGGTGATATACAAACTAGGAGTCAGCCTTAATCTGGAGATTCACTCCAATCCTTAGATCTCCCACACCAAGGAGTGTTTCCATGTTTCTCTAGAAAGCTAAGTTCTACAACTTAGCAAGGGTGTGTTTTTTAGAGATAACAGTTTTGGCACGCCCGGTGGGACACATTCATCAACATGTTTTTTGTTGGTTTAATATGCAGCAGCAGTTTTTAGACCCTTGAGGTGTTGTTGAAGCATATCTGGCGACTCCGTGAAATGAAGAACAGTAGAGCTAGTGCTATTATAGCTTATGAGAAAAATACAAACAAGGAGTTCCAAGGTTTTTGAATTTTTGCAGCTATCACCACCCAGAAGACAAGGTAAAATAGCAAAAAGAACCCCTCCATTGAAGAGAGTTCAATTGACACCACCTAGTGTTAAACCAGAATCTTTCTTCTCACCACCAAGGAGGAGAGGTAGACCATCTAGGAGGCAAAGTAATACTCGTTCTACCTCACCAAGTTACAGAATAGCAAGTTCACCCTCAAGCAGCCCAAAGAAAGCCACAATAGTTGTTTCTACAGGCTCAGCTATACCTGTATTTTCTTTTTTTGTTGTTTCAACAAGTTTTTTTCATGTTGTTCAAATTCAGGTTAATCCATCTCAACTACCTCCAATGGAAAGAAACTGATCTTTTGTGCCATTTAATGGAGGCAGTCCATTAAATCTTGCACAGCATAATGACATACCTGTGGCCACCCTAAAGAATTTACCAATTTTCACTGGGGAGGATCAGACTACCCCTATTGAGCACATAAGGGATGTAGCCTCATTATGTGGTGTTCATCACATAACTCAAGAGTATGTAGTTGTTAAGGCTACTTGCTGCATCATTTAAAGGGAAGGATTTGTAGTGGTTCAGAGGTCTAGCAGTTGGTACCATTGAGACTTGGGATGAATTAGGAGATAAACTGCATTAGCAGTTCCAGGTTAGATCATATCATTTGTCCCTAGTAGAGCAACTTACCACTATTAAGAGAGCTCCTCAAGAGCAAATGTTTGATTTCAACTTTTGGTTTCAAAGGACTTGGGACAAAATTCCTACCACAGTAAGACCCTCTCCTGAATATGCATTCTTGTATTATCTAAGAGCTCTCAACAACAATATATCGGTCATGATACAGTCAATGGGAGGAGTGTCATTACCTAATGCTTATGAGATAGCAATTAGAGTGGAAAATAGTTTGATACATGCTGGAAAAATTGCACCATGGCCACCAATGCCTATTTTTCCAGATATTCAGCCTAATATGCCTCTGTAGATACCACCTTTTGCACCTTTTCCATTTGTACCAACATTACCAGTTGTTGTTACTCAAGAGGTTGTTCTTCCAAGCTCATCTCAAGAGCTACAGGAAATAAAAAGTCTACTTCAAACTTTTGGTAATAAGTTAGTGAGCATAGAGAAGCAACAATCTCATAGAAGGCCTTATCAACAGCAGAAACAAGGACCAAGTTAGCCCTATCAAGGTCAACAATAGCAATACCAAGATAATAGGCAGCTTTACCAAGGAAATTATTAGGGTGCAAGGTAGAATGTGAATCCAAGGCCTTTTCATGCATATAATCCTGCTCATGTTAGTGCAGCTAGGGACCTTGTCCCTATTCAAAACAATCTTGCTGCAAATTATGAATGGTGCTATCCTTGCAACAAGTCACATAATCAAGCCACATGCTCTAATAAAATTGCTAATCAAGCATTAATGGTACAGAGTGCTTCAAGTTCACAACCTAACGTACCTAATGATGGAGCTCCATAGCAGCAGGTGTAGCCTCCAAGTGATGCTACTCTGTTAAACTAGCAGGGAGAAGAGTTTTGTGGAGTTAACAAAGACGATTCCCCTGTTGCAACAAACACAAGAGAAAATAAAAGAGATTTTGAGCTTGAGAAAATAGTTGATAAAGGAAAAGCATCAGCTGCAAAACCATCTACATCACATGTGCCTGGCATTTTGCAGAGGAATCCACAAGGATCTGCCAAGGAACAGCCACACTTGCAAGTGGATCATGATGGTTTAAAGGTCCATCAAAAGGTAAATCCAGCTATACCTTTTAATATCATTGATAATATGAAAAAGATGAATGTAACGATGTCTATGTGGGATTCATTAGCTATCCCACGTCAAAAAGACTCGTTGCAGACAACTTTATCTGATTTAAAAATGTCTAATGAGAAACCAATATGTCAGGTTAGAGTTATTTTCACAAACACTCCTTAGGACAACAAACAACCCAGCAAAGAAATGGGTAAGGATATCAAACCACCTTTGTTTTATTTATTTTTTATTATAGGTGATAAATAAGTCCATAACTGTATGGTAGATAGTGGGGCTAGTAGCTTTGTGATTCCAAAGAAAATTGCAGATAAGCTAGAACTGAAGTATCAGCCTTTAGAGAAGGGAGTAGTTCAGTTAGATGGAACCTCAGTTAACACCTTAGGTGTTATCAAAGATCTGAGCCTTACACTTCATGCTTGCCCAAACTTTCCATTTCCTCAAGATATATGTGTCATTGATCTACCACCTTTCTTTTCCTTGTGTCTATCAAGAGACTTTACAGCTAAAATAAGAGGTTATGTATATTCTGACTAGTCACATATGTTATTTAGAATGAGATATGGAACTAAGGTTACCATAAATTCTGAAAAGTTGGCCAAGGATCATATACAGCCTTACAATCCAAGTGTGATTAATGTTTTTCCAAGTGCTGCAAATACAAATTGTGTTGTTTTTAGTGGCAATGAGCTTGTTGCTGCTCAAGAGTTGCAAATTGAATCTGTACCTGATGTGTTGTTACATGAATGGGCAGTAGAGAATTTGGTGGATAATCCTAATGATCATATACAAGATGTTGGTATGGGTGTTTATGTACTACATGAACCTGATGCAGAGATACCAAACCTTGAAAAGAGTACAAATCAGCAGTTAAAAAAGTAGGATGAGCTTTGGGAAATGTATTTTGATGGCTCCAAAAGTAAAAATGGAGCTGGTGGGAGTGTAATGCTTGTGTCTCCATAAGGTGATAAGTATTTTTCAGCCTTTGATTTTGCTTTTGCATGCTCCAATACTACTGTTGAGTATGAGGGTCTTATTCAAGGTCTTGAATGGGCAAGGAAAAGAGGAAGAAACTACCTAAAGGTCTATGGAGATAGTGAACTAATTTTCAATTAGGTAAGAGGCTTGAATGTTGCTAAGAATGTTTCCTTGAAGTCATATAGAAACAAGGTCTGGGATGTGATAGAAGAATTTAGTGCTTTTAATCTGATTTATATTCCCAGAAATCAAAACAAACATGCAGATAGTCGTGCAGCCATTGGAACATAGTTTGATGTTCCCAATGATATCAAGAATTAGAAGGTATAGTAGTATGTTAAAGTAGTAATCAAACCTTCCATTCCAGATAACAATGTTCACTGGCAAGTATTTGATAGTGATGAGCATATTTTATCTTTCCTGCATGAAGAGGATCAATTTTTTGTAGTGAATCAAGAGAAGCTTAAATAGCAGTATGATGATCATATCATACAGCTGAGGACAAACAAGTTACCCACGGGCTTAGTTACCTTGGAGTCAATTTTCAATAATGATGATCAGCTTATGAAGAGTAAAATCAGCATTCAATTCAAAGAGGAGCACTACGAAGAATTGGAAATATTTAAAGGTAAGCTCCTTAATATTGGAAAAATTTGCTCACAAGAGGATAGGAAGGATTTTATTGCTTTGTGCCAAGAGTTTCATGATGCTTTTGCATGGAAATATTCAGACTTGAAAGGTTATGATCCTAGAATTGTTCAACACACTATAGAGTTAGAACCTGATGCTAAGCCTGATAGGCAGGAGCAGAGACCTTTGAACCCCAAGCTTGAGCTTTTAATGATTAAAGAGCTTACTAAGTTATTTGAGGGGGGTATTATATTTCCAATTAAACATACCTCCTAGGTTTCTAACCTTGTTCTGGTTAGAAAGAAAAATGCGGAGATAATATTATGTGTAGAATTTAGAGATCTTAATCGGGAATCTTTGAAAGATCATTACCCATTTCCCTCCATGGAACAGATTCTTCAAATTGTTGTTGGATCAAGAGATTTTAGTTAAAGAAGAGGACCAATATAAGACAGCATTTACAACTAAGTGGGGCACTATGGCCTACAAGAGAATTCCTTTTGGTTTATCTAATTTTGGTGCCACATTTCAAAGGGCCATGGATATGGAATTTAAAAGTTTAATTCAGAAGTGTTTACTTGTTTATGTGGATGATATAACAGTATATTCTAAAAATACAGATGAAAATTTGTCACATCTCAAGCAAGTTTTTCAAAAGTGCAGAGAGTATGGTATATCTCTGAATCCAAAAAAGAGTATCTTTGTTGTTCATTAAGGCAAGCTTCTTGCACACATAGTGTCAAAACATGGAATCCCTATTGATCCAGAGAGAGTCAAAGCCATATTAGAGCTGGCTTTACCCAATCACAAGAAAGGATTGCAGAGTTTCTTAGGTAGAATTAACTTCTTGAGAAGATTATTACTTAATGTTGCAAATCTTTTATAGCCTTTGATTGCCATGTTAAAGAAGAATGCAGCTTTTAGTTGGACTAGAGAATCCAAATGCAACTTTGAAGCTATTAAGAAGGCTTTAGCATCAACTCCTCCACTAGTAAACCCAGATTTTTCAAAAGACTTTATTCTGTATGCTTTTGGTAGCATATACTTTATTTCTGCTATGTTGGTTCATAGAAATAATGATGATTTAGAGCAGCCAATAGCCTTTTTCAGTCAAGTTTTAAATGATTATGAGTTAAGATACAACTTTTTTGAAAATCATGTTTTTGTTGTCATAAGAAGTCTGAAAAAGTTTAAGCCATTAATTTCCAACAATAAGATTCATTTAATGGTAGCACATCCAAGTGTGAAGGAGTTCCTGTTGAGTAAAGATCTTAATGAGAAGAGAGATGGATGGATCACTAAATTCATGGAGTATGATGTTGATATCAAGATCACAAATCTTGTAAGAGGTAAAGGACTATGTGAGTAGCTTGCTTCGACACCAGAAAGTAAAGAAATAGATGTTGTTCTAGTTAATAGTGATGTTTCTCAGAATGTTGCACCTGCATTAGCAGTAGGTTGGGTGCATGATATGACTCACTTTCTGCAAAATGGTGAGTGTCCACCAGGTTTTGACAGAGCTAAACGAAGGTATTTCAGACTTCAGTCTATTCCATATGTGTTGATTAACAATGTTCTTTTCAGAAAAGATCTAAATGGTGCTCTGTTAAGATGTATTGATGATGATCAAACTAAGAAAGTGCTTCATTAGTTTCATGATGGAACTGCAGGGGGTCATTTTTCCCCAAGAACTACAGCATGGAAAATTAAAAGAGCTGGCTATTATTGGCCTAGCTTGCTTAAGGATCCTCATGCTTGGGCAAGGAAATATGTAAAATGTGCTTTATTTGCAGTAAAAGAGAGGTTGTCATCTCTTCCTCTATAGCCAATTCAAGTGGAGCAGCCCTTCATGAGCTGGGGTATAGATTTTATTGGACCAATAAATCCACCTTCAAGTGCAGGTCACAAATGGGTACTTACAACAACTAATTACTTTACACATTGGACAGAAGTAGTAGCTTTGAGAGAAGCCAATGAATCTTTTGTTCTAAACTTTTATCATGATATAGTAACCAAGTTTGGTGTTCTAGAATCTATCATTTCAAATAATGCTCTTGCATTTGTTGGATTAAGAGTTATTGATTGGGTTGTTAAGAATGGCATCCATTTGAATACATATTCTAATTATTACCCTCAAGGTAATGGTTTGGATGAAAGCACAAACAAGAATTTGATCAGAATTATCAAAAAAACTATGGAAGATAATCATAGAGTTTGGCACAATAAGCTAAAATTTTCCTTGTGGGCAGATAGAGTGACCCCAAAAAGGTCTATTGGGAATTCACCATATGTACTTTTTTATGGAAAGGAGGAAAGATTACCTCTATCTGTAGAGTTGCCAGCTCTTGATATTACATACCAGCTGGAAATGTTTGTAGAACAGGATCCAATGGTAGTTAGGTATGCTCAGCTCATGGAGCTAGAGGAGACAAGAGATAAAGCAATGAAATCTTTGGAATACCATAAGCTCCAAACAAAGGTCTTTGATAAGAAAGCTACACCCAGATTTTTTAGAGAGGGTGATGTTGTACTCAAATGGGATGTGTTGAAAAGTGGGCCTGGAAAGTACACAAAGCTTGACAACTTCTCAACTGGCCCTTTTGTCATTACTAAATGCAAGGAGCATAATGCATTCCAATTATCAACAATGGATGGATAATTTCTACCAATTTAGTGTATGTTCTATGATTGATCAAACTATCTTGCAAACTTGCTTAGTTTCCTTATAGTTTTGTTTCATGCCTTTATACCTATTATGTAGTTACCATGTTCATTCAGGTTGTTGATTGTGTCTTTTAAATACAACTACTTGCCTATTGTGAAGTTTTTCTTCCTTCTGTAAGTCAAGGTATTTGACCTTTCAGTGAAATATTTATGCATAAATATGCTATAATAGGTTGTGTAAATTAAATTCCTACTAGATTAGAACTAAGTGTAGAATTTTGAATTTCATTGTCTTCCTTTAGGTTTGGTGTATCACTTCATTTTATGCTTTTAGTTTTATTCATTTTTAAGTTATCCTTCTCCCCTTTTCCTCATAAATCCAGTAGTTTAGGTGATATACAAACTAGGATCTGGCCGTAATCTGAAGATTCACTCCAATCCTTAGGTCTCCCACACCTAGGAGTGTTTCCATGTTTCTCTAGAAAGCTAAGTTCTGCAACTTAGCAAGGTTGTGTTTCTGAGAGAATAGTTTTGGCACACTTGGTGGAACACGTTCATCAACATGTTTTTTGTTGGTTTGATATGCAATTAGCAGTTTTTATTCCCTTGATGGGTTGTTGAAGCATATATGGTGACTCTGTGAAGTAAAGAATAGCAGAGCTAGTGCTGTTAGAACTTATGAGAAAAATACAAACAATGAGTTCCAAGGTTTTTGAATTTTTGCAGCTGTCACCACCCAGAAGACAAGGCAGAACAGTAAAAAGAACCCCTCCATTGAAGAGAGTTCAATTGACACCACCTGGTGTTAAACCAGAATCTTTCTTCTCACCACCAAGGAGGACAGGTAAACCATCCAGGTGGCAAAGTAATAGTCATTCTGCCTCACCAAGTTACAGAACAGCAAGTTCACCCTCAAGCAGTCCAAAGAAATCCAAAGTAGCTATTTCTATAGGCTCGGCTATACCTGTATTTTCTTTTTCTATTATTTCAACATGTTTTGTTCTTGATGTTAAAATTTAGGTTAATCCATCTCAGCCACCTCCAATGCCAAGAAACCAGCCTGTTGTGCCATTTAATGGAGGCAGACCATTAAATCTTGCACAATATAATGACATTCTTGTGGCCACCCTGAAGAATTTACCAATTTTCACTGGGGAGGATCAGACTACCCCTATTGAGAACATAAGGGATGTAGCCTCATTATGTGGCGTTCATCACATAACTCAGGAGGATGTAGTTGTTAGGCTACTTGCTGCATAATTTAAAGGGAAGGCTTTGCAGTGGTTTAGAGGTTTAGCAGTTGGTACCATTGCAACTTGGGATGAATTAGGAGATAAACTGCATAAGCAGTTCTAGGTTAGATCAGATCATTTGTCCCTAGTAGAGCAACTTACCACTATTAAGAGAGCTCCTCAAGAGAAAATGTTTGATTTCAACTTTTGGTTTCAAAGGACTTGGGATAGAATTCCTGCCACAGTAAGACCCTCTCCTGAATATGCATTCTTGTATTATCTAAGAGCTCTCAACAGAGATATATCGGTCATGATACAATCAATGGGAGGAGTGCCATTACCTAATGCTTATGAGATAGCAATTAGAGTGGAAAATAGTTTGAAACATGCTGGAAAAATTGCACCATGGCCACCAATGCCTATTTTTCCACATATTCAGCCTAATATGCCTCTACAGATACCACCTTTTGCACCTTTTCCAGTTGTACCAACATTACCAGTTGTTCAAGTTGTTGTTACTCAAGAGGCTATTGTTCCAAGCTCATCTCAACAGCTATAGGGAATCAAAAGTCTACTTCATAATTTTGGTAATAAGCTAGTGAGCATAGAGAAGCAACAATCTCATAGCAGACCTTATCAACAGCAGAACCAAGGACCAAGTCAGCCTTACCAAGGTCAACAACAACAATACCAAGGTAATAGACAGCTTTACCAAGGAAATTATTAGGGTCCAAGGCAGAATGTGAATCCAATGCCTTTTCAGGCATATAATCCTACTCCTATTAGTGTAGCTAGGGACCTTGTCCCTATTCAAAACAATCTTGTTGCAGATTATGAATGGCGCTATCCTTGCAACTAGTCACATAATCAAGCCACATGCTCTAATAGAATTATTAATCAAGCATTAATGGTGTAGAGTGCTTCAAGCTCACAACCTAACGTACCTAATGATGGAGTTCCACATCAGTAGGAGTAGCCTCCAAGTGATGCTACTCTATTAAACTAGCATGGAGAATAGTTTTGTGGAGTTAACAAAGACGATTCACTTGTTGCAGCAAACACAAGAGCAAAGAAAAGAGCTTTTGAGCTTGAGAAAATGGTTGATAAAGAAAAAGCAGCAGTTGCAAAACCATATACATCACATGTGCATCATATTTTGCAGAGGAATCCACAAGGATCTACCAAGGAGCAACCACACTTGCAAGCGGATCATGTTGGTGTAAAGGTCCATCAAAAGTTAAATCTGATTGTACCTTTTAATATCATTGATAATATGAAAAATATGAATGTAACGATGTCTATGTGGGATTCATTAGCTATCCCAAGTCAAAAAGACTTGTTGCAGATAGCTCTATTTGATTTAAAAATGTCTGATGAGTAACCAGTAGGTCATGTTAGAGTTATTTTCACAAACACTCCTCAAGACAGCAAACAACCCAGCAAAGAAATGGGTAAGGATATCAAACCACCTCCATTTTATGTATCTTTGATTATAGGTGATAAATAAGTCCATAATTGTATGGTAGATAGTGGGGCTAGTAGCTTTGTGATGCCAAATCAAATTGTAGATAGGCTAGGACTGAAGTATCAGCCTTTAGAGAAGGGAGTAGTTCAGTTAGATGGAACCTCAGTTAAAACCTTAGGTGTCATCAAAGATCTGAGCCTTACACTTCATGCTTTCCCAAACTTTTTCAGTTCCTCAAGATATATGTTTCATTGATCTACCACCTTTCTTTTCCTTGTATCTATCAAGAGACTTTACAGCTAAAATAGGAGGTTATGTATCTGCTGACTGGTCACATATGTTTTTTAGAACGAGATATGGAACTAAGGTTACCATAAAGTCTAAAACTTTGGCCAAGGATCATATAGAGCCTTATAATCCAAGTGTGATTAATGTTGTTCCAAGTGCTACAGATACCAATTGTGTTGTTTTTAGTGACAGTGAGCTTTCTGCTACTCAAGAGCTGCAAACTGAATTTGTACCTGATGTGTTGTTACACGAATGGGTAGCAGAGAATGTGGTGGATAATCTTGATGATCATATACAAGATGTTTTCATGGGTGTTTATGTATTACATGAACCCGATGCAGAGATACCAAACCTTGAAAAGAGTACAGATCAGCAGTTAAAACAGCAGGATGAGCTTTGGGCAATGTATTTTGATGGCTCCAGAACTAAAAATGGAGCTGGTGGGGGTGCAATGCTTGTGTCTCCAAAGGGTGATAAGTATTTTTCACCCTTCTATTTTTCTTTTGTAAGCTCTTGAATGGGCAAGGAAAAGATGAATAAACTGTCTGAAGGTCTATGGAGATAGTGAACTAATTGTCAATCAAGTAAGAGGCCTGAATGTTGTTGAGAATGATGTGTTGAAGTCATATAGAAACAGGTATGGGATGTGATAGAATAATTTAGTGTTTTTAATCTGATTTCTATTCCCAAAAATCAAAACAACATGTAGATAGGCTTGCAACCATTAGAGCACAGTTTGATATTCCAAATGATATCAAGAAGGACAAGGTACAATAGTATGTTAAAGTAGTAATCAGACCTTTCGTTCTAGATAACAATGTTCACTGGCAAGTATTTGACAATGATGAGCAGATTTTATCTTTCTTGCTTGAAGAGGATCAATTTTCTGTAGTGAATCAAGAGAAGCTTAAACAATAATATGATGATTAGATCATACAGTTGAGGAAAAACAAGTTACCCAAGGGCTTAGTTACCTTGGAGTCAAGTTTCAATACTGATGATCAGCTTAATAAGAATAAAATCACCATTCAAGTCAAAGAGGAGCATTATGAAGAACTGGAAATCTTTAAAGGTAAGCTCCTTAATGTTGGAAAAATTTGCTCACAAGAGGATAGGAAGGATTTTATTGCTTTGTGCCAAGAGTTTCATGATATTTTTGCATGGCAATATTCAGACTTGAAAGGTTTTGATCCTAGAATTGCTTAGCACACTATAGATTTAGAACCTGATGTTAAGCCTGTTAGGAAGAAGCAGAGACCTTTGAACCACAAGCTTGGGCCTTTAATGATTAAAGAGCTGACAAAGTTAGTTGAGGGGGGTATTATATTTCCAATTAAACATACCTCTTGGGTTTCTAACCTTGTTCTGGTTAGAAAGAAAAATGGGGAGATAATATTATGTGCAGATTTTAGAGATCTTAATAGGGCATCTTTGAAAGATCATTACCCATTCCCCTCCATGGAACAGATTCTTCCAATTGTTGTTGGTTCAGGGAGATTTTCTCTTCTTGATGGTTATTCTGGTTATAACCAGATTTTAGTTAAAGAAGAGGACCAATATAAGACAACATTTACAACTAAGTGGGGCACTATGGCCTACAAGAGAATTCCTTTTGGTTTATCTAATACTAGTGCCACATTTCAAAGGGCCATGGATATGGCATTTCATAGTTTAATTCAGAATTTTTTACTTGTTATGTGGATGATATAAAAGTATATTCTAAAAATGCAAATGAACATTTGTCACATCTCAAGCAAGTTTTTGAAAAGTGCAAAGAGTATGGTATATCTCTCAATCCAAAAAAGAGTATCTTTTTTGTTCATGAAGGAAAGCTTCTTGGACACATAGTGTCAAAACATGGAATCACTGTTGATCGTGAGAGAGTCAAAGCCATATTAGAGTTGTCTTTACCCAATCGACACAAGAAAGGACTGCAGAGTTTCTTATGCATAATTAAATTCTTGAGAAAATTTATACTTAATGTTGCAAATCTTTAACAGCCTTTGACTGCCATGTTAAAGAAGAATGCAACTTTCAACTGGACTAGAGAAGCCAAACATGGCTTTGAAGCTATTAAGGAGGCTTTAGCATCAGCTCCTACACTGGTAAACCCATATTTTTTAAAACACTTTATTTTGTATGCTTTTTGTAGCATAGACTCTATTTCTGCTATGTTGGTTCAAAAAAATAATGATAATTTAGAGCATCCAATAGCCTTTTTCATTCAAGCTTTAGATGGTTATGAGTTAAGATACAGCTTTGTTGAAAAGCATGTTTTTGCTGTCATAAGAAGTTTGAAAAAGTTTAAGCCATTAATTTGCAATAATAAGATTCAATTAATGGTAGAACATCCAAGTGTGAAGGAGTTCTTGTTGAGTAAAGATCTTAATGAGAAGAGAGTTGGATGGATCACTAAAGTCATGGAGTATGATGTTGATATCAAGATCAAAAAGCTTGTAAGAGGTAAAGGACTATGTGAGTAGCTTGCTTTGACACCAAAAAGTAAAGAAATAGATGTTGTTTTGGTTAATACTGATGTTTCTCAGAATGTTGTACCTACATTAGCAGCAAGTTGGGTGCATGATATGACTCACTTTTTGCAGACTAGTGAGTGTCCACCAAGTAATGATAGAGCTAAATGAAGGTATTTCAAACTTCAGTCTATTCCATATGTGTTGATTAACAATGTTCTTTTTAGAAAAGATCTAAATGGTGTTCTGTTAAGATGTATTGATGATGATCAAACTAAGAAAGTGCTTCATGAGTTCCATGATGGAACTGCAGGGGGTCATTTTTCCCCAAGAACTACAGCATAGAAAATTAAGAGAGCTGGCTATTATTCACCTAGCTTGTTTAAGGATGCCCATGCTTGGGCAAGGAAATGTGTAAAATGTGCTTTATTTGTAGGAAAAGAGAGGTTGCCAGCTCTGCCTCTGCAGCCAATTCAAGTGGAGCAGCCCTTCATGAGGTGGGGTATAGATTTTATTGGACCAATAAATCCACCTTCAAGTGCAGCTCACAGGTGGGTACTTACATAAACTAATTACTTTACGCATTGGACAGAAGCAGTAGCTTTGAAAGAATCCAATGAATCTTTTGTTCTGAACTTTTATGATGATATAGTAACCAAGTTTGGTGTTCCAGAATCTATCATTTTAGATAATGCTCTTGCATTTGTTGGATTAAGAGTTACTGATTGGGATATTAAGAATGGCATCCATTTAATACATCTTCTCATTATTACCCTCAAGGTAATGGTTTGGCTGAAAGCACAAACAAGAATTTGATCAAAATTATCAAAAGAACTATGGAAGATAATCAAAGAGTTTGGCACAATAAGCTAAAATCTGCCTTGTGGGCAAATAGAGTGACCCCAAAAATTTCTATTGGGAATTCACCATATATACTTGTTTATGGAAAGGAGGCAAGATTGCCTCTATCTGTAGAGCTTCCAGCTCTTGATATTGCATACTAGTTGGAAATGTTTGTAGAACAAGATCCAATGGCAGTTAGGTATGCTCAGCTCATGGAACTAGAGGAGACAAGAGATAAAGCAATGAAATATTTGGAATACCATCAGCTCCAAACAAAGAAGGTCTTTGATAAGAAAGCTACACCCAGAGTTTTCAGAGAGGGTGAAGTTGTACTCAAATGGGATGTGTTGAGAAGTGGGCCTAGAAAGCACACGAAGTTTGACAACTTCTCGACTAGCCCTTTTGTCATTATTGAATGCAAGGAGAATAATGCATTCCAGATATCAACGATGGATGGAGAAGTTCTACCTATCCCAGTTAATTGGATACACCTCAAATGTTGTTTTGAGGTTTGATCTAACCTGTACATATTAGGTGAGGAGATTATGCTTTCAATAAGTGTTGTTGCACCATAGATTAGTTGCAATTTTTTCTTTCCCTAAGTGTTGTCCAGCACAGTTAGGTAATTTCATTTCAACATTTTTGGTGTTTTCAATAAATATCCTGGTATTCTAATCAATCTTCATTGAGTTACAGTCATATCCAAAGCTATTTTTTTACGTCTATCTTTGAGTTTACTAAGTGACTTTGTGCCCAATAGACAAGCCTAGGCAACAAATCTTCATGTTTAGCAGGAAAACATACAACAAATGTCGCCAGAAATGTTACCTAAATTTCACTAATAGCTCATTTAGGTAGAGCTCTTAGATTTGAAAATAAGAGAAAAGGTACATTTTATTAGCTTTCCTACATTACATTCAATTGTATAAACAGAAAAATCATAAAAGATTTCAAGATTATTGTAATAGATCATTGCATTTATACAAGTGCATGTAACAGAGAAAAGATTTACATAAATCTTTCTAAGAAGTAATCTTTATTGAATGTAAGAATGTTCATTGTCTCACACAAGCCGTGAGATTGACTTTTTCTTATTCAAAACAAATTAAGAAAAGTATATACATGAATAAGTAAATGAAATAAAATGTGCATATAAGGAGAGAAACCAGTCGTTGCCTGAGAATGATTGGTTCAGGGTGTGTTGTCTTCCACTGTTGCTTCCCTGAGCTGCCTGTGTCCCTCCTACCTCCATATTGTTCCTAGTTCTTGCGTCTAGAAATAACAATGATGTTAGAGCAATGCTATAAACAATGAAAATTATCTAACCTTACATGAACATACACCTATGCATGTATAGACTGATCTCAATGTGCATTGAATAAGAAATGCATACTTTAGGTGTCTAGGAAAACCATCAGGTCAGCATACACATCTAAAATATGCATTTATTTTCTAACTTGTTTGCTTCATGTGCAGGTATAGAAAATGTTATGTTACTATTTCAATCCATCTTATTACAACACATGGGATAAATGTGGCTCCCACAAGGGTTGAGCCCAGCGTGCTTTGTTATGTTTTTTATAAGACATTCAAGGGGTTCATTCCTTTATGGCTTACTTGAAAAAGAATTTATCATTTATGGCAGTAAGTTATTAGTCACTGTCATTAGTTGCATATAGTTATTCAAAGGAAATATAAAGCATGAAATCAAACATCAAGAATATCGGGATATCCAGTTGAAATAGTCATTTGTTTCTACATGTGATAATGGATACAAAAGAGATTGATCAATGAATAATCATAATCTAGACAGTGAATGTCAAAATATTTGATCATAGATATGGAGCAGTAAAATGAAAGGAACTATCATTCTTAACAAGAAGGCAAGGAATCATAGCAACATTGTTTTGAGGGATATCATAGAGTCTACAAAAACTGGTCATATAGAATATGAAAAGGTATTGTGCAAACAGTTCATGATACAGTCAATATCAAGGAAATTCCTAGGCAGTTAAGAAAGGGTCTGTTGTGTCAAGATTTTATATGCATTTTTCAAAGGATAGGTTGTTGTCATGAAAGAATATTCCTTTAGTAGTCAATGTGAAGGCCTTCAACATGAATTTAGGACCTAGAGATACACTGCCATCTCTTTCAATCACTGAAAGTTTCATGTGCTCTGCAACATCATACATGGTGTTGAAGAAGATGTGTTATCTCTATGTAAGAATTTATGCAAAGGTTCGTCCAGATTTGACAGAGATGGCAATCAAAAGTTTTAAAGAACTCAGACATTTTCTACAAGACTAAAGGACAGATGATGTCAATAGATACAAGATAACAATGGAGAATAATTGCATATTTCCTAATCTTGGAATCAACATAAAATGATCAATAATGGGCAGCTTGTTGTTGTTATGGGTTGAGATCGATAATCACCATATAAAGTCAGTGTGGAATAGGAATCTCCTTTGTAGTCACCAATCAAATGAATTTGACAATCCAAACCCTTACAATGATAGTTTCCATTTGTCATTTGAGTTATGGTTTTCACTTTGGATCTGAGCAGTGTCAAGTGTTCACTAAATAGAAACAGTGAGCTAGGTAAATCAAGACAGAGTAAGCAATGCTTCTACAGAAAATTCATTGATATTAATGCATTGGAATAATCAAGACACATATATCTATGTATGAAAAATTTTAATCATGGATTTTAGTTTCAACATAGTGAAGCAAAAATGTACAGAACAAAATGTTTATGAAATCTACATAAATGTAGAGGCCGAGCCAAAATACCTGAAAGGGAAAAACAGGCAGTATATGGAAGTCACCCATAAGCAGAAAGTGATTGTAGGAGAAAAGCATGGATAAGGCCATTTATTTTGTATTTTTTACAAGAAATACATAAGAATTTATTAAAACATGAAAACTTTGAAATCATGGAACCCAGAATTGTCATCTCAAACCCTCGACCATGAAAATAAAGTTTTCTTTTTCTACAGAAGGAAAAGATAGAGTACAATCCGCAGCCATGAATAGAAATGATTTTATTTTTTCTATTTTTAGAATGAAGCAAAGTGGAGACCAAAATATGAAAATAGAATCTCGATCTACAGTAAAAATTGAAGAATACCTAGGAGAGCTCATAGCCTATGTGTACAAATGAAAGATTTTTTCTTTTTACAAACCCTAGGTTTGTTTCCTCTAAGAATGCATTGAAATCTTTCATAAGAAACTGAAAATGACTGTAGGAAACAAAAAAAAAATTAAGCATGGAAGGCATATCAAAAAATTTTGGCTCGGGTTCGTGTAATTTCTCTCGGTAGAAGTCACAAAAATAGAAAAATGTTCTAAAAATTGGCTTACCTGGGACTCTTTGTCAGCCTGTACACGGCTTTGGGCCTCTGTGGTCAAATTTTATTCCTCAAAATCTCTGGAGTATGTTCACAAACTCTCGGCCATGAAGAAATCACAGAGATCAAGGAAAAAGTAAAGAATGAGTGGAAGAAACAACATAATGTCGTGGCCTATAAGGCCCTAAATCATTAATCTAAGGAGTTTCTATTCAAAAAAAAATTTAAAAGGTTTACCAGTATTGTATCGAAAAGATATACAAGAAAAGTGCAAGAATAAATCTTTGTAACTTCATAATCCACCATAAAAGCCTCCAATAGAGCTTCTCAAAAAACCCTTGGTGGCGCCACAACTTCTTCAGGAAGCTTCGAAGCGAAACAAAATCCTTTTGTTTTCTTTTGTTTTACTTAGGGTTTTTACCCTACTTTCTTATGGCCAATAAAGACTTGGCATTTTTCCATGTTTCTTTTTAAGAAAAATGCATGAAATTAATTAAGGTCATGGGCTAAGACTTTTAGTCTTATGCCTTAGTGATTTTTAAATGATGTAAGTCTTTTAAAGACTTACGATTTATTGCTTTTATTTTTGCATAATATTTGAAAATTGTGAAATACTAAGTCTTAATGATGCTTTATAAATCATTTTGACTTCAGTGTTCCTTTTAAAATGCAAAAATAATAGGAGGCTTTCAACGCATGCAAAAAGAGGAAACGTAGATATGCTTTTACAAGCATCTAGGGAGGTTATTTTGTAGTTTTCCAACATGAGGAGGAGATGTAGGGTGTTGTTATCACCTTGTTGAGAGAATATAGGCTTCTTTGTTTCCATTTAGAGCATTTTTAGAGGTGTTTATGGTTTGATCAAGTCATGCTTGACTTTTTCACCCATTATGAGCTCTTTTGGAGACAATATAAGTGCTATATTTTTGGATTTTAGAGGGCATCCGACCCAAGGTGGTTTCTAGAACCTTTTTTGGTGGAACCACTTGGTGTTGGTTACTTATTCACTTTTGTAACTCATTTTGAGTTAGTTCAAATTATACAGTGGATGACATTGTGACATTTTCAGTCCTTTGGCACAAATTTTTGCATCTTTTTGTAACTCTTGGAGATATTGAATACAGAGATTCCTTTCTCATTTTTGGTAGTGGATTTTGCACCATCTTATTCTTGTAGTTAGTGCATGTTTTATGATTGATCAAACTGTCTTGCAAACTTGCTTAGTTTCCTTATAGTTTTGTCTCATGCCTTTATACCTATTTTGTAGTTAGCATGTTCATTCAGGTTGTTGATTGTGTATGTTAAATATAACTACTTGCTTATTGTGATGTTTTTCTTCCTTCTGTAAGTCAAGGTATTTGACCTTTCAGTGAAATATTTATGCATAAATATGTTGTAACAGGTTGTGTAAACTAAATTCCTACCAGATTAGAACTAAGTGTAGAATTTTGAATTTCATTGTCTTCCTTTAGGTTTGGTGTATCACTTCATTTTATGCTTTCAGTTTTATTCATTTTTATGTTATCCTTCTCCCCTTTTCCTCATAAATCCCGTAGTTTAGGTGATATACAAACTAGGAGTCGGCCTTAATCTGGAGATTCACTCCAATCCTTAGGTCTCCCACACCTAGGAGTGTTTCCATGTTTCTCCAGAAAGCTAAGTTCTACATCTTATAAAGGGTCATGTATTTCTAAGAGATAACAATGATGTCTACAAGATTCCCTAAGACATGTATAGTTTTAGGGTCCTTCCTTTTCTCCCTGGTCTTTTAAGAAAAAGGTCTCTCACTATTTTTGTGTAAATGGGAATGTCCTTGATGGCTTGTATGAGAGGTATCTTTATACACACATCTTGAAGCTTCCCTAATAGGTCAGTTTCAAAATATTGGTTTTGATGTTTTTGAACAACTAAACATTCAGGGAATGGAGGTTGTGGACTTGAAGTGGTTTGGTTCACCTGAATTGACTCAAGTTCCATAGATGGATTTTCCAAGGCTTCTGATAAGGGTTCTTCATCTTCTAACTGAGTGATTTGAGGGGATGAAGGTTGAGCCAATGTTTTCCCTGACTTGAGGTGGAAATCACTCACCTCTACCCCATAAGTTGGGTATTGAATAGCCTCGTTAGTGTATGCATGTTGAACAAGCTTATTATTTGGGTTAGGTGCAGGTTGGGCAAGAAATTGAGGTGCCCTAGGTGGCTCAGAGGATGGATTTGTTGGGTTGGGAATGATTACTTATTGTTGTGGTTGTAAGGGTTGTTGTGGCCGCTAGTAATTTATATTCTAGTTTTTCCATTGTTGGCCCTTTTTCCATTTATTTTACCATTGATTTGATGTGGCCATTAGGGGTTATAGTTAGATCCTTAAAAAAAATTGTGGCCACATAGTTTGTTGCTATTGGTTCTAGTGTGGTTGGGGATTTTTCCATTAGTTTTGTGTGTTTTACCAAGGTTGAGGGTGTTAGAGTAAAGGTTTTAACTTAATTATGTTAATTAAGTTACCTTTATTCCTCTCTTAAGATTTCACTTTAGTTTGCATATTGTGACATTTAATAATTATATTAATTATTAAATGTCTACCTATTAGGGTTTCTTTAGGCTTGCACAATCTCCTTTTATAAGGATTGATCGTTGTATTTTATCCCACACTCTGATTAATACATTTTCAGCTTTCAGAGCACCTTTGCCTTTTGTCTGGAATGTCTTCTTTCTGTGACAGGTTATTTGCATGCAGGTGATCTTCGAGGTCTGTGAGGTTAGATTTCTCAACTTCAACATGGTATCAAAACTCTAGATCTGTGGCTTCATGTTCGTCTTTTGAAGATTTCAGCTTACAGAGTTTTCTTTTGTGCAAGGGTTCCAGAAAGGCAATTTTTCTTGTGGATCTGGGGGTCGCCTAATTTTCTAGGCATTTTTTGACAAAACGGACCTCGCCATTGAGTTCGCAGCGTCCAAAAACCCCTATTTTCATATAAAACTTGTCCAATTTGGCCACAGTTGCTCTCTGAGGGAAAAAAAAATTGCCCCAGGGCCGTACGGCCCCAGGGCACGCAGAACGAGGTGAAAAATTAAAAAAAAATGAAAAAACACATTTTTTCTTGTGCTTGCAGTTAAAAAGGGGGAACCACCGGGCGGCCACCCCTAGCGGTGGACTTAGGAGGAGCCACCGCCGCTACACCTTTTTTCAGCCCTCGCGAGCTCTGAGACTTCTCCGGTGGGCACGTGGTGACCAAGCCCTTCATCACCCGTCCCCACAGTGCCCGCAAGCCCCTTTTGGCTTAAGTCGTGGTCGTTCAGGTGACCGGGCGCCTGCATAAGCCCCCTATCGGCCGACTAGCCCCTACGGTGGTCACATCCATGACTAGGGGCTTCAGCCCAGTACGTGGAGTTTAGCCCCCTAGTCACTCACTGGACCAAGGGCAATTTTTTTTAGCACATAGGTGCTGATGGTGGCCTAATTGGGCATTTTTCGAAGCAGTTTCAGTAAATTGGGTGTAAAATGGACGTTTTAGCTCCATTTTTTGCAAACGAATAGTCGTTGGAAAGCTAATTCTGGTGCCGATCTGATGGTGTAGGTTTGGTTTCTTCAATTTTCCATTTTGATGCTATTTTCCTCATTCAAAGTCAGATCATGGTTTTTGCACTCTGGGGGTGTAACGTTTGCGTCTGAGCTCCGTTTTTCGTGAACGAATAAGCGTCAGAAAGTTGGTTTAGTTCTTTGCACAATGATCAGACTTATTTTCCCAGATTCTACCCCAGGTATATTTTATTCAGCATTTTGTGTTTTCATAGTTTGCTTAATTACCTGGACATTTTGGCACTTGGGAACCTTTTGTTTGCGTCATTAGGCTCTATTTCATTTGATCTACATGTTGTAAGGTCAGTTTTCTCATATTTTTTAATTTGAAGAGTTATCATGGGTTTTTCTACTCACCCTTCAATTGTAATTCTAGAACGGGGTATTTATGAGTCATGGGCAAAGGGCATACTTACACATTGTAGGTGGCTTAATATTGTAGACACTTAAAAATGACCCAGGCCTGCAAGCTCTATTTTTACCACTTTCATCCTAGCATAATTATGTCCTTGGTCCACATTCGACTATTAATTAAATAATTTATAATTGTTAAATTAATTCATGTCTATTGTATTCTTCATGATTATTAAATAAATAAAATTTTATTTATTTATTAAATACGTTATTAATTGTCTAAGTCTTCCCCTAATTAAATAAATTTCTTAATTTATTTAATTACCTTTCTTCATTTATTTCTTCCTGATTATTAAATAAATAAATTTTATTTATTTATTTAATATGTCATTAATTCTCATGATTAAATGAGTTTACTAATTTATTTAATCATTAATCATATCTTCTAAATTAAATAATTATCTTTAATTATTTAATTGTCGAAAATAACATTTCCCTCATTTTAAATAAATGAAATTATTTAAAATGATATCACATTCTCGACTGACAGTTCATTTTAGTAAATAATCTAAAAATCGATTATTTATTATCTCACAAAATCCATATTTTGAATTAATTTAATTCAAAATGGTAACTTTCTTCCAAAAATCAAGTAATTGAGCAAATTATTGATTTTCCAAATCTGATCTTCAATTCAACTCTTATCTTCTTGATTTTTCGAATCTCACAAATTAGGCAGTCTTTATCTTCTTGATTTTTGAAAATCTTTATTTTTCTAATTAATTATCTCATCTATTCTCCACCGCCGATTTGATTTCTCAGATGACATCTTGACCATTCATTTAATGATTTTTCCCTAACCTTGATTAGGGATTATCACATTAAATCTTGTCCTCTGATTTTAGGTTTTTGTCAAAATTCAATCTCGTCTATCCATTCAAAATTGCATTTTCTATAAAATGCTATTTTGCTCACATTTTGAGATTAGACATAAATTTTGTTATTCTGACGCATTAATGCTTAGAGTTATTTGGCATTTTAGAGTCATTTTGTCATAGGCATAGGCATAGTCTTTATTTAAATCCTTCAAAGCTTGTGTAGGACTTAGTCTTTATTTTCAAATTGCTCACACATTCGATCTGAGGGCAACCATCAGCAAGTTAGAAGGTGCTATGAAGGTAATCAAGGAAGCTTCGATGACAGGTATAATCATTTTATTTAGTTTTCATTGTGCTTGATAGTTTTCTTTGGGTTTATATGCTTTGATATTTGATAATCTAACCTAAAAATAACCCTTAGATACATTGGTGAACCCGACGTGAACCATTGGTGAACCTGACATGAACCATTGGTGAACCCGACACATTTAATCTTTTTTTTGTAGTTTTCGTACGATTTTTGGTTTTCTAATTATTTTTTACATGTACAAGTACGGAATGTCGCATTCGTCTTTTATCAAGCCACATCTGATGCATAGCGACACATTCAATGACTTAAACGATGCAAACGCTCTGCTAAGCCGCATACGCAGTCTGAAAATCCGCATTTGACAGACCAAGCCGCATTTGCAACACAGAGTGATGCATTCGCTCTGTTTTGACACATTTTCCTGGTAATATTTCTTTTCATTTTTGCATTTGGGTTTTTCGATTTTCTTTTGTGCATTTTGGTTTTCTTATCCACATTCTACCTAGCATAGGTTTTTGTGTTACTAATCTTAGTTTGCAGCGTATGGCGGTTACATTTTGTGGGTCCAAGACTAGTGGATAAAACTCCTAACTTGTGGTTTTGTAGGTTTGAGTGTCAAAGACTCAATACTAAACATTGTGCTTGTCTTTTTTTTAGATTAAAACACATTTATTTTTAGTACACTTAAAATGAACATGTCTTTTGTTTCTGATTATGTTTGCAAATGGTAGGTGATTATGCTCTCACCTTGTGAAAACTTGGTGATCAGAAAACCAAACCCATTTTATATGTTATACACCCTTAAGACTTAGTAATTGAAGTATCCTCTCCCCTTGCACTTTCGGGTGATCCTGGGTGTAAGAGAAATGGTTACTGACTCTAGAACTTGGGCCTGTTCTGGTGGGAAAAAGTACTCACCCCAAGACGACTCAGACTGGTAGCACCCTGAACTCGAGGGACTTCCAGCCGGTATATAAAAGTGGATTCTTGGGGAAAGCCCAAGAATCACACGTATGGTTCGAATGAGATGGATCCGAAAGGGGACTCTCATCTCATGGATCATGCCCTACGAATGGAATTCCCTTACTAAACACCTATTGTTTTAGAGGCCAACCATTTTTCAGCCGTTGCTTAATATAGTGCAGGGTATAGTATCATGCCCAAAGACACTCACTACTAATCCCCTTGAGTAGACATAGCAATTCTTGGGAAGTGATGACCCAAGAAACTGAATTTGGTGTGCCCAAATGATGTTAATGAGCCGTGGAGGGGATAAAGTTCCACCAAACTTCTAAGTTATCCGCTCTCGAGAAGGAAAGGTGTTTAGCACCAATCTGGGGTATATCGGTGGGCTATATCAAGTGTACAAACCCTTGGCCTATTGGCCTATTAGGATCATGTATGTTTCATGTGCGTTTGCATACACCAAAATATTGTGCTTTCCAAGTGTTTTCTGGTTACTCAAACAAAACAAACAACACTCCAACATCTCAGAACAGACAGTCAAACTTTCAACAATTCAAGTTTTTAACCACAACATCAGAAAATTGACTTTTTAGCATCCTAAGACACATCTGTCAAGCCACATTCGCTCTGTCGCACCGCATTTGATAAACTTTGCAACGCATCTGGTCTGACAAACCGCATTTGATACTCCAAACACCGCATTTACCTGTATCAAGCCGCATTCACCTTTTTTAAAGTTGCATTTGCAAAGTTGAACATTTGACATTCTGAAAGCCGCATTTGCAAAACTGAACCGCATTTGACATTCTGCGAGCAGCATTTGATCACTGCAACGCATTTGCTACTTGTAACAACACATTTGCATGTTAACAAGGTAGACCCTGATTAAGACTAAGATCTGAGTCTAGACATCTCAGCCCACTATCAAACATTTCTTTCAAAAGTATTTGTCAAAAACTAGATTTGAAATTGCTCAAAACGTCCACCATTTGCATTCATTAGCTTGCACTTTAACCATAGGTTTAAAATTTCCATATTTTAGTTGCATTCCCTAGGCATCATAATCGTCATTTTTCCCTTAGGATTCATCTTGGAAAACTTTGGATTAGGCCAATTTTCCTCACTTTGCAAAGACCATTGTTTTCAAAATTAGGATATCTTGGGACATAGTCATTATTCCTCTTTTCGGTCATTGTCATTTTTGTGAGAACCTCCAACTCAACAGTCTAGTTAGGCAGGCTCACTTGTCCTTTTGACCTCATCATTTAGTCCCTTTAGCAAGTCCCTTTGATAACCTAACTTGAGACATACGTCAAGCTTAGAGTGGTTAGACAAACCTTTCTCCAAACATTGTCCAAACTTAGTCATCACTATCCACCCCTAGTCCTCATTTTGAACCTAGACTTTTGAGCAATCATAGGCTAACATCATCCTCGCATTTAGTTGTCATTCTCATCATTTTCATTTGGGAAATCTCATTTTATGGTGGAAACTAGACTCCAAAGATAGAAACGAAAAATGGAAAATTTTGGACAAAACTCCACTTCCAATGTTAACAATCACACATATGACCCAAATTGGACATTTGACGACCCATTTGGAAACATGAATAATCAACCTCTCACAACCATACCATCATCATCAAACAGTCCTTTTGAACCATTCTTACGTAAGGATGAATATGGACAAATACTTGAGGAAAATCTAGAGGTAGCAGCACAAGATCCAAAGGTGGCCTACTTTGTAGAACAAATGGTCTTATATGACAGACAAATATTTGACCATACTCTTAAGTCAAGGAGCCAAACTACCTCATGGGTTCGACATTGATACCTTGAGATCGACATCTCCTGCCAATAACGTCAACAATACGCATAACATGTCAAATAGTGGTCAACCTCCAAACACCACAAGCAATACCTTTTTTGATGCTACAACGACCGTGAGTGCTACCTCCAACATTCCAAACAACTCCAATTCAATAAATGCTACATCCATTGGAGGATCAAAATCTGTCAAGTGCCCATAATATCCACAACACCGTCACAATCGGCTAGAACCACCTTTGGCTCCTCAGCAATGTGGGCAAGTTATTCCAATCCTCTCTTTACCACTACGGTAAATGCCACGGGGGCATCATCAAGTCATACAAATCCTCCATTGACAACTACATCTAGTACCATGAGTATATCGTCATCATATCCTCTCATTGGTATCTCACAAAATCCTTTAAGGGGAGGTAAACGACGTATCTTTATTCAAGGACAACAAAAAAATGTTAACACCTCAACACAGTCCAATACCATCAAATCCCAAGGACAAAATACAACCATTTCCCTTGTCCAAACCCAACAATTTGGACAAAGTAGTCAATACACACAACCAATGGCATCATTCACACACAAAAATGTTCATGGTCACCATATTCCCGAAATATCGACCCAAATGGCTAGGGGACACATCCCAACATACTCACCAACACACCCCCAATCCAAACTTTCAATACCAACAACACACAAATCTGAACACATCATACATGCCACAACATATACCTCAACAACATGCCAACATCCACTCACAACAAATGGGGACCTATGGCGTACCAATCAATCCTATGTATGGGACCACAAATGACCCCATAATCAATGCCTTACAAGCAAAACTGATGGGTCTAGAGAAGACCATAGAAAACATAAAAATATCCAGAAAGAAATTAGAAGTGTCATATGCTTTATCTGTATATCCCTTCGACATGAACTTATACATGCCACCATTTCCTCTAGGATATGTGTCACCTAATTTTACCAAATATAGAGGAAAGACAAACCCCATCGAACATGTTCGTGAATTTGCAACCAACTGTATGGACGTCACCTATGAGCAAATGTACTTGATGAGACTTTTTTGTAAAAGTCTTGCAAGTCCTACCCTCGAATGGTTTTCCACTCAAAAGGATATCCAAACATGGGATGAGCTTAAACACAAATTCATAAAAAAATTACACGTACAACATTGGCATGGACACCTCTATTACTAGCTTATGCAATCTCACGCAGGAGGATGCTGGTGAAACATTCATCCCATTCTTTCAAAAATGGAGAATTCTAGCTATTCGGTGTCACATCGACATACCCAAAAAGGAAAAGGTGGACATGTTCATTCAAACACTTCTAGGACCCTTAAAATATGCATTACAATTACATTGTTGCACAACCTTCATGGACCTAGTCGAAAAAGGTGTCCAGATTGAGAAAGCCCTTATCACAAAGGGAGAGCTAAGATACGGTCCTAAAAACACAAACGCAAATCCTCCCACTAACAAAAATAAGTATTGGGTCAAAAATAAACATGTTACCAATGACAGTGTTGTGGACGCCAAGGTTGCAAACACTATGGGTCTTGTACTGGCTCTAAAAGGGGTTCAACCACAAAAAAAATCAACGACGATATTGACACCCCCTACCAATGTCCCCCCGAACAACCAAAGTAGCCAAAATAATCAAGGACAATACCGTCGTATGAGACAATTCCCTAGGGGTCGCACATACACTCCCTTGGGTGAGCCCATTGAGGAAGTCCTCAAGAAATTCCTTCAAAATGGTGTCATCACACTTCAAGAACCAAAACCATATGACCCAGGACAATTCAAACCAGCATGGTGGGACAATAATGCATTTTGCGATTATCATCAGGCAAAAGGACATAAAAATTCTACTTGTTAACAACTGAAAAATCTGGTACAAGACCTTATCGAGAATCGTATCATTGAGGTAGGTGGACCACAATTTGCCTCTAATTTAGATCATACCATTCATAAGAACCCACTACAAGACCATGGTTCTAATAATGCTTTCGCGTCAGGTCCAAAGATAAACAACAATCAAGCCAGTTTCGCCTGAGCCAAGTATGACTATTCTAGTGGAACCACTATAAACAATGTCTGAACTGATAACGAATGTGTCAATACCATCACAGTTAAGAGAGCACCCCAATCCAATGCTACTACTCAAAGTGGCAAGATCACCATAGTTGGCCTGCCTCCTACTAGGCAACCTAAAATCACCATACCTGGTCCATCTCCTAAACAATCACAACCCACCTCGACCACAAAGTAATGGAAACCCGAGAGTTAGTTTAACCTTATTGACCAGCTTGGAAAAACTCCCGCACAAATTTCTATACTCAAGCTGCTTCGTATCTCTCCCACGCATAAGGCTATACTGGATGAAACCCTGCAAGAGTCGTCAGTCCCTAAGGATATTGATGTCAATCAGTTTGAGACCATGGTGGGATACCTCACTATGCCTCACCATGTCACATTTTCTGATCAAGACTACTCGTCACCTAAGACTAACCATAATGATGCATTACACATTGAAACTTTTGTCCATAAGCACAAGGTCAGAAGAGTTTTAGTAGATGGCAGAGCAAGATTGAACATATGCTCCCTAAAACTGGTTAAGGCTCTAGGATTTTCTAATGCATGTGTGGACCCTACAAAGAGTATAGTGATAAAAGCATATGATGGCGAAGAACACTCTTCATGATGTGTTATTTCTCTTCCTATCAGAGTGGGACCAATCATTATGGATACCACCTGCCAGGTCCTGGATCTAGAATTACCTTACAACATCTTGCTCGGTCGCCCATGGATTCATGCCTTAAAATTCGTTCCATCCACATATCACCAATGCTTAAAATTTCCATTTGACGGCACATAAATCAGTATATATGGCAACCCCGACCCCTTTCAATATTGTACCAACCTAAGGGGTATTTCTGCAAACCGAGTGCCTATTAACTGAGAACCACCTGGCTCCTCTTCTTCTAAATACATTGATCCATCCACACTCGCATCATCTTCCACGTCCACTCCGTCCACGTCTTCCACCACAACACCATCTTCCACAAACCCTAAGGCTGAGACCACTGTCAAGATCCAGGACCTCGGCTGTGGAGAATTCAAACTACATACAGCATATAGCATCACAAAAATACCCAAGTCTCCAAAGGTTTATGGTCGGCCATGTTTTAGAATGGAACCCAAAGAAATTTTCAAAGTTCCACCAAAATTAGTTTTCATCAAATGGGGAGACATGAATAATGAGGACCTTTCCGATATTACAGGATGGATCTATAAGGAAATGGCAGACCTACCCCCATTACCAGTTAAGAAATATGGCAAGGGATATGACATAATGAAGGATAAAGGCTACGATGGCACTAGTGGCCTAGGCAGAAATAAAACTGGATGAAGAGAGCCCATAGAATCTTTCAAAATACCAAAGTATCTTGGGTTAGGGTATGGAATGCCCGACAATGATGATCAACGTACCAATGGAATTTCGAGTGAGCGAGTGCATGCTTCAGAAAGTGTCAAGACTGCTAAGGAAACCTTCACCGAAACTGACTCCCAGGAGTGGGAATTTGGCTCTGAACGATCCTTAAGTGATTGTTGCCTCAATGATTTGTTTGTCGAAACGAGGGAGCTTACCTCTAAACAAAAATTTTTGCAAACATTTAAAATCGATCAGGCACCAAATAGTCATAGTTCCATTTCCCTTCCCCATGACATACAAGACCCACCACCTGAATTGCCAAATAATGCAGACAACGACTCTCAGTCATTCACCCCTTACTTTGACAACAAATATGAAACAAGTGAAGGGGAATATTGGATAGAGTCTGATGTAGAATTGGATGATGATAATTTCATCTACAATATCTCTGAATCCATCTGCATGCTTTCTGCATCCTCCCCTCAATTCACCAATACTGACAATGGCATTTCCTTAGTCTACCCACAATTAGTCGATTGGGACCAACAAGGCCCGCCAGTCCTGGACATATTTCAGAATGATGAGGCAATTTCAGAGTTTATGGGATTACGTGAGGGCATACCTAATGGTGATCACAAGGCAAGATTCACCATTGACCTAGATTGTGCAGCCTACTTCGGCGAGACTACTCCATCCTCCAGTCACAAAATTAAAAATAAAAATAAAATAAAAAATGAAACATCTTTAGGTGAAAACTGAAAGGAACTTTTTGATGACAAAAAAGTAAAAAAAAGGACGTATCTGTAGGTGAAAACCTCTTTGAGGCACCCAAAGATGGAGGACTATAATTTATTCATGTAACTCAAGAGAAATCAGTTATGCTTATAGAATACACCATAGAAGACAACATATCAACTGCAGAAGATCCCAAAATGGTCCTCTTCGCTACATCATTGACTAAAGAAGAGAGACCGGAATTTCACAAATTCTTTGCAAAATGTGAAGTCAACTTTGTATGGTCCTATGCTGACATGCCAGGATTAGACCCAAAACTGGTTCTGCACCATCTGCCACTATTGCCTAATGTCAAACCAGTAACAGAAGTTACACAAAATGCATCCTCAGGTCACTCTATTGGTTAAGGTTGAGTGAAGAAACTTCTAGACGCTGGGTTCATATAGTCTATTGATTATGCTGAATGGATATCTAACCTGGTGCTAGTAACAAAGCCAAATGAGATGATCCGCGTCTGCACAGATTTTAGAGACCTAAATAAGGAATGCCCAAAAGATGACTTTCCTTTACCAAATATTGATATCATAGTTGACCTCACAGCAGGATATGAGATGTTGTCCCTCATGGACAATTTCTCCGACTATAATCAGATTTGTATTGCCCCCGAAGACTAGCATAAAATAGCATTCACTTTCCCTTGGGGTACATACTATTGGAATGTCATGCCATTTGGTCTTAAAAATGCAGGCGCCACATATCATAGGGCTATGACCACAATCTTTCATGACATGATGCATAAAATAATGGAATATTATGTAGACAACCTTTTGGCCAAATCAGTAACAAGAAAGGATCATCTGAAGGTGTTAGACACAATTTTCAAGAGACTAGAAGAATACCAAGTCCGACTAAATCCTAAGAAATGTGTCTTCGGTGTAATATCAGGTAAACTCTTGGGATACATAGTTTCTCGAAGAGGCATTGAGGTCGATCCATCAAAAGTAAAAGCCATCATAGACATGCCTTCGCCCAAAGGAATCAGTGAACTCAGAACCCTACAAGGCAGGGTACAATCTATTCGGCACTTCATAGCCCAATTGACCGATAAATGCCAACCATTCCAATATCTTCTGCGTAAAGGTATCCCCTTTGTCTGGATAGATAAATGCCAAGAAGCCTTTCAACAAATAAAATATTACCTATTGTTGCCACCAGTCATTATGCCTCCTATTCAAGGAAATCCTTTGATATTATGCATCTTTGCCACTACTTCAGCACTAGGGCCATTACTAGCACAGAACAACCAGGAAGAAAAAGAAAGAGCTATATATTACATCAGTCGGACATTGGTTGGGTATGAACTGAACTACACATCAATTGAATGGGATTTTCTAGCCACGGTCTTTGCAGCATATAAGCTAAGACATTATATGTTAAGCCATCAGACACAACTAGTAGCAAAGATTCATCCCCTCAAATATTTTTTAAGTCAGGCAGTGTTAACAGGACATCTGGAAAAATGGGTCATGATTCTGAGTGAATATGATATTCAATATGTAGAAAGAAAGGCAATAAAAGGACAAGTCATAGCAGACCAGCTGGAAAACGCACCTTTATAAAGTGATCATCCGTTAGTGGTAGATTTTCTAGATGAGTCGATATTCCATACGGAACCTAAGTCACCGTGCAGACTCTACTTTGACGGATCACACACAAATCATGGCTCGGGGGCAGGGATCTTGTTCATCACCCCTCAAGGAGACTCTATTCCTAATTCTTTCCGCATAGCTTTCTAATGCACAAATAATGTGGCGGAATACGAGGCACTGGTTACAAGACTTAGAATGGAAATAAAATGGAAAATCATAACAATATATGTCTATGGAAATTCTCAGCTAGTCATCAACCAGGTTAACGATGACTACAACACAGAGGATGAGAAACTCATGCCCTACAAATGAATGGTTTCTAGTTTTCAAAAGTACTTTCATATGGTGACTTTTGAACAAGTTTTGAGAGCATAGAACAAAGCAGCAAATGCAATGGCTACAATAGGCTCTCTCCTCGACATTCCAAGAAATATGCCTCAGCTAGAATGCCTAATAGAACAATTGTTGGTTCCTGCCTATGACATTCCAGAGTTAGAGATGGTCTGCAAACTTGTTGGTCCCGACTCTTCCTGGTACCAAGATATTTATGACTACCTTAAGTCCCAAACCCTTCCACCTAACTTGTCCAATAACCAGAGGAAGTCCTTTATCCGAAAAGCTGCAAGATATGCCATTGTTAGCAACACCCTTTACTATCGTAGCTTTGATGACACCCTCCTTAGATGTCTTGACACTAACGAAGCACGTACAACCTTACATGAAGTACATGAGGGTATATGCAGGTCTCATTCGAGTGGTCCTACTCTAGCCAAGAAAGTAACGAGACTTGGGTACTATTGGCCAACCATTGAAAAGGATGCAATAGAATATGTCAGGACTTGTCGCCAATGCCAGATTCACAGTGATTTGATCCACACTCCAGTGCAGCAACTTCGTCCGATCACTTCTCCTTGGCCCTTCGCTCAATCAGGACTCGACCTTGTGGGAAAGATTCATCCTACCTTGTCCAATGGCCATAAATTCATTATCACTGCCACTAAGTATTTTACAAAGTGGATCGAAGCCATCCCTCTGACGTACATAACCAGGAAAAAAAATCCAAATTCATTCTTAACTACATCATTGGTTGGTATGGCCTTCCACAATCCATCATCACTGATAACGATCGTCTATTTAAAAACCAAGACGTTCATGAGTTATGTGAGCGATTTCACATCCAACATCATTTTTCCTCTCCGTATTACCCGCAAGGAAATGGTCAAGTTGAGGTGTCAAATAAAACCATCATTAAAATCCTGAAAAAGACTGTCAATGACGCTGGTCGTGACTGGCATATTCAACTCAACCCTACTATGTGGGCTTACCGCACTAGCATTCATACGCCTACAGGAGCCACTCCTTTCACCCTGGTCTTTGGAGTTGAGGCCATCTTTCCCATTGAGGTTGAAATTCCTTCTTTACGAGTCTCCCTGAAGGGTCTGACCGACGATGAGGAGTATAGATAGTCGCGCCTCCACGAGCTAGAGATGCTAGAGGAAAGAAGGAAAAATTCCCTGAACCATCTACAAGCGTATCAGAACCGTCTTTGTCGTAGTTACAACAAGAAGGTTATGGTCAGGAAATTATACATAGGTGACTTAGTCCTCATGCAGAACCCTAAGAACCAGGATGACAGAGAAAAGTCGGGCAAGTTTGAACCAAACTAGTTGGGTCCTTACATCATTGTATCTTCTTTTGGTTCTAGAGCATATCAACTAGCTACTCTAGATGGTGAACAACTGACAGATCCTATCAATAGTCTACATCTCTGAAAGTTCTACGGATAGCATCAGAAGATCGAGCTGAAAACCTTAAAATACAAAAAAATTGAAAAATGGTAAAAAATTGTTGTCCTGATGAAAACCTAGCAAACAGGCATCTTGGCGGCACCAAAAAAATAATAAAAATGACAAAAATAGTAAAGAAAAATAATTCGTCCAACAGTGAAAACCTGGCAAATAGGCGCTTTGGATAAGTACCATGGTGAAAACCTGGCAAACAGGCACCATGCGTAGTCAATCATTGCTCGGCCATCTACTGTTACTTCATCTGCCTAGTCCTAGGATGGAACACATTTCCCGTCTCTATCACGACACTCACCATGGCACCATACCCTTCCTCTCATGGTTGATAAACAGTTGACATCAAGTCCTCTATACACTCCATCTGGTACCGCATGCATATCCATTCTTCATGTCCTTTAAAATTGGCTAAGTCTTGGACCTAACAAGGGGCAACATTTTTATCATGTCACTGCATTGGATATCACGCACGGTCCGGGAAATTGTAAAAAGTCCTAAAAAAAGACAAAAACATTGCAAAAAGTTTTGAAAAAAGACAAAAGCATTGCAAAAGTCTAGAAAAAAGACAAAAATATTGTAAAAAGTCCTGAAAAAAGACAAAAATATTGTAAAAAGTCCTGAAAAAAGACAAAAATATTGTAAAAAGTCCTGAAAAAAGACAAAAACATTGCAAAATGTCCTTAAAAAAAGACCAAAAACATCGCAAAACGTCCTGAAGAAAGACCTAAAAACCAAAAAATGTCCTGAAGAAAACCACAACAAACGTCAAACTGCTCGAAGAACTCAAAACGAGGTCACATTTCCTTACATCTGTCATTTTAGTCAAGTCTTTGTCATTCATCTGAACTACGTTATCTCTGCGCATTTGCTACGTAGGCAAGACTCATTTGTGAGTCCCCGAGACATTAGGTTAGTCCTTTTAGGTTTGTCAAAATAAAATCATGGCGCAATATTTGGTCATCAAGACAAAGTCATTGGTCGTGTCGAACTATGAGGTCTCTGAGTATATGATGTAGGCAAGGCCATCTGTCGATGAGCCCCCGAGGCCGCACTAGGTCAGCCCATTAGGGTTCATGGCATTACACTGGCACACACAAAAAACATCTTCAATTCAAGACAAATCATTTTCCAAATGGAAAACTCCTAAAACAAAGTATGGTAATCATTTATTCAAACATGACAATCACATCACCATGTCAAAAAATTGACATATGGTCAACACAAGTCAAACTCGGTCAAAACAAGTCAAATGATCATAACCTATCAAACTGTCAACTCTTGGTTAGCTTTCAGATGTGTCCTGAAAGATAACCTTTGTCATTCATGCCTTAGGATGTGTCCTTCCTCGGCATCGTCACTGTCATTCGACATTTGAGGGATCCTCTTGACATCTACGGATCACTCCTCTCGACATCAGTATTCTTCATATGTGTCCTTCTGAAGAACAAACTCTGTCATTTATGTCTTAGGATGTGTCCTTCCTAGGCATCGTCACTATCACCTGGAATTTCGAGGGATCCCTTTTGACATTTAGGGATAAATCCTCTTGACATCAACATTATTCAGGATGTGTCCTTCTTGAATTTGGCAATCTTCGGCATTTCGTCATCTTGACATTGTCAAAACCTTGACAACCTAGCATCTCGACATCATCAAACCTGACATCTTGACATCAAAACACTCAACATTCGGACACACTTGGCAAACACTTGGCACTTGTCTTTTGGATTTTTATCATGCTACTAGTTTTTCAGTGAGATCCCAACAACAGGATTTAGAGAAGCAGTGACATATCACGATGTTTGTCTTGACTTGTTGACACGCATGATTACTAGTTTCTCAGCGAGGTCCTAATTTTGGGATTTAGAAAAACAGTGACGTATCATGATACGGGCTCTATTTTGTATTTTGGCAATCATGCTGCTAGTTTCTCAAGGATGTCTTGGAAACAGGATTTAGAGAAGCAACGACGTTTCATGAATTGTCCTTATCTTTTCTGCTTGTGGTTGGTTATGACAAAAAGAATGGGGCAATCACGCTCTTAGTATGAGTCTTGATCATCCTTGTCTGTGAGTTTTAGACTCATGTGATGGTACAACCTTGCACACCTTGATCTATGTCATATCATGGTGTTTGTTGGCCATTACAACATTCTGCCCAATGATGATTAAGAGCAATAAAAATTAAAGTCCTATGGTAAAGTTTTGAAGGATTTAGTCTAGGAACTAACATGCATCTCCTTTGGTCTGGTCATCTTCTCTAGTCCATCTCACGATGATATCCTGTGACATACAAAAACATAAGTTCATACATGATCATATAAACATTGCATTAGTTCCATACACACATCATCCATAGCATTAAATCATATAACATTTCATTGTATATCACATTCACATTATCATAAACATGGCATCCAATCAAATAAATACATTATGCATATCATTATCGTCATCATCACAAAATCGACATAACATATAAGTAAGCATTGCATCATCATGGCATCATATCATAAGTAAGCATCATAGGACATACATGGCAAGACATATAAATAGTACCATCATACATCATAAATCAACAGCATACATAAAGCATCACATCACATATATCATAATGCATAAATCAAATTGCATCGCATAACACACATGTGACCCGCATCAAAATTGCATCATAATATAGCATCATCTCACGGAAATATACAATGTCAGAGGATAGAGTCAACAAATATCCCAAAAATGGAGCTCACAGGCTCAATGGTCTATACATAATGTGTCATAACATAGAAGCAAATGCAGCAAACATGCCCCTAGGAAAGGCTCTCATCATCCCCTCATGGTGAAGAGTGTGGCAGCTGACAATCTATGACTGGCACTAAGATCATAGGTGGAACGGTAACAGCCTCTGTCTGTGAACCTGATGGAATTGACACTAATGGCATCATCTCCACGGTAATAGGCACCTATGATGACACTGCGGCCTGACTCTGTGACGCTGATGAATCTATCATTGGTGGCTTCCTCTGTGCTGACCTCTACTCTGAACTGGTAGACCCATGACTACGGCTCGAATGATGACTTGAGGCATGCCTGTGAGAGTGGTGGGACCTGTGCCTTGATGTGTGCCCTGACGAGGTGGACCCTCTTGCACTCATGTGACTCCTGTTGCTGCTCCCACTCCCTGATCTGTGACCACTTCTTGTCCTCGTTTGTGACCGCGATATTGTAGGATCTCGTCACTCAGGAGGCACTACCTACTCATACAAGGTCTTGTACTTCCAAAATTGAGTGCTCACGCTAGCAAGCTCACGAGCTATATCCCCAGAAGGTCCTGAACATAAAGCTGCAAAATCCACACACCACTAAGTTGACTCCTGCTGACGGATCACTACCTAATCCCACTCTACTTGAGCCACCTCTAGCTCTGCCCACAATGCCCTGACCTCTGCCACACTCTCATCTAGCCTCTTTTGAAGATCTGCCACCCTCTAGTATGTCATGGCGTCCTGGGGCAATGTTGAGGAAGATGGTATCTCCTCCTCTCCCTCCACCATTCTCCATCTCAGGAGTCTCTCGGCCTTGTCCATGGCATCATCATCATCCTCTGCAACATCCTCTCCACTGACTCCCTCATCTCGAGGCACATCTACATCTGCATCCTCCTTGACCACATCCTCCTCCTATCTGGCCTCCTCCTCCACCATATCCTCCTCCTATTTGGCCTCCTCCTCTGCCACAAGCTCCTCCTATCTATCCTCCTCCTATCTCTCCTCCTCCTGCTCCTGCCTCGGCTACTCCTCCTCCTCTCCCTCCCCCGGCCTTTGCCTCTATCAACGTCTCTTCCCCCTTGCCTGACTCTCGACACACAGGTATAACTGACCTCCTGTCTGCAGGTGTTGGCCCATCTAGATCTGCCAGTGGCACTGGTCTATGTGCCTGCCACCATAAGTCATAATCGGTTGTGGTCTCGGGATCTGCAATCCCACCTCTCCATCCCCACTGTTGGGCTACTAGCCCATCAATCTACTGCTCAAAAAAGGCTACGGGAATCATTGTCCCCCAAGCTGACTCTTTGGAAGACTGAGCATACTCAGTTGTGCCTGCAGGTACATCTTGCTGCTCTCCAAACTGTCTGAGGACACGCTACTGAAAATACATCTCTATAATCAACTAGCTCTGCACTATCCTCCCAATTAGGTAGTGATCCTGTCTGCAAAAGCTAAGATGGTCGACCTCATCATCCCACTGCTGACAGTCTCTATACGGTCTCCAGATGAATGACATCATGGTATCAATCCAATGGCGCCACCAACCTGTCTCTCACATTCTTGTCTGCTGCAGAGCACCGGCATAGAAATTTGCATAGGGCATCCCCTCGGCTAATTGTGGTCTCTGAATGGGAGGTCGGAATATCACTATATGCTCCCAATCCTAGATCATCAGAAGTGTGGTGCCACATGAAATGCTCTCTGCCCTCCTGTACGCCACCTCATGAAGCTGATGGTAGAGCGTGCCTAACAAATAGGGTGCCTAGGCATATATTGTCTTGTCTCGTCTCATCTCCGCTATCACGTCTCCCCAACCAATGGGAAACCCATGTCCGCGACGGTCGAGAATCAGTATCCCGCCAATCAATGTCACCAAGAAGGCATCGAATCAAGCATAATGCTCCACCATAAACTCCCAGCAGATCTCGTAACCCTAGATGCCAAGTCCTGCTCCCTCATCCCGATAGTACACTGTGAAAGTCTGATGGCCATGGCGAGGATCATAAACAATCCGCTCTCCTCAAATCGACAGGCTTAGAATGCAGTAAACATCCTCAAGAGTAACTATCGCCTCTCTTGTCAGCAGGTGGAAGGAGCATGTCTCTGAATGCCAACGCTCACATAACGCAGTCAATAGTCCCATATTTGCCCAAATAGCAGGCATATAGGCAGCATAAAATAGACCTAGCCACATCAATTGTCGTTGCTCCCGCAGAGTCAGCTAATCACCAAACTGAAAAGTCGACGGTCTACTCTCTCGTGTATATATGGGGGCTAGTTGTCTCTACACAAAGCCAAAAAATGCGTCAGTACCTTTTGGGCACTTATCCTTATCATCAAAAATAATTTCAATTTTGAAAAGCATCAGAATCAGCCCTAGTCAAAGTCAAAGTCAAATGTGTCGCGTTGACTGCACTTGTGTTGCGAAACAACGATTGTGTCATTTCATACTTCAAATGCATCACGACATATTGATTGCGTCGTTCTATCACTCAATTGTGTCACATCAGAGCACTTGCATCACGATATATAACACATGTGTCACTTCATTCGAATGTGTCACTCAAATAGGAAAATGTGTCGCAACATGACACATGCGGCATTCTAACTGTCGATTGCGGCCCGATATGACGAATGTGTCGCACTTTTTTGCAAATGCGTTACACATCCTTGGCCTCCCCTAGAATATCCTTACACTTGTGTTGCAATGCATCAAATGCATCAAACATGAAATCAAATGCGGCTTACGTGCACGCATATGCGTCGTAGCGCATTAGTTGTACACCCTAAAACCCTAATTTTGACATGCAAAATGAAAAAATTACAAAGTGGGTTAGGGGTACATATCGCTAGCTATGAGCCCTCTAGCCGCCTGTAGGTCTGCATGATCTCGTCGCGATGCTCAGTCACTAGAATCACCATCCTCGCAGAAGTCCTCTTCGCTCTGAGTTCTCAAATTTTCCAAAGTAAATAGTGAAAATGAATTGACTTTTACCCCTTTGTCAACCTATTTATAAAGTCAAAATGGCATTTGTCAACTAGATTATTACTGGAGGCTCCTTTGACCATCTTTGACCACCCCGTTAGCTGCCTTAAATGTGTCAGAATCTAAAATCGTCTGCGCCACTGTCTTTCTGCTCATCAAATTGACTTATCAAGACCCTTTCCAAATTTTTCTATCGTCAGCCCAAAATTTGAAAAATTTCCCGAGGGGGCATTGATACTCTGTAGCTTCACTGGGGCATGGCTTTGACTTATTTTTTTTGTCACAACGTGACATGCTACATTATGACAAAGAGGGGGAAAATGTAGACACTTAAAAATGACCTAGCCCTGCAAGCTCTATTTTTACCACTTTCATCCTAGCATAATTATGACATTTAATTATGTCCTTGGTCCACATTCGACTATTAATTAAATAATTTATAATTGTTTAATTAATCCATGTCTATTGTATTCTTCATGATTATTAAATAAATAAATTTTATTTATTTATTAAATACGTCATTAATTGTCTAAGGCTTCCCCTAATTAAATAAATTTCTTAATTTATTTAATTACCTTTCTTCATTTATTTCTTCCTGATTATTTAATGTCATTAATTCTCATAATTAAATGAGTTTATTGATTTATTTAATCATTAATCATATCTTCTAAATTAAATAATTATCTTTAATTATTTAATTGTCGAAAATAACATTTCCCTCATTTTAAATAAATGAAATTATTTAAAATGATATCACATTCTCGATTGACAGTTCATTTTAGTAAATAATCTGAAAATCGATTATTTATTATCTCACAAAATCCATATTTTGAATTAATTTAATTCAAAATGGTAACTTTCTTCCAAAAATCAAGTAATTGAGCAAATTATTGATTTTCCAAATCTGATCTTCAGTTCAACTCTTATCTTCTTGATTTATCGAATCTCACAAATTAGGCATCTTAATCTTCTTGATTTTCGAAAATCTTTATTTTTCTAATTAATTATCTCATCTATTCTCCACCGCCGATTTGATTTTCTCAGATGACATCTTGACCATTCATTTAATGATTTTTCCCTAACCTTGATTAGGGATTATCACATTAAATCTTGTCCTCTAATTTTAGGTTTTTGTCAAAATTCAATCTCGTCTGTCCATTCAAAATTGCATTTTCTATAAAATGCTATTTTGCTCACATTTTGAGATTAGATATAAATTTTGTTATTCTGACGCATTAATGCTTAGAGTTATTTGGCATTTTAGAGTCATTTTGTCATAGGCATAGGCATAGTCTTTATTTAAATCCTTCAAAGCTTGTGTAGGACTTAGTCTTTATTTTCAAATTGCTCACACGTTCGATCTGAGGGCAACCATCAGCAAGTTAGAAGGTGTTATGAAGGTAATCAAGGAAGCTTTGATGACAGGTATAATCGTTTTATTTAGTTTTCATTGTGCTTGATAGTTTTCTTTGGGTTTATATGCTTTGATATTTGATAATCTAACCTAAAAATAACCCTTAGATACAAATATTTTTCCTTATTTTTATGATCTCATACCTGAACCAGCCAATTCAAAGGGAAAACTAGCTTGGGATATCATTAGAGATCACATAGTAGGACTTATATTGTCTAGTGTTGATAATGACACTGTGTGGGCTATATCAGACATTGATTGTCCCCACCCACTTTGGACACATCTTTGGCAGATCTATGGAGACCCCAATCTCTCTCCATTCCCAGAGGATCCTGCTTCAGATTGTCTCTTACCCATTACTTCGAGAGATAATACACCCTTTGATCATGATACTTTAGAGGAGCTTGAGTATTTAGACACCCTTACATGTTATGATGGATCAGAGGCTTGTCTCACAGTTCCTACTCTTCAGACTGAGATTATACATGTATCATCCATTGTTCCTGATGACATCAGTATAGCCACATTGGCCCCTATGGATTCAGTTCAGCATCATGACCATCTTGGTCATTCATTATATGCTACATCATGAGATTCTTATCTTGCAGACACATTCTTGTTTGTTGAGTCTCACACTGCAGATCTTGAGGATTATTTTGAGGACATTCATCTCCTCTACCTTGATAGCCAGGTTATCACTGTATGCCCACCATTATCCATGCATTCAGAGGTTGCATTTCAGGATTATCCACATCAGTTTGGATTTGGCATCATTTGTTTTAGTTCAGGCAGAGAGATTCTTCAGCATCCTATCATGGCACACATCTTGAGACAGATTGGTTCATCACTCTTCATAGGGTTTCTTTGACATCATCCTTTGGATCCGTTTCTTCCCAAGGGGAGGAATATTATTTGTCGCTTAAGGATCTCCTTTTGGATTCTACATCAGGAATCTACCATTGCAACAGGATTTTCTTCATTGTGGGGGGGCCTTCTTGTCTCTTTATATCTCTCCTATGGAGACCATTGTATATGTACTTATATGATAGAAGCTGTCTATGGGGGGTATCATGTAATCCACCTCCTATCCTTCTTTCATTAGTGCATTTCATTCTTTTCTTTTCTCTCTTTTGGGGGGATTTTTGTTCCCATGAGTTTTTCTCCCTTTCTCTACTTTACAAAGATTTGGTTGTATTCGGGTACCTGAATAGGCCTAGTTGTCAGGACCCTTGTTTTCTTCCATGCATTGTAGTTACCTTTGCTTTCTTGCACATGTTTGTAGCTGCAATCTTGCTCATCTTAAGGGGGGGTGTTAGAGTAAAGGTTTTAACTTAATTATGTTAATTAAGTTACCTTTATTCCTCTCTTAAGATTTCACTTTAGTTTGCATATTGTGACATTTAATAATTATATTAATTATTAAATGTCTACCTATTAGGGTTTCTTTAGGGTTGCACAATCTCCTTTTATAAGGATTGATCATTGTATTTTATCCCACACTCTGATTAATACATTTTTAGCTTTCATAGCACCTTTGCCTTTTGTCTGGAATGTCTTCTTTCTGTGACAGGTTATTTGCATGCAGGTGATCTTCGGGGTCTGTGAGGTTGGCTTTCTCAACTTCAACAGAGAGTTCCAACTAGAAAAGTGGAAATTATGTATTTACAGTGGATGTTGGTGAGAGATAAAGTTCTTCTGTAGGAATACCCTTGCTCTAATCACTAGAATCACCAATATCCTCTATATCTTTGTGTAATGAGGAGAGAAATCTTCCCAAGATATCTCATTGTCTCCACATATAATAGGTGTGACTTTGTATAGCAACGACTCCTACACAATGTTAGTGAATTGTTTAAGTATTGATGGAGTAAAACCTAATTGTTCTAATGTTGGAAACAAAATACTAATCTATGAAAAGTTGAAATAATAGAAATGAATCTTGGAAAGTAACACCATCCCCAACAACAATTCCAAAAATGTAGAGGCCTACTAATGTTCAGGAAACTCGGTGTCAAACACACAATTCATAAGGGGTCCAATTAAACAATCCACTAAACCCTTGAAAGGTCTTCATTTAATTTATCAACCAAGGCTAATGTAATATTTTGATGATTTTGACATTGTATGTGCATTTAGAGACTCTTCACTACCTATATCATCCTAGCATAGGTGTTAACACATACTAGAAATCATAAATGCATAACAGTGAAAAGAGGTAATGTTGAAGCTATTGCTATGGGTACTTACAGCTAAAGACTGTGACTAGTTCACTATCAAGAAATGAATTTTGTAATTAATCAATACTTTCTAACTCAACTAAATTAACTAACTCTAGAGAACAATGCATGGAAAAAATTAAAGCATGAATAGAGGACAAGATCGTATTCACATTCAACACATGAAGAATCTGATTAAGAAAAACATAATTATGAAACTAACTACTATAACATAAATAAATATACAAAAAGTAAAGTGGGAAATAGTTACCTTGAGTGACCCTTGCTCAAGTGACTGTCTCCAAAAAGTGAACTCAAATCTATCTCATCAAACTAAATTAACATAACAATAACTGAAAAGATCTCATTGCAAAACTCAAAATATCACAATCCAAAGAGATTCTTCTAGAATATCTTATTCATAAGATCATGATTGAGAAACAAAACATTGTTTGTATAAAAACAAAAACTAACTAAACATATATATCTTCTATATTCTATAATCCATCAAACCATTCATATAGGTGTGAGGGAATCTTATCAAAAAAAGGACTCAAAATATAAATCTAATCATAAATCACCACTCCCTACAAAATGGAGTGTGATAAAGTTTGAGTAATCAAAACATAACTAAAAAGGAAGAAGAATTTAAATAGGACTGTAAGTCTGTTATAGCAGTTCTAAATTGAAATGTGGATTGTAGAAACAATCACATTAGATTCCTAATTGTAGCAGAATTCTTCTCCTTCAATAGTCATATTAAATGATGTGATGATTCACAATAATCCTGACAAGTAGACGCCTCCAATTATGTAGTTGTTGTGTTCTTCTAATTTCCCCTACATCAATGTTGAAACTCCCTTTGGTTGTGCATTGTGCCTCCCAGTTGTTGCAGGCTATAGTCTATTGGCTCTGGCTCCTTGGCTACAAAGAGTTATTTCACACATCTACACAATACTAATAACCATAACTTAAACACAAATATTCATTGCATTTCATACTTATCCACATATTAACCATGCAATAACTATCATATCATAATCATATTTCCATAGACTTTAAATTAGGTCCAAGTTTGCATAATGATCATAAAAGATAGTAAATTTTTAGGGATATATAGGAAATAAGTATCTGGAGATGTCTAAAAGCATGTATTGAAATAACATAAAACTAATTAATAGTAGGCCTCATCACAACCTACAAATCTTCAAAAAAAACTCAATTAAATGTTAAGAATAGGGATGTGGGTCCCACCAGGCGTACCAAAATGCATTACATAAAAATTGAGATAAAATTATCAAAGATAAACAATAAAATAAAATGAGAGTACTCCATAATCCAATTAAATAAATCACACCAATGGAGTATTAAAAAGTTGCATAACAAATATAAGAGAAAAACTTGTATACACAAAGCCTTATAAAAACAATCTTAGCTCCATTATTCTCCTATGTTGCGCCTTGAAGAGAACGTGTAATGTTGGTTGCTCTCAAATTTGATAGCATAGAGCACTCTAGAATGACAATGTATAGGTTTCTTTCAATGAGAGAGAGAAATAGATGATACATAGGTTCAATTTAAAGATTTCAGGTGATACCAATCAACAGTCAAGATCTAATGAAGGGTTGATAAGATCAAAGTTCCAGAATGGTTGAAAGGAACTGATGAGGATTTAATTGACTTCTTCATTGGAGCTAATTGCTCATATGGCTTAGTTAAGAGAATTCATTGAAGAGGTAAGTGTGACTGTGATGAGGGCGCAACCTGAGACTTAGAAAATAACCCACAAACAAGAGAATAATTTTATTATTCAGAAAATGGAGCTTCTTACATGCAGAGGATCTCAAATCCCCAAGTTCTACAACACATGCAAGTTACAGAAAGCTATAGAATCACCCTTTCGCAATATGCGAGCTTGTCCCCTCAAAGTTACCCAAAAATTAGAAACCCGCCCATAAATAGAGCTCCTCTTTAGTTTGGAGCCAAAACAATATTCAAATTTGAGTTTAGGTGGTTTGGTGCTGAAAAATTACAACTTGAAGTTCAAATTTCAAAAGAACATTTGCAATTGTATCTTCTAGAAAGTGTGCCAACTTCCCGGGGCCATAACTTTTGATCCGGGACTCCAATTCGCGAACCGTTTGAACCATTGGAAAGGTCTCGAAGTCAACAATGCGCTCAAAATCTGCTACGTTGATTTCGGCAAGTTTCAGGGCCGATCAAAGAACTCTAAGTGCCTCAAATCTAACTCAAAAGATTTTCAGGTGCAAATCTTGGAAACTAAAACTGCAATATCTTTCAACCTAGGAATAGAAAATAAAAACCATAAATTGGGAATTTCATTATGACGAAAAGGGTATCCAAAAATGTAAAAACATAAAAAAACTGAGAAACTTGAAATTTAACTATTTTTTGGGTGATGCAAGATTGCCCTTACACCACTGGATGCTCCTGCATCAGACTGACTCTTAATGAAATAGAATAGATTGGTTAGAAGACTAAATTGATTGATTAGAAGACTAAATTGATTGAGTGAACTTGAAGTGAGTGGGAGTTGATTGGTTAGGTGTAAATGTATAAGTAATTAATAAATAATTAGATAAATTAATTATTAATTTCATGTGCAGAGGTGGAAATAAATAAAATAAATAATTTTATTTATTTTAGAAGATGATAATGTTGAGAAGAATAATTGGATAAATTAATAATTAAAAATAATGATTTAATTTGAGAAGTTGAAAATGGGAAATGAATTATTTAATTAATCTAGAAAGGAGGAATAATTGGTAAATTAATTAAATAATGTTAATTATTTAATTAACATAGAGGAAAAGTATTGAAATAGATAATTTAATTAAATTATTTAAAATTATTTAACTAAAGTAGAAATTGAGGGAAAATTAAAATTTTGAAATAATTAAATAATTTAAAATTAGTTAATTGTCTAAGATAAAGGGGAAAATGTGTTAATTTAATTAAATAATAAAATTATTTAATTTAATGAAAAATATGGACTGATGATACCTAATGATGGAAAATGATGATATTTTGGAAGAAATGTGTTTGTTAGATTTAGGTTTCTACAATATATTTCTCTAATGCTATCATGGAACATTTTCATTACATTATTGAGCCTAAGAGAAGCATTGCTAAAATCAAACAATAGAAGGAAGAAGAACAAGAGATCGTTAAGTATTATATGTTGAGATTTTAGGCTTTGGTTATTAATATTTCACATTAGAGGATGATGACCTTAAAGTTTTATTTATTGATGCTTAAGTCTACATATCAAAGTGCAAGTATTTTTCAAGCCTTGTCATTCATTTATAAATTTATGTTTTAGTGTGTGCAGATGTTAGTTCTTTCTTTGAATACCCTTCTTTATATTAGTGTGTTTTTGTCTCTCTTTATCATTCCCTTAAGGTAACACCAATGTCACATCAAGAAAATGGGGGTTATGAGGATATATCTATTATTACTCACAATGAATATTGTCATGAACATGTAAAGCCCAAGGGACTTTTAAGTTCACTAGATTAGAGGAACCTCCATATGTCATAGTTTATTACTTTTTATCATATTAAGACAATGGATGTTTTTGTGCCTGTACCACACAAAGTAACATACTAGTTTGTGCATATCACTACATTCATGGGCATTTTTAAATAAATGCATTTTACTAATTCATAAAATCCAAGATCTCATAGACAAAGTGATGATACAAGTTGAGGATAATCATATGGTATTTCATAATGAATATTATTCTAATACTAATATATGGATCATAACCATCTGTTGATATTACCAATATAAAAAAGAAGAAATTACGCATTCTATCATTTATGTCAATTCCTTCGTAGCACACATCACATTTGGAAATTTTATAACA
>VDFB02137365.1:42063059-42083202 GCA_007258455.2 Sequoia sempervirens
TGAGAACCTCCAACTCAACAGTCTAGTTAGGCAGGCTCACTTGTCCTTTTGACCTCATCATTTAGTCCCTTTAGCAAGTCCCTTTGATAACCTAACTTGAGACATACGTCAAGCTTAGAGTGGTTAGACAAACCTTTCTCCAAACATTGTCCAAACTTAGTCATCATTATCCACCCCTAGTCCTCATTTTGAACCTAGACTTTTGAGCAATCATAGGCTAACATCATCCTCGCATTTAGTTGTCATTCTCATCATTTTCATTTGGGAAATCTCATTTTATGGTGGAAACTAGACTCCAAAGATAGAAACGAAAAATGGAAAATTTTGGACAAAACTCCACTTCCAATGTTAACAATCACACGTATGACGCAAATTGGACATTTGATGACCCATTTGGAAACACGAATAATCAACCTCTCACGACCATACCATCATCATCAAACAGCCCTTTTGAACCATTCTTACGTAAGGATGAATATGGACAAATACTTGAGGAAAATCTAGAGGTAGCAGCACAAGATCCAGAGGCGGCCTACTTTGTAGAACAAATGGTCTTATATGACAGAGATAAATATTTGGCCATACTCTTAAGTCAAGGAGCCAAACTACCTCATGGGTTCGACATTGATACCTTGAGATCGAAATCTCCTGCCAATAACGTCAACAATACGCATAACATGTCAAATAGTGGTCAACCTCCAAACACCACAAGCAATACCTTTTTTGATGCTACAATGACCGTGAGTGCTACCTCCAACATTCCAAACAACTCCAATTCAATAAATGCTACATCCATTGGAGGATCACAATCTGTCAAGTGCCCATAATATCCACAACACCGTCACAATCGGCTAGAACCACCTTTGGCTCCTCAGTAATGTGGGCAAGTTATTCCAATCCTCTCTTTACTACTACGGTAAATGCCACGGGGGCATCATCAAGTCATACAAATCCTCCATTGACAACTACATCTAGTACCATGAGTACATCATCATCATATCCTCTCATTGGTATCTCACAAAATCCTTTAAGGGGAGGTAAACGACGTATCTTTATTCAAGGACAACAAAAAAATGTTAACACCTCAACACAGTCCAATACCATCAAATCCCAAGGAAAAAATACGACCATTCCCCTTGTCCAAACCCAACAATTTGGACAAAGTAGTCAACACACACAACCAATGGCATCATTCACACACAAAAATGTTCATGGTCACCATATTCCCCAAATATCGACCCAAATGGCTAAGGGACACATCCCAACATACTCACCAACACACCCCCAATCCAAACTTTCAATACCAACAACACACAAATCCGAACACATCATACATGCCACAACATATACCTCAACAACATGCCAACATCCACTCACAACAAATGGGGACCTATGGCATACCAATCAATCCTATGTATGGGACCACAAATGACCCCATAATCGATGCCTTACAAGAAAAATTGATGGGTCTAGAGAAGACCAGAGAAAACATAAAAATATCCGGAAAGAAATTAGAAGTGTCATATGATTTATCTGTATATCCCTTCGACATGAACTTATACATGCCACCATTTCCTATGGGATATGTGTCACCTAATTTTACCAAATATAGAGGAAAGACAAACCCCATCGAACATGTTCATGAATTTGCAACCAACTGTATGGACGTCACCTATGAGCAAATGTACTTGATGAGACTTTTTTCTAAAAGTCTTGCAAGTCCTACCCTCGAATGGTTTTCCACTCAAAAGGATATCCAAACATGGGATGAGCTTAAACACAAATTCATAAAAAAATTACACGTACAACATTGACATGGACACCTCTATTACTAGCTTATGCAATCTCACGCAAGAGGATGCTGGTGAAACATTCATCCCATTCTTTCAAAAATGGAGAATTCTAGCTAGTCGGTGTCACATCGACCTACCCAAAAAGGAAAAGGTGGACATGTTCATTCAAACACTTCTAGGACCCTTAAAATATGCATTACAATTACATTGTTGCACAACCTTCATGGACCTAGTCGAAAAAGGTGTCCAGATTGAGAAAGCCCTTATCACAAAGGGAGAGCTAAGATACGGTCCTAAAAACACAAACACAAATCCTCCCACTGACAAAAATAAGTATTGGGTCAAAAATAAACATGTTACCAACGACGGTGTTGTGGACGCCAAGGTTGCAAACACTATGGGTCTTGTACTAGCTCTAAAAGGGGTTCAACCGCAAAAAAAATCAACGATGATATTGACACCCCCTACCAATGTCCCCCCGAACAACCAAAGTAGCCAAAATAATCAAGGACAATACCGTCGTATGAGACAATTCCCTAGGGGTCGCACATACACTCCCTTGGGTGAGCCCATTGAGGAAGTCCTCAAGAAATTTCTTCAGAATGGTGTCATCACACTTCAAGAACCAAAACCATATGACCCAGTACAATTCAAACTAGCATGGTGGGATAATAATGCATTTTGTGATTATCATCGGGAAAAAGGACATAAAAATTCTACTTGTCAACAACTGAAAAATCTGGTACAAGACCTTATCGAGAATCGTATCATTGAGGTAGGTGGACCACAATTTGCCTCTAATTTAGATCATACCATTCATAAGAACCCACTACAAGACCATGGTTCTAATAATGCTTTCACGTCAAGTCCAAAGATAAACAATAATCAAGCCAATTTCGCTTGAGCCAAGTATGACTATTCTGGTGGAACCACTATAAACAATGTCTGAACTGATAACGAATGTGTCAATACCATCACAGTTAAGAGAGCACCCCAATCCAATGCTACTACTCAAAGTGGCAAGATCACCATAGCTGGCCTGCCTCCTGCTAGGCAACCTAAAATCACCATACCTAGTCCATCTCCTAAACAATCACAACCCACCTCGACCACAAAGTAATGGAAACCCAAGAGTTAGTTTAACCTTATTGACCAGCTTGGAAAAACTCCCGAACAAATTTCTATACTCGAGCTGCTTCACATCTCTCCCACGCATAAGGCTATACTAGATAAAACCCTGCAAGAGTCGTCAGTCCCTAAGGATATTGATGTCAATCAGTTTGAGACCATGGTGGGATACCACACTATGCCTCACCATGTCACATTTTCTGATCAAGACTACTCGTCACCTAAGACTAACCATAATGATGCATTACACATTGAAACTTTTGTCCATAAGCACAAGGTCAGAAGATTTTTAGTAAATGGCGGAGTAGGATTGAACATATGCTCCCTAAAACTAGTTAAGGCTCTAGGATTTTCTAATGCATGTGTGGACCCTACAAAGAGTATAGTGATAAAAGCATATGATGGCGAAGAACACTCTTCACGAGGTGTTATTTCTCTTCCTATCAGAGTGGGACCAGTCATTATGGATACCACCTGCCAGGTCCTGGATCTAGAATTACCTTACAACATCTTGCTCGGCTGCCCATGGATTCATGCCTTAAAATTCATTCCATCCACATATCACCAATGCTTAAAATTTCCATTTGACGGCACAGAAATCACTATATATGGCAATCCCGACCCCTTTCAATATTGTACCAACCTAAGGGGTATTTTTGCAAACCGAGTGCCTATTAACCGAGAACCACCTGGCTCCTCTTCTTCTAAATACATTGATCCATCCACACTCGCATCATCTTCCACGTCCACGTCTTCCGCCACAACACCATCTTCCACAAACCCTAACGCTGAGACCACTGTCAAGATCCAGGACCTTGGCTGTGGAGAATTCAAACTACATACAGCATATAGCATCACAAAAATACCCAAGTCTCCGAAGGTCTATGGTCGGCCATGTTTTAGAATGGAACCCAAAGAAATTTTCAAAGTTCCACCAAAATTAGTTTTCATCAAATGGGGAGACATGAATAACGAGGACCTTGCCGATATTACAGGATGGATCTATAAGGAAATGGCAGACCTACCCCCATTACCAGTTAAGAAATATGGCAAGGGATATGACGTAATGAAGGATAAAGGCTATGATGGCACTAGTGGCCTAGGCAGAAATAAAACTGGATGAAGAGAGCCCATAGAATCTATCAAAATACCAAGGTACCTTGGGTTAGGGTATGGATTGCCTGACAATGACGATCGACGTACCAATGGAATTTCGAGTGAGTGAGTGCATGCTTCAGAAAGTGTCAAGACCGCTAAGGAAACCTTCACCGAAACTAACTCCCAGGAGTGGGAATTTGGCTCCGAACGATCCTTAAGTGATTGTTGCCTCAATGATTTGTTTGTCGAAATGGGGGAGCTTACCTCTGAACAAAAATTTTAGCAAACATTTAAAATCGATCAGGCACCAAATAGTCATAGTTCCATTTCCCTTCCCCATGACATACAAGACCCACCACCTGAATTGTCAGATAATGCAGACAACAACGACTCTCAGTCATTCACCCCTTACTTTGACAACAAATATGAAACAAGTGAAGGGGAATATTGGATAGAGTCTGATGTAGAATTGGATGATGATAATTTCATCTACAATATCTCTGAATCCATCTGCATGCTTTCTGCATCCTCCCCTCAATTCACCAACACTGACGATGGCATTTCCTTAGTCTACCCACAATTAGTCGATTGGGACCAACAAGGCCCGCCAGTCCTGGACATATTTTAGAATGATGAGGCAATTTCAGAGTTTATGGGATTACATGAGGGCATACCCAATGGTGATCACAAGGAAAGATTCGCCATTGACCTAGATTGTGCAGCCTACTTTGGCGAGACTACTCCATCCTCCAGTCACAAAATTAAAAATAAAAATAAAATAAAAAATGAAACATCTTTAGGTGAAAATTGAAAGGAACTTTTTGATGACAAAAAAGTAAAAACAAAGGATGTATCTGTAGGTGAAAACCTCTCTGAGGCACCCAAAGATGGAGGACTATAATTTCTTCATGTAACTCAAGAGAAATCAGCTATGCTTATAGAATACACCATAGAAGACAACATATCAACTGCAGAAGATCCCAAAATGGTCCTCTTCGCTGTATCATTGACTGAAGAAGAGAGACCGGAATTTCACAAATTCTTTGCAAAATGTGAAGTCAACTTTGTATGGTCCTATGCTGACATGCCAGGATTAGACCCAAAACTGGTTCTGCACCATCTGCCACTATTGCCTAATGTCAAACCAGTTAAACAAAAGTTACACAAAATGCATCCTCAGATCGCTCTATTGGTTAAGGCTGAGTTGAAGAAACTTCTAGACGCTAGGTTCATATAGTCTATTGATTATGCTGAATGGATATATAACCTAGTGCTAGTAACAAAGCCAAATGAGATGATCCGCGTCTGCATATATTTTAGAGACCTAAATAAGGAATGCCCAAAAGATGACTTTCCTTTACCAAATATTGATATCATAGTTGACCTCACAGCAGGATATGAGATGTTGTCCCTCATGGACGATTTCTCCGACTATAATCAGATTTGTATTGCCCCCAAAGACCAGCATAAAACAGCATTCACTTTCCCTTGGGGTACATACTGTCGGAATGTCATGCCATTTGGTCTTAAAAATGTAGGCGCCACATATCATAGGGCTATGACCACAATCTTTCATGACATGATGCATAAAATAATGGAATATTACGTAGACAACCTTTTGGCCAAATCAGTAACAAGAAAGGATCATCTGAAGGTGTTAGACATAATTTTCAAGAGACTAGAAGAATACCAAGTCTGACTAAATCCTAAGAAATGTGTCTTCGGTGTAACATCAGGTAAACTCTTGGGATACATAGTTTCTCGAAGAGGCATTAAGGTTGATCCATCAAAAGTAAAAGCCATCATAGACATGCCTCCGCCCAGAGGAATCAGTGAACTCAGAACCCTACAAGGCAGGGTACAATCTATTCGGCACTTCATAGCCCAATTGGCCGATAAATGCCAACCATTCCAATATCTTCTGCGTAAAGGTATCCCCTTTGTCTGGATAGATAAATGCCAAGAAGCCTTTCAACAAATAAAATATTACCTATTGTCGCCACCAGTCATTATGCCTCCTATTCAAGGAAATCCTTTGATATTATGCATCTCTGCCACTACTTCAGCACTGGGGCCATTACTAGCACAGAACAACCAGGAAGAAAAAGAAAGAGCTATATATTACATCAATCGGACATTGGTCGAGTATGAACTGAACTACACATCAATTGAATGGGCTTTTCTAGCCATGGTCTTTGCAGCATAGAAGCTAAGACATTATATGTTAAGCCATCAGACATAACTAGTGGCAAAGATTGATCCCCTCAAATATTTGTTAAGTCGAGCAGTGTTAACAGGACATCTGGAAAAATGGGTCATGATTCTGAGTGAATATGATATTCAATATGTAGAAAGAAAGGCACTAAATGGACAAGTCATAGCAAACTAGCTGGCAGACGCACCTTTACAAAGTGATCATCCGTTAGTGGTAGATTTTGTAGATGAGTCAATATTCCATATGGAACCTAAGTCACCGTGCAGACTCTACTTTGATGGATCACACACAAATCATGGCTCGGGGGCAAGGATCTTGTTCATCACCCCTCAAGGAGCCTCTATTCCTAATTCTTTCCGCATAGCTTTCCAATGCACAAATAATGTGGCAGAATATGAGGCACTGGTTACAAGACTTAGAATGGCAATAAAATGGAAAATCATAACAATATATGTCTATGGCGATTCTCAGCTAGTCATCAACTAGGTTAACGATGACTACAACACAGAGGATGAGAAACTCATGCCCTACAAACAAATGGTTTCCAGTTTTCAAACGTACTTTCATATGGTGACTTTTGAACAAGTTTTGAGAGCATAGAACAAAGCAGCAAATGCAATGGCTACAATAGGCTCTCTCCTCGACATTCCAAGCAATATGCCTCAGCTGGAATTCCTAATAGAACAATTGTTGGTTCCTGCCCATGACATTCCAGAGTTAGAGATGGTCTGTGAACTTGTTGGTCCCGACTCTCCCTGGTACCAAGATATTTATGACTACCTTAAGTCCCAAACCCTTCCACCTAACTTGTCCAATAACCAGAGGAAGTCCTTTATCCAAAAAGCTGCAAGATATGCCATTGTTAGCAACACCCTTTACTATCGTAGCTTTGACGAAACCCTCCTTAGATGTCTCGACACTAACGAAGCACGTACAACCTTACACGAAGTACATGAGGGTATATGCAGGTCTCATTCGAGTGGTCCTACTCTAGCCAAGAAAGTAACAAGACTTGGGTACTATTGGCCAACCATTGAAAAGGATGCAATAGAATATGTTAGGACTTGTCGCCAATGCCAGATTCACAGTGATTTGATCCACACTCCAGTGCAGGAACTTCATCCGATCACTTCTCCTTGGCCCTTCGCTCAATCCGAACTCGACCTTGTGGGAAAGATTCATCCTACCTCGTCCAATGGCCATAAATTCATTATCACTGCCACTAAGTATTTTACAAAGTGGATCAAAGCCATCCCTCTGACGTACATAACTGGAAAAAAAAAATCCAAATTCATTCTTAACTACATCATTGGTTGGTATGGCCTTCCACAATCCATCATCACTGACAACGATCGTCTATTTAAAAACCAAGACGTTCATGAGTTATGTGAGCGATTTCACATCTAACATCATTTTTCCTCTTCGCATTACCCGCAAGGAAATGGTCAAGTTGAGGTGTCAAATAAAACTATCATTAAAATCCTAAAAAAGACTATCAATGACGCTAGTCGTGATTGGCATATTCAACTCAACCCTACTATGTGGGCTTACCGCACTAGCATTCATACGCCTACAGGAGCCACTCCTTTCACCCTGGTCTTTGGAGCTGAGGCCATCTTTCCCATTGAGGTTGAAATTCTTTCTTTACGAGTCTCCCTGAGGGGTCTGACCGACGATGAGGAGTATAGATAGTCACGCCTGCACGAGCTGGAGATGCTAGAGGAAAGAAGGAAAAATTCCCTAAACCATCTACAAGCGTATCAAAACCGTCTTTGTCGTAGTTACAACAAGAAGGTTATGGTCAAGAAATTATACATAGGCGACTTAGTCCTCATGCAGAACCCTAAGAACCAGGCTGACAGAGAAAAGTCGGGCAAGTTTGAACCAAACTAGTTGGGTCCTTACGTCATTGTATCTTCTTTTGGTTCTAGAGCATATCAACTAGCTACTCTAGATGGTGAACAACTGACATAGCCTATCAATAGTCTACATCTCTGAAAGTTCTACGGATAGCATCAGAAGATCGAGCTGAAAACCTTAAAATACAAAAAAATTGAAAAATGGTAAAAAATTGTTGTCCTGATGAAAACCTAGCAAACAGGCGTCTTGGCAGCACCAAAAAAATAAGAAAAATGACAAAAATAGTAAAGAAAAATAATTCGTCCAACAGTGAAAACCTGGCAAACAGGCGCTTTGGATAAGTACCATGGTGAAAACTTGGCAAACAGGCACCATGCATAGTCAATCATTGCTCGGCCATCTACTGTTTTCATCTGCCTAGTCCTAGGATGGAACACATTTCCCGTCTCTATCATGACACTCACCATGGCATCATACCCTTCCTCTCATGGTTGATAAACAGTTGACATCAAGTCCTCTATACTGTCCATCTGGTACCGCATGCATATCCATTCTTCATGTCCTTTAAAATTGGCTAAGTCTTGGACCTAACAAGGGGAAACATTTTTATCATGTCACTGCATTGGATATCACGCACGGTCTGGGCAATTGTAAAAATTCCTAAAAAAAGACAAAAACATTGTAAAAAGTCCTAAAAAAAGACAAAAACATTGCAAAAAGTCTTGAAAAAAGACAAAAACATTGCAAAAGTCTAAAAAAAAGACAAAAATATTGTAAAAAGTCCTAAAAAAAGACAAAAATATTGTAAAAAGTCCTAAAAAAAGACAAAAATATTGTTAAAAGTCCTGAAAAAAGACAAAAACATTACAAAATGTCCTAAAAAAAAGACCAGAAACATCGCAAAACGTCCTGAAGAAAGACCTAAAAACCAAAAAATGTCTTGAAGAAAACCACAACAAACGTCAAACTGCTCGAAGAACTCAAAATGAGGTCACATTTCCTTACATCTGTCATTTTATTCAAGTCTTTGTCATTCATCTGAACTACGTTATCTCTGCGCATTTGCTACATAGGCAAGACTCATTTGTGAGTCCCTGAGACATTAGGTTAGTCCTTTTAGGTTTGTCAAAATAAAATCATGGCGCAATATTTGGTCATCAAGACAAAGTCATTGGTCGTGTCGAACTACGAGGTCTTTGAGTATATGACGTAGGCAAGGCCATCTGTCGATGAGCCCCCGAGGCCGCACTAGGTCAGCCCATTAGGGTTCATGGCATTACATTGGCACACACGAAAAACGTCTTCAATTCAAGACAAATCATTTTCCAAATGGAAAACTCCTAAAACAAAGTATGGTAATCATTTATTCAAACATGACAATCACATCACCATGTCAAAAAAATTGACATATGGTCAACACAAGTCAAACTCGGTCAAAACAAGTCAAATGATCATAACCTGTCAAACTATCAACTCTTGGTTAGCTTTCAGATGTGTCCTTTTGAAAGATAACCTTTTTCATTCATGCCTTAGGATGTGTCCTTCCTCGGCATCATCACTGTCATTCGACATTTGAGGGATCCTCTTGACATCTACGGATCACTCCTCTCGACATCAGTATTCTTCATATGTGTCCTTCTGAAGAACAAACTCTGTCATTTATGTCTTAGGATGTGTCCTTCCTAGGCATCGTCACTATCACCTAGAATTTCGAGGGATCCCTTTTGACATTTAGGGATAAATCCTCTTGACATCAACATTATTCAGGATGTGTCCTTCTTGAATTTGTCAATCTTCAGCATTTCGTCATCTTGACATTGTCAAAACCTTGACACCCTAGCATCTCGACATCATCAAACCTGACATCTTGACATCAAAACACTCAGCATTCGGACACACTTGGCAAACACTTGGCACTTGTCTTTTGGATTTTTATCATGTTACTAGTTTTTCAGTGAGATCCCAACAACAGGATTTAGAGAAGCAGTGACATATCATGATGTTTGTCTTGACTTGTTGACACGCATGATTACTAGTTTCTCAGCGAGGTCCTGATTTTGGGATTTAGAAAAACAGTGACGTATCATGATACGGGCTCTATTTTGTATTTTGGCAATCATGCTGCTAGTTTCTCAAGGATGTCCTGGAAACAGGATTTAGAGAAGCAACGACATTTCATGAATTGTCCTTATCTTTTCTGCTTGTGGTTGGTTATGACAAAAAGACTGGGGCAATCACGCTCTTAGTATGAGTCTTGATCATCCTTGTCTGTGAGTTTTAGACTCATGTGATGGTACGACCTTGCACACCTTGATCTATGTCATATCATGGTGTTTGTTGGCCATTACAACATTCTGCCCAATGATGATTAAGAGCAATAAAAAATAAAGTCCTATGGTAAAGTTTTGAAGGATTTAGTCTAGGAACTAACATGCATCTCCTTTGGTCTTGTCATCTTCTCTAGTCCATCTCACGATGATATCCTGTGACATACACAAACAAAAGTTCATACATGATCATATAAACATTGCATTAGTTCCATACACACATCATCCATAGCATTAAATCATATAACATTTCATTGTATATCACATTCACATTATCATAAACATGGCATCCAATCAAATAAATACATTATGCATATCATTATCGTCATCATCACAAAATCGACATAACATATAAGTAAGCATTGCATCATCATGGCATCATATCATAAGTAAGCATCATAGGACATACATGGCAAGACATATAAATAGTACCATCATACATCATAAATCAACAACATACATAAAGCATCACATCACATATATCATAATGCATAAATCAAATTGCATCACATAACACACATGTGACCCGCATCAAAATTGCATCATAATATAGCATCATCTCACGAAAATATACAATGTCACAGGATAGAGTCAACAAATATCCCAAAAATGGAGCTCACAGGCTCAGTGGTCTATACATAATGTGTCATAACATAGAAGCAAATGCAGCAAACATGCCCCTAGGAAAGGCTCGCATCATCCCCTCATGGCGAAGAGTGTGGCAGCTAAGGATCTATGACTAGCACTAAGATCATAGGTGGAATAGTAACGGCCTCTGTCTGTGAACCTGATGGAACTGACACTGATGGCATCATCTCCATGGTAATAGGCACCTATGATGACACTACGGCCTGACTCTGTGACGCTGATGAATCTATCATTGGTGGCTTCCTCTGTGCTGACCTCTGCTCTGAACCGGTAGACCCATGACTACGGCTTGAATGATGACTCGAGGCATGCCTGTGAGAGTGGTGGGACCTGTGCCTTGATGTGTGCCCTGACGAGGTGGACCCTCTTGCACTCATGTGACTCCTGTTGCTGCTCCCACTCCCTGATTTGTGACCACTTCTTGTCCTCATCTGTGACCGCGATAGTGTAGGATCTCATCACTTAGGAGGCACTGCCTACTCATACAAGGTCTTGTACTTCCAAAATTAAGTGCTCACCCTAGCAAGCTCACGAGCCATGTCCCCAGAAGGTCCTGAACATAAGGCTGCAAAATCCACACACCACTAAGTTGACTCATGCTGACGGATCACTACCTAATCCTACTCTACTCAAGCCACCTCTAGCTCTGCCCACAATGCCCTGACCTCTGCCACACTCTCATCTAGCCTCCTTTGAAGATCTGCCACCCTCTAGTATGTCGTGGCATCCTAGGGAAATGTTGAGGAAGATGGTATCTCCTCCTCTCCTTCCACCATCCTCCATCTCAGGAGTCTCTCGGCCTCATCCATGGCATCATCATCTTCCTCTGCAACATCCTCTCCACGGCCCATCCTCCTCCATCATCCTCCTCCATCCTCCTCTGTCCTCCTCCTCCACTCCCCCTCTCTCCACACTTCTGGTCCACCCCTTCCTCCCATCTCTTTGGTCCATCTCCTCCATCCCCATCATCTCCATCATCTCCACCCCGACCTCCGTCCCTTCCCCCATCTCGCCCTCCACCCCGGCCTCCATCCCTGCCTCCATCCCTCCCCCGGCCTTTGCCTCTATCAACGTCTCTTCCCCCTTGCCTGACTCTCGGCACACGAGGTATAACTGACCTCCTATCCGCAGGTGTTGGCCCATCTAGATCTGTCAGTGGCACTGGTTTATGTGCCTACCACCATAAGTCATAATTGGTTGTGGTCTCGGGATCTAAAAATCCCACCTCTCCATCCCCACTGCTGGGCTACTAGCCCATCAATCTACTGCTCAAAAAAGGCTACGGGAATCGTTGGCCCCCAAGCTGACTCTTTGGAAGACTGAGCATACTCGGTTGTGCCTGCAGGTACATCTTGCTGCTCTCCAAACTGTCTGAGGACACGCTACGGAAAATACATCTCTATAATCAACTAGCTCTGCACTATCCTCCCAATTAGGTAGTGATCCTGTCTGCAAAGGCTAAGATGGTCGACCTCATCATCCCACTGCTGACAGTCTCTATACGGTCTCCAGATGAATGACATCATGGTATCAATCCGATGGCGCCACCAACCTGTCTCTCACATTCTTGTTTGCTACAGAGCATCAGCATAGAAATTTGCATAGGGCATCCCCTCGGCTAATTGTGGTCTCTGAATGGGAGGTCGGAATATCACTATATGCTCCCAAGCCTAGATCATCATAAGTGTGGTGCCACATGAAATGCTCTCTGCCCTCCTGTATGCCACCTCATGAAGCTGATGGTAGAGCGTGCCTAACAAATAGGGCACCCAGGCGTATATTGTCTTGTCTCGCCTCATCCCCACTATCACGTCTCCCCAACCAATGGGAAACCCATGTCCGTGACAGTCGGGAATCAGTATCTCGCCAATCAATGTCACCAAGAAGGCATTGAATCAAGCATAATGCTCTGCCATAAAATCCCAGCAAATCTCGTAACCCTGGATGCCAAGTCCTGCTCCCTCATCCTGATAGTACACTGTGAAAGTCTGATAGCCATGGCGAGAGTCATAAACGATCCGCTCTCCTCAAATTGGCAGGCTTAGAATGCGGTAAACATCCTCAAGAGTAACTATCGCCTCTCTTGTCAGCAGGTGGAAGGAGCATGTCTCTGAATGCCAACACTCACATAACGTAGTCAATAGTCCCCTATTTTCCCAAATAGCAGGCATATAGGCAGCATAAAATAGACCTAGCCACATCAATTGTCGTTGCTCCCGCAGAGTCAGCTGATCACCAAACCGAAAAGTCGACGGTCTACTCTCTCGCGTATATATGGGGGCTAGTTGTCTCTACACAAAGCCAAACAATGCGTCAGTACCTTTTGGGCACTTATCCTTATCATCAAAAAGAATTTCAATTTTGAAAAGCATCAGAATCAGCCCTATTCAAAGTCAAAGTCAAATGTGTCGCGTTGACTGCACTTGTGTTGCGAAACAGCGATTGTGTCATTCCGTACTTCAAATGCATCGTGACATATTGATTGCGTCGTTCTATCACTCAATTGTGTCGCATCAGAGCACTTGCATCACGATATATGACACATGTGTCACTTCATTCGAATGTGTTGCTCAAACAGGAAAATGTGTCGCAACATGACACATGCGGCATTCTAACTGTCGATTGCGGCCCGATATGACGAATGTGTCGCACTTTTTTGCAAATGCGTTACACATCCTTGGCCTCCCCTAGAATATCCTTACACTTGTGTTGCAATGCATCAAATGCATCAAACGTGAAATCAAATGCGGCTTACGCGCACGCATATGCGTCGCAACACATTAGTTGTACGCCCTAAAACCCTAATTTTGACATGCAAAATGAAAAAATTACAAAGTGGGTTAGGGGCACATATCACTAGCTATGAGCCCTCTAGCCGCCTGTAGGTCTGAATGATCTCACCGTGATGCTCAGTCACTGGAATCACCATCCTCGCAGAAGTTCTCTTCGCTCTGAGCTCTCAAATTTTCCAAAGTAAATAGTGAAAATGAATTGACTTTTACCCCTTTGTCAACCTATTTATAAAGTCAAAATGGCATTTTTCAACTAGATTATTACTGGAGGCTCCTTTGACCAACTTTGACCACCCCGTTAGCTACCTTAAATGTGTCAGAATCTAAAATCGTATGCGCCACTGTCTTTCTGCTCATCAAATTGACTTATCAAGACCCTTTCCAAATTTTTCTGTCGTCGGCCCAAAATTTCAAAAATTTCTCGAGGGGGCATTGATACTCTGTAGCTTCACTGGGGCATGGCTTTGACTTATCTTCTTTGTCACAACGCGACATGCTACATTATGACAAAGAGGGGAAAAATTTAGACACTTAAAAATGACCTAGCCCTACAAGCTCTATTTTTACCACTTTCATCCTAGCATAATTATGACATTTAATTATGTCCTTGGTCCACATTCGACTATTAATTAAATAATTTATAATTGTTTAATTAATCCATGTCTATTGTATTCTTCATGATTATTAAATAAATAAATTTTATTTATTTATTAAATATGTCATTAATTGTCTAAGGCTTCCCCTTGTTAGAATCCAAGATCACCTGCATGCAAATGAATACCTGTCACATGCAAAAGACTTGCAGAACCAAAAAAGATGTTCTGTAAACCTCTCTGTAAAAATGCATTAAGAGAATCGATTATTACAAAGTGATCAATCCTTATGAAGGAGATCAACAAACCCTAAAAGGGAAACCCTAGTGTGCACTTAATAATTAATAATTTAATTATTAATGTGCCTAAGTTTAACTTAAGTAATAAAGAGGAATAAGTGACTTAATTAATTAACCAATGATTAAATTAATTAAGTAAAACAACTTATTACTCTAACACCCCCCCTTAAGATGAACTTAGGAAGTAGCTAAAACACTAGAAAAAGATGCATAAAAGCAAAGATGGGTCCCGGCAAACAAGGCCAAGTAAGGTACCCATGTACAAACAGAAGATCTCTATAAAGTGGAGAAATAGAGAAAACCTCGTGGGAACAAAACTCTACTCCAAAAAGAGATCAAAGGTGATTGAAGGACTGAAAAGCCTCCAAATCAAGGAAATGTCCTGAAAAAGAAGAACATGTAGAACATCACAGAAGCATGAAGAAGCTGCAAACTCTGTCAAAAGATGACTGCTATGGTGCCGAAGAACCTCCTTTGAAGATATGATGATCAGGATCAAGAAGACAACAATCTGCATGAGTGCCCCCAACGACACTACTCGAATCAGATGGCAAACAAAGGCAAACACCTGGAACGAAGATACAGATGGCACAAGTACCAATAGTCTGAAGAACACTAATCAACTGAGAATGGAAGATCCCTTCCAAGGCGAAACCAAAGAAGCATTAACACCAATAGTAGAAACCCCCCCATAATGCTTTGAAAAGGGAGAGGCGTGACAGATACACTGAAACTGAATGCCAGAAAGTAGTGCATGAAGAGGAACCAAGAGCATCTGAAAGTGCACAAGAAAGCACCTGCAACTGAAAAAGTGGTGTGCAAAACAAAGCACACATACATAAGGCTGGAATCATCTAGATCCACTGTTGTCGTGGAGGGACACTCACCGGACAAAGGTGTGATGGCAAAACAAAGGCACTACACAACCCCCCATGGCACTTTATAATACAGTGCGAGTACAGAATATGGCATAAATTGATGTGCAAGAAACCCACTACAACACATACAATATTGAGGCACTTTATCTCAGTGCGTTTACAAAAGAGAAATACATGCAAAGTGAGCCCATAATGTCTACAATGTCCAAATAGGACAACATGCAAAAACCTGGAAAAGATACAGAAAAAGTGCATGGACAGCAACATAGAGCTCCTCAATACCTTTCCAACGCCGCAAACGAGGCGAAAATTGGACATCGTGGCAAAAAGTTATGAGCTCGGAAGTCCAAAAACATCATCTGACTTCAAACAGAAATAAATGCATGAAAACAGTAAAATACTGAAAAATAAACAGCACTACTGGAAAGTGCTCGGAACCAGCTTTCCGGCAATATCTCGTTTGCCCGATTTCGATACCGTATGCCCAAGTTATGGCCAAAAGAAAAAAACTGCTTCTTTAGGGCAAACTAGGGTTAGGAGGGGGCATAAGAGGGCCGGCCGTATGCTGATGTCATGCTGACGTCAGCAGTTCACGAGCATAAAATTGACGGCCTGGGGGCCGTCGGCGGAAAAAATCTCCCCCCTGCAAAAAAATTTCTGCCCGGAATATGCTGTAAATCTGCCGGGATATTCTCTGCCCGCTGGAATATCCAAAAGGAATATTCTCGTGAACTACCGGACATTCTCTCACATCACGGGTCGGACGGGCCGGTGGTCTTCCATGTGACCGCATTAAGGGGCGTAGGAGCCGACCGAGGGCTTGAGGGAGGCAGAGGAAGTGGGCGGCGCCGCTCGGCTGAGCGGCCGACGGGTGGCCGTTTGGTGGCCGCCCGGCGGCGGAGGCCCTATGAACTGGAGGCGCCGGCCCGCTTTCCAAGAACCGCTGTTTTTTGAATTTTTTTTGAATTTCTCGCCTCGATTTGCGTGCCGGGAGGCCGTACGGCCCCTCGGACAAATTTTTTTTGCCTCCCGAAGTCAACTTCTCAAATCAACGAAAATGACAAAGGTGGTTTTTGGCCGCCGCTAATCTGATGAAGGTCCGCTTGAGCCCAAAGTGTACAAAATAAAGCAACACCCCTGCATCTTGCAAAAGATGCCCGGTGGAAACCCTTGCACTAAACTCACAAAGAGTAGCCATATCTTCAGATCACTTAACAGCAAATGCAGGGTCCGAGCCTTTCATACCATGTTAGAATCCAAGATCACCTCCCATGCAAATGAATAATTGGCCACATGCAAAAGACATGCGTAACCAAAAGATGTTCTCAGAACCTCTCTCAGAAAATTCATTAAGAGAATCAATTATTACAAAGTGATCAATCCTTATGAAGGAGATCAACAAACCCTAAAAAGGGAAACCCTAGTGTGCACACTTAATAATTAATAATTAATTATTAATGTGCCTAAGTTTAGCTTAAGTAATAAAGAGGAATAAGTGACTTAATTAATTAACCAATATGATTAAATTAATTAAGTAAAACAACTTATTACTCTAACACCCCTAATTAAATAAATTTCTTAATTTATTTAATTACCTTTCTTCATTTATTTCTTCCTGATTATTTAATGTCATTAATTCTCATAATTAAATGAGTTTATTGATTTATTTAATCATTAATCATATCTTCTAAATTAAATAATTATCTTTAATTATTTAATTGTCGAAAATAACATTTCCCTCATTTTAAATAAATGAAATTATTTAAAATGATATCACATTCTCGATTGACAGTTCATTTTAGTAAATAATCTGAAAATCGATTATTTATTATCTCACAAAATCCATATTTTGAATTAATTTAATTCAAAATGGTAACTTTCTTCCAAAAATCAAGTAATTGAGCAAATTATTGATTTTCCAAATCTGATCTTCAATTCAACTCTTATCTTCTTGATTTTTCGAATCTCACAAATTAGGCATCTTTATCTTCTTGATTTTTGAAAATCTTTATTTTTCTAATTAATTATCTCATCTATTCTCCATCGCCGATTTTATTTTCTCAGATGACATCTTGACCATTCATTTAATGATTTTTCCCTAACCTTGATTAGGGATTATCACATTAAATCTTGTCCTCTGATTTTAGGTTTTTGTCAAAATTCAATCTCGTCTGTCCATTCAAAATTGCATTTTCTATAAAATGCTATTTTGCTCACATTTTGAGATTAGACATAAATTTTGTTATTCTGACGCATTAATGCTTAGAGTTATTTGGCATTTTAGAGTCATTTTGTCATAGGCATAGGCATAGTCTTTATTTAAATCCTTCAAAGCTTGTGTAGGACTTAGTCTTTATTTTCAAATTGCTCACACGTTCGATCTGAGGGCAACCATCAGCAAGTTAGAAGGTGCTATGAAGGTAATCAAGGAAGCTTCGATGACAGGTATAATCATTTTATTTAGTTTTCATTGTGCTTGATAGTTTTCTTTGGGTTTATATGCTTTGATATTTGATAATCTAACCTAAAAATAACCCTTAGATACAAATATTTTTCCTTATTTGTATGATCTCATACCTGAACCAGCCAATTCAAAGGGAAAACTAGCTTGGGATATCATTAGAGATCACATAGCAGGACTTATATTGTCTAGTGTTGATAATGACACTGTGTGGGCTATATCGGACATTGATTGTCCCCACCCACTTTGGACACATCTTTGGCAGATCTATGGAGACCCCAATCTCTCTCCATTCCCAAAGGATCCTGCTTCAAATTGTCTCTTACCCATTGCTTCGAGAGATAATACACCCTTTGATCATGATACTTTAGAGGAGCTTGAGTATTTAGACACCCTTACATGTTATGATGGATCAGAGGCTTGTCTCACAGTTCCTACTCTTCAAACTGAGATTATACATGTATCATCCATTGTTCCTGATGACATCAGTATAGCCACATTGGCCCCTATGGATTCAGTTCAGCATCATGACCATCTTGGTCATTCATTATATGCTACATCATGGGATTCTTATCTTGCAGACACATTCTTGTTTGTTGAGTCTCACACTGCAAATCTTGAGGATTATTTTGAGGACATTCATCTCCTCTACCTTGATAGCCAGGTTATCCCTATACGCCCACCATTATCCACATCAGTTTGGATTTGGCATCATTTGTTTCAGTTCAGGCAGAGAGATTCTTCAGCATCCTATCATGGCACACATCTGAGACAGCATTGGTTCATCACCTTCTCATAGGGTTTCTTTGACATCATCCTTGATCCGCTTCTTCCCAAGGGGAGGAATATTATCCGTCGCCATGATCTCCTTTTGATTCTACATCGTGAATCTACCATCACAATGTGAGCTCTTCCATTGTGGGGGGGCCTTCATTCCCTTTATATCTCCCATGGAGACCATTGTATATGCACTTATATGATAGAAGTTGTTGTCTATGGTGGGTATCATGTAATCCACCTCCTATCCTTCTTTCATTAGTGCATTTCATTCTTTTCTTTTCTCTCTTTTGGGGGGGATTTTTGTTCCCATGAGTTTTTCTCCCTTTCTCCACTTTACAAAGATTTGGTTGTATTCGGGTACCTGAATAGGCCTAGTTGTCAGGACCCTTGTTTTCTTCCATGCATTGTGGCCACTTTGCTTGCACATTATACTGTAGTCATAACTTGCCCATCTTACAAGTGTTAGAGTAGTTGCCTTAACTTAATTATGTTAATTAAGTTACCTTTATTCCTCTCTTAAGATTTCACTTTAGTTTGCATATTGTGACATTTAATAATTATATTAATTATTAAATGTCTACCTATTAGGGTTTCTTTAGGGTTGCACAATCTCCTTTTATAAGGATTGATCATTGTATTTTATCCCACACTCTAATTAATACATTTTTAGATTTCATAGCACCTTTGCCTTTTGTCTGGAATGTCTTCTTTGTATGACAGGTTATTTGCATGCAGGTGATCTTCGGGGTCTGTGAGGTTGGATTTCTCAACTTCAACAGAGGGTTCCAACTAGAAAAGTGGAAATTATGTATTTACAGTGGATGTTGGTGAGAGATAAAGTTCTTCTGTAGGAATACCCTTGCTTTAATCACTAGAATCACCAATATCCTCTATATCTTTGTGTAATGAGGAGAGAAATCTTCCCAAGATATCTCATTGTCTCCACATATAATAGGTGTGACTTTGTATAGCAACGACTCCTACACAATGTTAGTGAATTGTTTAAGTATTGATGGAGTAAAACCTAATTGTTCTAATGTTCGAAACAAAATACTAATCTATGAAAAGTTGAAATAATAGAAATGAATCTTGGAAAGTAACACCATCCCCAACAACAATTCCAAAAATGTAGAGGCCTACTAATGTTTAGGAAACTCGGTGTCAAACACACAATTCATAAGGGGTCCAATTAAACAATCCACTAAACCCTTGAAAGGTCTTCATTTAATTTATCAACCAAGGCTAATGTAATATTTTGATGATTTTGACAT
>VDFB02137365.1:42083302-42107360 GCA_007258455.2 Sequoia sempervirens
ATTGATTTAGAAAAATGATACTCCACTCACTTTTATGTATTTCTAAAGAAACAAAAAAAAATGATTGTAATCATATCATGACAACCATATTTTTGATAATATGTAAAAACTGAAAGAATGAATATTATATGTTAATGAATGAATGTGAATATTTTAATTAATGAATGTTATATGTTATTAATGGATGAATGAATGAATGTTATATGTTAATGAATGAATGTGAATATGTTAATTAATGAATGTTATATGTTATTAATGATGAATGAATGAATGTTATATGTTATTGATGAATCAATGATTAATGTTATATGATTGGGTATGGGGAATTGAGAGTGATATGATGGGGGGAGGGGCCAAATGAGCTTCCACCGTCACTTGGTTGGCCTTGTTAAGTAGAGAATATTAAACTATACTCAAAACAAAGAGAAGCTCAATAAGGTAATGCACTTTTCAATATAAGAAATGCATCGTTTGAAGCATCAAACCAATATGCAATCTATATGTATGATCATTCGTCAGTCTCCGCAATGGTACATTTCCACGATTTTTTTTATTTTTTTTAATTTTGCTTCTTCATCGCAATTTCGACGACACTAACTGACGAATCAACAGAAGGCTCGACGAAGTTGCTATAGCTACAACGACGGTTTCGTCGTAACTCCCTGCCCCATTTCATCACACTTTCGACAAACTTTCAGTGCTCTTCCGGAGCTACTACTTACTAATTTCGTCGCTCTTTCAACGCCCTTTCAACGTTCTTCCAATGCTACTCCTCGCTAATTTCGTCACACGTTCGACGAACTCTTGGTGTTCTTTCAACACTACTACCTAGGTATGTCGTCACAATTTCGATGAACGTCTTCTGTTGTTTCAACACTACTGCTTGCCCATTTCGTCGAACAAGCGACGAACTTCTAGTGTAATTCGTCGGTGGATAAACAAAATTTTCATCCATATTCCGACGAAATCCCGAGGTATATCACGATGCCATGACCAACGATTCTTCGCCGTTATTTCGACATTTAATTTTTCGTCGCGTTGCAACGAAAAAATAGCGACGGAAAGATTTTCACCATTGCGTCACTCTTCTGACAAAAAGTTGTCGAACAACCAACAAATGCCCGTCAGAAAATGGTGTCAAATCCAGTAGTGTAGGAATATTGTATATATTGTTTGCAGATCTCTTGCATGGAAGGTGTATTTTTTTGTTGTTTGATCCTGTGGCTCATGGTTTTGTGCTTGTTTCACAATTCTAACATGGTATCAGAGCATGGATTCATCGAACCCCTTCTCGATTCATGAGGTTTATTTTCTTCAACAAGGGTTGTAGGCTTTAGATCTGAATCCCCTTTGATTTTTTGCAAATTTTGGAGGTGGGTGAATTTTTGGTGCATTTTGGCATGAAATGGACCTTGTCGTTGGATTCAGAACTGTCAAGAAACAAAAAAAATTCTTTTTTTTTGCCTGATTTAGGTTCCTGACGTCAGATCTGTGAAGGTTTGAAGCGGTTGTTTTTTTCCAAATCCAAGGGTAGCCACAATTTTTGAGCATTTGGGTATGAAACGGACCTCGTCATTGGATTCAAGAGGTCGATTCCATGAATTTTGACTATAAATTTGACCTATTTCGATGTCGAGAGCATCTAAGGAAAAAAAAAATTGCATTGGGCTCATACGGCCCTATGCACAATCTTCATAAAAAAATCCACAAAAATAAAAAAGTTTATTGTTTTTCTTTTTAAATTTCGTTTTAAGAAATTTTAAAAATAAAATTAAAAAAATATTCAAAAAAAGCTGGATTTTTTTAAAAAGTGGGCAGGTGTTTTTTATTTTGGCAAGCATATTAATGGTACTCGTAGGGTACCTATTACGGTAGGCCCTGCGAGCCCATTAATGTCATCTGTCGGCGGTTTCATCTGCCGCCCGACAGCATACAATTTTTTTGTCAAGGCCTTCAAAAAAAATTACACCATTTTTTGCATGTTTTTGATGAGAAATAAAAAATTTCAACAATGCAGGTGGTCGTTGAACTTTACCAGGGACCAGACTAGTTTTTCTTGTGACCTCCATTTATTTTCTTTCCAATCATTTTGCGACAACATCTCTAAGGAATATTTTGTGCAAGTAAGAGAATATATCGACGACTGTCAAATTTTTCTAGGTAGGGGCATTTTTTCCTATGATGACCAAATAGATTTCAAATTTAGTCCAGTGTAGTGATGACATCAGCCATACGAATAGATGGAAAGGACCCCTTTAACCCCTTCTTTGGCCTCTAGGGAGCTATTTTTTTTCTTTTGTCCATAACTTTTGCGTACAGTGTCAGTTTTTCACAAACAAGATATCATTAGAAAGCTAGTTCTGTCAAATTTTTAGTGATGTGGGTCTTATCATTTGATTTTTCTACTAGTGAATTCTACAGCCTGTTGAAGTCAAAGGTACTATTTTCAATCCCAAGCTTGTTTCGTCTTTTGTCTTTCCTCCTTTCGTTTATTTTTTTCCTCTTTAAGCTTTTGGATTACTGTGAGCTTACTTTTCCTTTTTTCCTCCTTCTCCTTGAGACTTTGTATCACAAAAGCATTAGCATCGAAGTCATTGTCTATTTCAAGTTCTCTAAACTCCCACATTTTTCTAATCTATTTTCTGAATTGGCAAAAATACTCCATCAATACTATTTCCAAAAATTGGCCAATGAATACATTTTGGAATTAAATTTGGAAAAAAATTTATGTTTTCACACTCTGTTGAATTACTTGGACATTTTAGCTCTTGGAAACTTTTTGTTTGTGTGGGATGAATTGTTTTTGGCTATTCTTTCTATATTTCCAATATTTTTTCCTATTTGGGCATTGTAGAATCTTTTTCATACTCATTCTCTATTGTAGACACACTAACATAAAGTGTCAATCTGGTGTATATCTTTTTGGGGATTTTGCACATCCTATTATGCCTTTTGTATTTTAACTATGATATAAAGTGCCATCAGGGAGTTGATGTTTTCCTTTTTTTTCCTTTGTTTTCCATTACACCTTTTTCAAGTGAGTGTACCTTCTATCACATTAATCAATCCTAGTGATTCTTTCTACATCCGTGTGTGCCCTACTTTTCACACCCTTTTATTTGTAGGTTGTTTCTCCTACATGCACTTCTTGGTTTCACAAGTTTTTGTGTTCCTGTCATGGCTCTCCCTTTTTTAGCATTATGGGGTGTTTCTATTGTTGGTAATAATGCTTCCTTGGTTTCACTTTTTTGAGTGATCTATGTATCTAGTTATTGATCCTATGTACTAGTCAAATGCAACATGTACCCCTGCATTTCAATGAGAGGGATCATTTACCATATGGACACTCTTGCATTCCTATTTCTAGAGGTTCTTCATTTCAACACTCTATCAGACATCTTTCGACAGCAGTCTACAACTTCATGCTTCTAAATATTCTACATGTTCCTTTTTTTCAGGACATTGTCTTGTTTGGAGGCTTCTTCATTCCTTCACTTGGCTTTCATCTCTTTTTGGAGTGGAGTTTTTCCCATGCAGTTTTCTCTATTTCTACGCATTATAGAGATCTTTTGTTTGTACATGGGTACCTAACTAGACCTTGTTTGCTAAGACCCATCATGCATTCTTTTTTTAGGGTTTTTAGCTACTCCCTAAGTTCATCTTAAGGGGGGTTGTTAGAGTTATCGTGCATTAGATAATAATAATTAATCTTTAATTGATTATTAGTCTAATTTATTCTTGTGCACTTAAGCTAAACTTAGGAGTTCTTTATTCGGTTAACTAAAGTGAGCTATTATTAGATCATTATGTCTCATCTAATGTGATGTTGACACTTGTCATGATCTGATCCCTTTCTCATTTAGGGTTTTTCTCTTATAATCAATCAAACCTCATTGTAATTACTTCTCTAGCTTTTATATCTTCTTGAGAGTCTCTTACTTTTGTATCTTTTTCTTGTTGAGGAATATTGCATATATTGTTTGTAAATCTCTTGTGTGGAAGGTGTATTTTTTATTTTTTTGATCCTATGGCTCATGATTTTGTGCTTGTTTCATAATTCTAACAAATTTGTCCTATTTTGGTAGTGAACCCTTGTAACTGCTTTTGAAATTACTTATATTGTGAGCTAATCCTCACCGTGGTTTTTTCCCTTCTTGGGTTTTCCACATAAATCTAGTGTTCTCTTGTGCATGATGTTAAATTTTTAGTTTTTGTTATTTACTTTTCATGTCTAATCATCATAATAGATTAATGGTTTAATGAATGCTTATGGGTCTAAATGTTAATGAGGGTTTTGATGTTTTGATAAGATACAACTAATTCACACCCCCTCTCAGTTGTCTTATTCATTCAACGTCATATTTTTTCTATGTATGATGTGGAGGTTGGTACACCTATTCCAATATGTTTCCTACATGACTAGCATGATATCATTCTTATTTGGTGTACCACACATTGAGACAAGTTGCAAAAATTTTGCTAATACATTTACAATATACACTCTAAGGCAGTGTCATGGAATTTTTTTTTGTATTCCTTTGCATTATAAGCTTTTATCTTGCAATTTAGAAGATAATATATTCGAGATGTGAATGTGTTATATCCAAATATTCAAGTAATCACACCTTCTATAGTGAAAGGTATAAGTGACATTGCTATAATATTTGCTCTTGAAGTGTAATGTATTGATATAGGCACATTAGGAGACTCTGCATTTCTCCAGAAGTGAAGTGTTGGCACTAAAGTTTTGTAGACATGATCAATAATGTTTAATGCACCATAATTTGTAGTATCTAGTGTTTTGATTCTCTGCAAGATTAGTTTTCAAATGATAGTTTGCTACAATTTTTCCAAAATGCTCTATTCCTATATATTCAATGGGCTTCTTCAATTATGCCAGTATATGATGATCATAAAATTTAGGAAAAGGTTGAGAATATATTTTGCATGAAATAAATTGTTCACATATTGGTTTGTGTGATGATTTTGTTCTCTCCCCAGTGGTGTAAAGTTAAACAGTTGGTAGTTTTGATGGCATTGTCATTAATTAGGTCGATAAGCTTGGTTCCTTCATCTATGGTTGGATCTAATTAATTAAGTTTTTTTTGGATGGTATGTTGAGATGTCTTTTGGTCCTTTTATGTCATGTGTTGACAGAAAACTCTTTTTCTTTTCATATTGTATACGTTTGGAGCCAATCTATATGATATCATACATTTATTCTAAAATGTCATCTTGGAGCCAACCTAATTAAGGTTTTGTATTGTTGCAGAAGATATATATAGAAGGGAAAATTCATTGTTGAAAGTGATGAAGTGTAGATAATTGAGACTAAGTATTCATTGAAAGTGAAATGTATGAAGTCTGTTTGAAGGACCAATTACATGTGAAAAAGGAATTACAACATCATCATATGGTGGATGCTACTTTATAGCAGTTCATATTCAAATTTCTTATTATAATTTTCATGTATCCTACTCTAACACAGTGAGTCTCATCAGGTCCTTTGTATCTTTCCCTAAGTTTGTGCACCTTAGTTTGGAAGTCCATAGGTAGTGATCCTTAAACAACAGTGTAATCTTTGTAAGTAGTGAATTTCATATATTATGAGTTAACTATCACCATGGTTTTTCCCTCATTGAGTTTTCCACATAAAAATCTTGGTGTCCTTGTGTGGTGCATGTTTTCCTTTCTACTTTTCTTCCAGCTAATGTGATGTGATGTTTTAATTTATAAATGGGAATGGTTAAGTTTTGATGTGTCTGTTACCAATTTTTCACCACAACTCGATTGGTGGAGCTGGCTGAACATTGTTTTATCTTAAGGTGAAATTGCAGATAGAGTTTAAGTGCTTTGCATCTTTTATCATTATTCATTAAGTGACAGTTGTGCATTTAAAAGAAGAAATGGAGTTTCAGAGTGATATTAAGATATTCCAGAATTAAGTGAAGTACAAAACTGAGCAAATAACCAACAAAGCATCTTAAATGATTTCGTTTATTTCATGAAAAGATTCATATTTACATAGCTTCATTTGATTGCAAGAATCAAAATGATATTACAACATTTTCATTGGAATGCATTTTCTTTTCAAATGAAAAGAAAAGAATTGAAATCAAAGATCCACACAAGCCGTGGATGTGATTGTCACAACATATCATTAATAACACACTACACTATTGAAGATGCAAAAGGAAAATCACATAAGTAAATGGCATAATCATCATTGCCTATTTTGGCTGATGGTTGACGATGAATGATGCACCCTTGTCTTCTCAAGCTCCGTCGACCTGTAAAAGAAAAGAGGGGGTCTCAGTGGCTCCGATTATGAAGAAACCTATATGAGTCACCAACAACAGTGCAGCCTACTATTAATCATACACTAAAGCAATCGAAGAAGTACAGAAGAAATGAGCTGAAAGAAAATATCAACATGATCATCATTTCTATTTTTATGCTAACATTGTTTGTTTCCTTGTGCAGGTATCGGTAAAATCATGATGCTGACCATTATTTGAATACCAAGCATGTGGAGAAAAATGGGCTCCCACAAGGGTAGAGCTCGGCATGCTGCCCTACTCATTATAGATGGGCTGATATAAAGATTACATCATCATATTCATCAAAGGAAATGATACACAACTGAAAGAGTAAAACAATAATTATTTATCCAGCTACTAAACCAATTGTGCATTCATAACAATCAGGTTAATGTTTTCTGAAGGCTACAGGTGAATAGTGAGTTTAATCCGCTCAATTAATTCAGCTGAGTACAGTTATATCAAACATTGTTGTATAAGTTCACGTTCTGTGTTTTTGTTCATCATGATCATATATGTCATGCAAGGTTCAATTCATCAGTATTCTTTTCACAGCCAAGGATAGTGAACAGGCATACATTATTCCTTAATGGAGAGTTTTTTTTTTATCTTCATCATGAAAGAGAGCAGATTTAACTAACAGTTTGTTAAGTGGAACATAAAAATGCATGAAGAGTACCATGTTGAAGCTCAAGAGTACGAAAGATAGACAGTGCATTCAAGTGTTAAGTGAATCACCAGTTCCAGTTGACTGATAAGTAAATACAACTTTAAGAATCACAAGGTGAGAAATGATTGTTCCAGAATGACAAGAAATGATAACAATTTCTTTCCAGAAGGTGTTTCTGAGGTGTTAGTTATGCATAGGAACAGATGAGTAAATGCAGTCAAGGAATTACAAGGTTCCAATTAAAATCTCTACATAAATACAAGAGCAGAAAGTAAGAGTGTGTTGTACAAGAACATGTGAGCTTTCTTTGAATGAAGTGTGTAGGGAGATACTGCAAGGACAACCAGTTCATTCCGGATGGAAGGATGCTTCAAATAGAATCAGGTATCAATGTTTGGCTGAAGACAACAATCAAAGTACAATGTACATTCAAAATTATCTTCAAAGAGTTACAAGTGTCAATCAAAATACACATGAACATATTTGGAAAAGTTCGGGTATGCAAGATTCATTTCCAGATTAATAAAGTTTACAAAAACATGAGAGTTCAAAACATGACATGACAATGATACCTGAAGAATGAACAAAGGGCACAAGAGGAGCCTTTAGAATGCTGATATGTGAGGGTTCCAAGCAACGAGAAACTGGAGGAATATCAAGTTATTCAAGTAATGCGAACAACAGATGCATTTCTACCACTTCGAAGACTTATGTAGGGTGTTCATCATTGATATGTTCTGTTGTTCTTTTCTTCATAAGAGAAGTATAGGAATGTGGAAATAATTTAACAAGGTATTTGAAGGTGCAGATGTAAGAGGGTGGTTGAACAAGCTTTCAGTCTTATCATATGGTGGTATAAATGTGTGGTGGGATGACAACTTTTTTTTAAGTTTCCAAACACTTATGTGTTGAATGTCAAAAATTTGAATGCTAAAGAAGCCCAGGTTTTGCACAATTATTGAAAAAGCAGAAATAAGAGAAGGGTTGAGCCCAGTTTTAGTAACAAATGCCAAGTTGATGCAGGAGCACCTAGTGGTGTAAGGGTAATCTTGCATCACCCAAAAATAGTTAAATTTCAAGTTTCTCAATTTTCAGATGTTTTTATATTTTTGGATACCCTTTTCGTCATAATGAAATTCTCAATTTACAGTTTTTATTTTCTATTCCTAGGTTGAAAGATATTGCAGATTTAGTTTCCCAAATTTGCACCTGAAAATCTTCTGAGTTAGATTTGAGAAACTTAGAGCTTCCAGAATGGCCCCAAAACTTTCTGAAATCAGTGTAGCAAATTTCAAGCACGTTCTTGACTTCGAGACATTCCAACGGTTCAAACAGTTCACGAATCGGAGCCCGACCAAAAGTTATGGCCCCGGGAGTTGGCGCACTTTCTAGAAGAGACAATTACAAATGTTCTTTTGAAACTTGAACTTCGTTGTAATTTTGCGCCAAACCGCCTAAACTCAAATTTTATGTTGTTTTGGCTCCAAACCGGCAGCCTAGCTACGGCTGGTTTCTAATATTTTTGGTAACTTTGGGGACAAGCAAGATAATAAGAAAGGGTTATTCTCCAGCTTTTTGTAGCTTACATGTGTTGTAGAACTTGGGGACGGAGATCCTCTCAATGTAAGAAACTCCATTTTCTGAATAATAAAATTATTCTCTTGTTTGTGGGTTATTTTCTGTCTCCGCCGCCCTCATCAAGTGGTATCGAGCCGTTTTCTTGAGCGTGGACAGATCACGACAGAGAGGCACCACACCAGACCGTGGTAGCGGGTCGAAGTCAAGAAAGATGCCTACACAGTGATGCCCGGTAAGCATGGTGGTGCTAGAGGTGATCGAGGTGGCAGAAATGTTGGTAGAAGAGATGCACTAGCAGCCCTCCAAAGACAGATTGATGCATTACAAGAGCAATTGAGAAAAGGGTTAAACCCGAGGGAGAAAAGTGAGGATGAAGGAGAGGAAGAAGGTTCAAATGTAGAAGAGGAAGAAGAAGCAATTGATCAAGACCAAATGCGCTAATAAAGGCCATTTCAAAGATCAGGAAAAGACCCAGAGTAGAAGTCCCCGCTATTCTAAGTCAACCGTAAGAGTTGATCGACCGGATCAACCAGTACAAGAATATTTTGAGTATGAGGAAATAGAGGACATGATCGGGTTAAGTTCGCAAAAATGAAGCCGAAGGGCCATGCTAGTATTTCATGGAAAGAGGTCCAGCTGGAAAAAATCAAAGAGGAAAAGTCAAGATCACCAGATGGGATCGCATGGTAGAGAAACTAAAGAAGCAGCTCATACCAGTGGACTACGAGTTAGATCTGCTCAAAAAATTGCAAGGTTGAAGCAAGGAAACAGATCTGTGAAAGAATATACCAAAGATTTTCACAAAATAATCATCAAAACGGGTCACACAGAGGCCAATAAGGAAAAGGTAGCCCGATATCTTAATGGGTTACGACCGAGCATTCAGGAGGAATTAAGCCTAGTCAGAATGACCACCATTGAGATGTATCAGCCTTCTTAAAGGTGGAAGAGAAGCTAAAAAAGATTTGATGGCAAGCAAAAAGGACGAGGAGGCCGCAAAACTAAGGCAATGGCGCATCTTCCGTGTGAAGCCGAATGATGATGAAAAAAGAAAAGTGAAGATGTGGGTACCAGCCCAAGCCAAAGGAATGACAACTTCTACCGCCCTCGTGATAAAAAAGTGGTGATCAAAGAGGTAGAGGACTAGGGAGATATGGACAAGGATCTCGAAGAGGTGGTTTCAGAGGAACGCGGCGGTTTCCGGGGCAGGGTGAAGAAGCGCACCGCCTATGAATGTCCACAACACCCGCCAGCGAAGGGCGTAATAAAAGGCCGTAAGGTCGTGGAAGGGTTGGCGATGTGGATGAGGAGGTGCCCAATCCAACATCGTGATGATGCTGCAGTGAGAAGCCCTAAAGTGATTATGAGAGCCCTAGTGACCTAATAAAAGAACCGCAACGGCAGGAAGAATCTATTTCGCACAAGGTGCAAGTGTGAAGGAAAAATGTTGTGATGTCATTATCGACGCGGGGAGCACCGATAATCTCGCAGTCGAGAAGATGGTCACAAAGTTGAGCTACGAGGGAAAGGCACCCACATCCATTGGATTGGCGTGAAGCCGCGTAAAGACCACAAAGTTTTGGTCAATGAGCGCTAGCTCTAGTAAAGTTCAAGATCTAGAGCTACCATGATGAGGTACTGCGGATATCATCCCCATGGATGCATGTCACATGTTGTTGGGGAGGTCGGTACTGATAGGGCGAAGCTATACATGATGGCCATGCAAACACTTATTCCTTGATTGTGCTGATGGGGTTTGTCACAAGTTGAAACCCCTAAAGGAGAATCAAGAAAGGTATGCAAGAAAGCAGAATTTGTTATGTAGATGGAAGAAAAATTTTAGAAGGTATGAAGCATGAGCATGTGTGTTATGCATTGATTCCTAGAGTGAGTAATGAGAATAGTGAAAGCATTCCGCACAGTTTCCGATGTTGGATGAGTTTTCGTGGATATTGTTTCGGAGTAATGTACCGAGGATTTTACCGCCAATAAGGAAGATCGGGCCATCAGATTGACTTGATTCCTGGAGCTAGTTTTCCAAATAAGGTAGTTCATAGAATGACTCCATTAGAAAATGAGGAGTTGAATAGAAAAGTTCAAGAGTTGTTGAGAAAGGGTTTGATACGGGAGAGTTTGAGTCCATGTGCAGTACCTACAGTACTAGCACAAAAGAAGGATGGGGAGTGGAGGATGTGTACAAATTCTTGAGCCATAAACAAGATAACAATCAAGTACAGATTTCCGCCAAGGATGGATGACCGATGGACTGCTTGAAAGTGGAGCTCAAGATTTCACAAAGATTGATTCAAGAGTGGATATCACCGCATCCGGATTCGAGAGGGAGATGAATGGAAGACTACCTTCAAGACCAAAGAGGGCCTATAATGAAAGTGGTTAGTCATGCCTTTTGGGCTAACCAATGCATCTAGAAAGCACATTCATGCAGCCTATGAATGAGGTAATTAAAAAGAATTTATGGGAAGTTTGTTATTGTGTATTTAGATGATATTTTGATTTTCAAGAAGACGCTGGATGAGCATTTGATACATATTCCAGAGCCTTTGAGAAGTTAAGAGAAGAGAAACTGTTGATTAATCTGAAGAAGTGTAGCTTTGTGAAGAGGGAGTTAGTGTACTTGGGGTTTGTTGTCTCAGCAGAAGGTCTCAAGATGGACCCAGAGAAGGTGAAGGCTATTTTGGAATGGCCTACCCCAAGAACTGCTACTGAGGTGAGATCTTCCATGGTTTGGCTAGTTTTTATAGAAAGTTCATTAGAAACTTCAGTAGTATTTGTGGACCCCTAACTGAAGCAATGAGAGGGGATAGAAAAGAATTCAAGTGGAGCACTGGAGCGGCAAAAAATTTTGAACTGTTGAAGCAGAAGGTGATAGAGCAACCTATTCTAGCCCTCCCATATTTTAACAAGGTGTTTCAGGTGGATTGTGATGCCAGTGGTTGTGCCATTGGAGCAGTGTTGAGCCAAGAAGGTAAGCCCATTGCCTATTTCAGTGAAAAGTTAAATGATTCCAAGAGAAAGTATTTTGTATATGATCAGGAATTTTATGCAATAGTTCAAGCATTAAAGAAATGGAGACATTATTTGTTGCCAAAGGAATTTGTTCTATATACTGATCATCAGGCCTTGCAAGCATTCTTAAATAGTCGTGGAAAAAAATTAAATCGAGGCATATGAAATGGGTAGATTTTTGGCAGAGTTATACCTTTGTTTTGGAAACATAGGAGTGGGAAGTCAAATAGGGTTGCGGCATGTGCCTTAAGCAGGGAGGCATACATTGATGACAAAGATGCAGATTGAAGTGGTTGGGTTCAATGAACTCAAGACACTGTATGCAGAAGATCCTGATTTTGCAAAGGCTTGGAAAGCTTGCAAGGAACCTGTTATAGTGGACAGGACAAGGTGGCTGGATTTCATAATACACTATGGCATGTTAATTAAGGGAAGTCAATTGTGTATCTTGAGGATTTCCATGAGAGAGAACCTGATAAAGGAGAAGCATAGTGGAGGAATGGCAAGACATTTTGGTCGGGATAAGACCATTGCCATTATCAGTGAGCATTATTATTGGCCTCAGTTGTCACAAGATGTGAAGTTTGTACAAAGTTGTAGGGTATGTCAGATGGCTAAAGGAGTGAGCCAGAATACAGGCTTATATCAGCCCTTACCTATACCAGAGAGGCCATGGGAGGATATAAGTATGGAATTTGTTCTTGGTTTTCCAAGGACACAACTTAGGGAATGATTCGGGCCTTGTGGTGGTTGATAGGTTTTTGAAGATGGCACATTTCATTCCATGTTAGAAGACCCATGATGCAGTCCACATTGCTGACTTGTTCTTCAAAGAGGTGGTGAGGCTACATGGTCTGCCAAAGATTATTGTTTCAGATCGTGACACTAAATTTGTGGGGTACTTTTGGAGGACCTTGTGGAAGAAGGTGAAGACAGAGCTGAAGTTCAATTCTGCACACCATCCACAAACAGATGGGCAGACAGAGGTTGTTAACAGGAGTCTGCGTAACCTACTGAGATGTTTGGTAGGAGATAAACCCAAGGGATGGGACTTGGTCTTACCCCAGGTAGAATTCTCTTACAACAATTCTGTCAACAGAAGCACTGGTAGATCACCATTCCAGATTGTGTATGGAGGTAGCCCCTAACAACTCCAAAATTTAGAAGATGGACCAAGAGAAGAAAATAAGTGTTGAAGCTGAAGATTTTGCAGAACACATCAAGGATATACATGAGAAGGTAAGAGAACATATTAACAAGATGAATATGCAATATAAGGCTAAGGCAGATCAAAAGTGAAGGTATAAGGAGTTTCAGATTGGTGATGAAGTGATGGTCCACTTGAGGAAAGAAAGGTTTCCAGTGGGAACATATAACAAATTGAAGATGAAGAAGTTCGGTCCTTATTAAATTTTGAAGAAGCATGATTAAGGGAATGCATATGAGGTAGAGTTGCTGGATACATTCAACATTTCCCCTGTGTTCAACATTTCAGATCTGACAGAGTATCATGAAGGTGGCACAGAGGAAGTACTAACGATGCAACAGTGTGGGATTCCAGCATCTACTTCAGAAAAGGAGGAGATTGAGGAAATCTTTGATAGTCGTGTGGGAAGGAGTACTAGAAACAAGCAGTATGAAGAATATCTGGTGAAATGGAGAGGAAGGCTTGTGGAAGATTCATCCTGGCTATCTAAGGTAGTGGTTGACCAGTTGGGTTTTCCTCAACCATCTGAGACGTGATGGGTTCACTTCTCAAATTACCCTGGGTGTCTGATGCAGGAGCATCTAGTGGTGTAAGGGTAATCTTGCATCACCCAAAAATAGTTAAATTTCAAGTTTATCAGTTTTCAGATATTTTTACATTTTTGGATACCCTTTTTGTCATAATGAAATTCCCAATTTATGGTTTTTATTTTCTATTCCTGGGTTGAAAGATATTGCAGTTTTAGTTTCTCAGATTTGCACCTGAAAATCTTCGAGTTGGATTTGAGGCAATTAGAGCTTCGAATGGCCCTGAAACTTGCCAAAATCGGCGTAGTGGATTTCGAGTGCGTTCTTGACTTTGAGACCTTTCCAACGGTTCAAACGGTTCATGAATCAGAGCCCCGGATCAAAAGTTATGGCCCCGGGAAGTTGGCACACTTTCTAGAAGAGACAATTGCAAATGTTCTTTTGAAATTCGAACTTCAAGTTGTAATTTTCGGCGCCAAACCACTTAAACTCAAATTTTAATGTTTTTTTGGCTCCAAACTAAAGAGGAGCTCTATTTATGGGCAGGTTTCTAATATTTTTTGGTAACTTTTTGGGGAAAAGCTCGCATATTGCGAAAGGGTTATTCTGTAGCTTTCTGTAGCTTGCATGTGTTGTAGAACTTGGGGATTTGAGATCCTCTGCATGTAAGAAACTCCATTTTCTGAATAATAAAATTATTCTCTTGTTTGTGGGTTATTTTCTGTGTCTCAGGCTACACCCTCATCACAAGTCTAGGTTTTTCAACTGAAAGTGCAAAAGAAACAATGGTGGTCGAGCTAATTTTTGTATGAATATTAAAAAAAAAAAGATATATTTCTAGCTCCCCCATTCGAGTTTTCCTTTTCAAACAGAATATCAAAGTAAAGCATCACTTGTAATGGGTCGAGCCCATAAACTAAGTACAGTTAAATACACAGATTTTGTTACTCTCACAGGGGTTTTTGTTTCTAAAGGCAAATGATATAGCAAACAACAAATACCCATGTGGGGTTTCAAGCAAATATATAGATTTTTCACATTTTCCAGTCATCCATGTGGGTATTTTGGATCACAACAACAAAGAAACTTATTCTTTTAACCAAAATGAGAATCTTATGTGAAGTAGCAGGTATACTGATGGGATTTTATTCTTGGGTTGAGCTTCAGAATGTATAAAACCACGATGTTTCAACTTGCAGTGATAACCCATGTGAGGGTTTTGTATGAAACAACAACAAAACATAAAATGCAAATTTCCATTGATGGGTGAGTTTCAGAATAAAGAAAATGTAGTTTCTATTCAATTCTCATGATACCCATATATGGGTTTGTCCTCAAAAATTCAAGAAGGTCAATTTCCTGTTTTGGGTCGAGCCCAAAACTTCTAAATATGCTTTCTATGAGACATATATGACGGCCTGTACGTGGCCATATAATCTTAAGTGAAGATGGTCAAGCTTTCTAAAAGAGACAGTATGTGCTTTAAGCGTAACTCACCACTTCAATTTTTTGGACGAGCACCCTAGCCGCGGCCGAGAGCTCCACAGAGCTTCCAGAAACCAAGAGTTTGAGCTCTTAAATAATAGTCAAGCTCTCATAGTGGGAATAGAGAACATAAATAGTAAATATGAACACAGAAAATACAAAGCAGAGGCATTAGAAGTTGTGTTAGCCGTGACCATAGGGCTAGAGTGAACTAAATGTGAAGTCATAGAAGCTATGAACGAATAGCTTACCTTGTGTACATAATCAAAAGCAATAACCCGTGAGCTCTCTAATAGAGCTTTCAAATGAAAGCCGAGCTCATACCAGGTCAGCCAAGCAAGGCAAAGTCACAAGAATTGTAAAGAGAAGTCAGAAATAAACATGAAGAGGTTGCGGCCTTGGTGGTTTTCCTGTTTGTGAATGATAAAAGAGCTCTAATAACAGATAAAACAAACTTACCTAGATGGAGTTTCTACTGTCAGAGGGCAGAACTGGAGATTCTCAAGGCACACAAGCTCAGATTCAACCATCATGGCGGCGCTATTCTTTTAGGCAGAGCTCATTTTTTTTCAAATGGAGTGCAAATGGAATGATTTTAGGGTTTGACCTTCTTTTCTCATGCCCTAATTCGAGCAACATCATGATTATCTGGAATATTCGGTCAATAGCACATGGGGTAATCCTTGCATTATAATTTAATCAAAGTCTGAAGTTTGATATTTGAGGGAGGCCAAAAATTCATATACTAGGTCAACATGTTAAGTCTTTAAGGCTTATTTGGTGCCTTGGTGAAATGTGGAGACTTGAATATCTTGTGTTTTTGTTTTGAGGGAAAATGTGGGTATGAGGGCTAAAATATGCCTTATGATCTAGAAGTGATTGTTTTTATCACTTAGTTTTTGTATTGAAAAATCAATTATCTATTTAGGGTTCTTTTGGTTTTAATTGATTTTAGAGAAATCAATTGAAGTTTTTGATGAGAGGATAATTATACATTAATATTTTTATGATTTTTGAGAAAATCAAAGCATTGTAATGGAGAGATAAGGATGTTTTCTTTTTTGCAAAAGATTTTATAATCTTTAATTGCAAAAAATAGACAAATTGTAAAATCTGCAATCTTGTAAAGCAGAATCATAAAGAAATCTTTTATAAGTTGTTTCATGATTTCTTGCTATTTTCAACAGATTCGTTTTGACTTCTTCTCTTGGTTGGATTTGAGTCTTATCTTGGAGAGATAAGGTGTTTTTTGGGCTTTTAAAGCATATTCAGCCTATTTTTAGAGCCTTGACAGTTTGATCATAAAAGCAATATGTTTTTTCCGCTTTTATGCAATTTTTGAGATAGTTTGAAGCTTTTTTCCTTGAGCTTTTTTGTGAGCTCGGATTAGGGTTTCTTGAGAGCGATATCTTTCAAAAGACTTAGTCTTTTTGCTCTCCTTCTTAGTTTATATTTTAGTTCCGGCTCGTACACATTTTTTAGCTTGTGAACCCTTTTGTACTCAGTTCAGAATTATTCACTCTTTCAATTTTAATAAAGTAGGAGTATTCTCCTCATTTCTTTCCCAGTTTTATAATAGCAATTTGATATTTTTGTGGTTCAAAGCAGAATCCTTTCATGTCTTGTTGTTGTAGGTTGTTTCAGAATTGCATAGTTTCAAGTTGCCTGTTGTATTTCATTTAGGAATCTTCATGCAAAATACTGATGAGATTATGTGCCAGTGGGATTGTGAGATTCATTATGATAGGAAAGTTGTTGTGAGTGTTAGTGTTTGAATTTCATAACTTTATGTTCATCATCAATTAGATTCAAGTTTTGTTTCAGTCCATCTTTCTATCCCTTTTCTCATAAGTTATTGAGAATAGGATTTATCATTCGGAGAACCAACTCACTCTGGAGATTCCTCTTTCACTCAGATCACCCACATCTGAAGGAGGTTTCCATGTTTCAGTAGGTTGTTGAATCTTATATTCAGCAGGGTGCAAATCTATTGACAACAGTTTTTGGCACGCTCGGTGGGACTTTCAGACCATTTTAATATCTTTTTAGTTTGTTGTTTGGTGTATGCAGTAGATTTTCCAGCCTTCTGAGGCTCATTACAATATACCTAGCGGCTCTGATTTCTGATTTTTGCATGCTAGTGTAGCCTGCGCATGAGAAAGATACAGACAAGATCAAGTTTTGCACCCTTCAAGTATCAAGAGTTGTCCCCATCACGAAGAAGAGGCAGGACAACAAGGAGGATTTTTGAAGCACCCACGAGGTCAAAGTCAACACCTCCCATTTTCAGTTCCTTAGTGTTATCACCAGGAGTTCCAATCCTGATTTAACAAGTACCGCGGATGGCCGCACCGAGGTAGCACCTGTTCACGCCCTTCAATGGCGGTACCCCATTAAATATACTTCAGCACGATGATATTTCAGTTGTAGCCCTTAGAGGTCTGCCATACTTCACCGAGGAATATTTCACCACTTCATTCGAGCACATCTGTGGCGTAGCCACGTTATGCTCGGTGCACAATATTACGTAGGAGAACATCGCACTAAGGTTGTTAGCTGTGTCACTCAAGGGAAAAGTGTTGCAGTGGTTCAGAGGCCTCGCAGCCAATTCAATCATGACATGGGATGCGTTAGGTAACAGCTTGTACCAACATTTTGCTGATAAATCTGATAATTTGTCTTTATTAGAGCAGCTGAGCACCATTTAGAGGGTGCCACATGAGCACTTGGCTAACTTTAACTACCAATTCCAGAGAACCTGGGACATGATTCCTGCGACGGTAAAACCCTTACTAGTACATGCTTTTTTATTTTATTTAAAAGCTTTGAACAAAAAAATTGTTGTTATGACTCAGTCTATGGGTGGACTAACGCTTCCTAACGCTTACAATATAGCCATTAACACTAAAAATTGCCTCATTCAAGCTGGAGACATAGCTCCTAGACCTCCTATGCCTTTGTTTCTAGAGATACAACCACCTATTCTTGCTGCTATACCTCCTTTGGTTGTTGTCCCGCCTGTTCCAGCGATAGGTTATCATAATACAGCCCAAGAGGTTGTTGCCCCAGCCCCAAATCTAGAGATGCAAGAGCTTAAAAGCATATTAAATACCTTTGGAAATGATCTCATGACTATTAAAAAGCACATTGGCCAAGAAAGTAAGCCTTATCAAGCCCCTTATCAGCAAAACCAACAAAATAGACCCTCTTTTCAAAATGATTATCAAGCCCAAAGAAGGAATTTTAACCCCGGGCCATTCCAGCCATACAATCTGAACGCAACCAGCTCATCAAAGGAACTTGTACTGCAAAATAATGTTTCCCAGGATTGCGATTGGTGTTATATGTGCAATCAATCCCATAGCCAATCAGCGTGTGCTAATGGAATGAGGAATCAGGCTTTAATGGTTCAAAATAGCTATGCTGGTTCAGAAAATGTTGCAGATCAGAACCAAGAACAACAAGATAATGTGGAAGTTGCCTTGCCGAACTGGAAAAGTTTTGAATTCTATGGTGTGAATGGACAAAGTCAGCAAAATTCTCCTATTTCGGCTAATACCAGGTCAAAAAAGAGAGCTATGGATCTAGGACAGCAAGCTGGTAATTTATAGCAGCAACCTATAATCAGTAAATAGCCTATTTCATCAGATGTTAACACTGCAACGTAGCCTAAAATGTAGATTCTACAAAGGGGCCAAGAGATACCTAACAAGGAGCTGTCAAAAATGCATTCTTACCCTTTGCAGAGACAAAATGAAGCTGCTGTCACACAAAAATAGCAAAAGGTAAACTCTTCATCATTCAATATAGTTGAGCATCTCAAGAAAACTATTATCAACATGTCGATATTAGATACTTTACAGCTTCCAGGGCAGAAAAGTTTACTGTAGAATGTTTTGGCTGAGTTGTCTATTTCTGACAACGCTAATCAAGGAGTAGCGAAGGTTGTGCTGGCCAATGACCTGGAGGATAGAAATGAGCAGAAAGAAAAAGAGGTAAAGCCCCCTCCATTTTATTTAATTCTAATAATTGGTGATAAAATTGTTCATAACTATATGGTTGATTCTGGTGCTAATAGTTCAGTCATGCCTAAGAGTTTAGCTGATAAGTTAGGTCTTGTTTACGATCCTAATCCTCAAAAAGTCATAGTGCAATTAGATGGGTCTACCATTAAGACTGCTGGTATTATCAAGAATTTAGCTCTTACCTTGCACGCATCCCCAAGTTTTGCTATTCATCAGGATATTCATGTCATAGACTTACTGCCGCACTTTGTCATTTATCTCTCAAGGGATTTTATAGCCAAATTGGGTGGGTTTTTGTCTTCTGATTGGTCTCATTTATTTTTTAGAATGAGGTATGGTATGAAAGTGACCATAAATTCCAAGCCTCTCGCCAAAGACCATATCGAACCTTACTCGCCAAATCCTATAAATGCTAACCTCTATGCCACCTCTACAATGGAGGAGCAAACCATGACCTTAGACTGCAGCACCCATGTAGACAATATCAATCTAGATGAATGGGCAGCCGAAGATCACGAGCTTGACCTATTTCAGAACATAGATGAGATAGGATTAGGAGTCTATATGATCTAAGAGCCTGATTGTGATATGCCTAATCTTTGTAAAGAAGATGGCCCATCTGTAGAAAAGGATAATGAGCTTTGGAAGCTTTATTTCGATGGTTCAAGGAGTAGTGTCGGTACCAGGGGTGGAGCTATGTTGATATCACCTGAAGGAGATAAGTATTTTTTAGCTTGCAGATTTGCTTTTAGTTGTTCGAATAATACAGCCGAGTACGAAGCGTTGGTGCATGGCCTCGAATGGGCCCGCAAACGAGGTATTAAATGCTTGCAGGTTTTTGGTGATTCAGAATTGATTGTTAATCAAGTCAGAAATTTAAATGCTGCTAAGAATGATTTGCTTAAGAAATACAAGCATCGTGTGTGGGATTTAATGGAGGATTTTAATGCTTTTAATATCATGTCAATTCCTTGGAATCAAAATAAGCATGCTTGATAGGCTCGCTGCCATAGAAGCCCAATTTGATGTTCCCAAGGAGATTCATAAAGTAGAAGCACGTCAATACATGAAAATAGTGGTCAGGCCTTCTATACCTGACAATAATGTGAGTTGGCAGGTTTTTCATAGCGATGAGCAAATCATAAATTTTCTGATTGTTGAAGCTGAGTTCGTAGATGGAAATCAACAAAAATGGCAATAGCAATATGATGACCAGATTATGCAGTTGAAGACTAATAAGCTGCCAAAAGGATTGGTGACTTTGGAATCTATGTTTAACTCAGATGACCAAGTACAAAAGGACAAATGCAGCTTGACTATTAAAGAGGAGCACTATGCAACCATTGAAATCTGCAAGGGCAAGCTTCTCAAGCTGGGAAAGGTATGTAGTCAAGACGAACAGCAAGCCTTTATTTAGTTATGTCATAAATTTAGTGATGTTTTTCCTTGGGAGTACAAAGACTTGAGAGGTTTTAACCCTGAACTAGCCCAGCATACCATTGAACTTGAACCTGGTGCAAAACTAGTAAGACAAAAACAAAGACCGCTTAATCCCAAGTTAGAGCACCTTATGAAGGCTGAACTGAATAAGCTAGTTGAGAGTGGTATTATTTTTCCTATCAAGCACACCTCTTGGGTGTCAAATTTAGTGCCAGTCAGGAAGAAGAGTGGGGAAATCAAATTATATGTCAATTTCTGAAATTTAAATAAAGCTTCATTGAAAGACCATTACCCACTCCCATCCATGGAACAAATTTTACTAGTTTCTGGTTCTGACAATTTTCTTTGCTAGATGGTTACTCAGGTTACAACCAGATTCTGGTGAAGCAAGAAGATCGGTTCAAAACAACATTTACAACCAAGTGGGGCACGATGGCCTACAAAAAGATGCCTTTCGGCTTATCCAATGTTGGAGCAACTTTTCAGCGTGCTATGGATATGGCCTTTCACGGCCTCATGAACAAGTTTGTTCTGGTATATCTAGATGATATTACTATTTTTTGTAGAAATGCTCACGAACACCTTGATCATTTGGAGCAGATTTTTTACAGGTGCAGAGAGTTCAGAGTGTCTCTCAATCCAAAGAAGTGTATATTTTCAGTACACGAAGGAAAACTGCTTGGACACATTGTTTCAAAGCAAGGTATTTCAATTGATCCTGAAAGAGTTTCCGCAATTCTAGAATTGCCATTACCAGCTCACAAGAAAGGCTTGCAAAGCTTTCTTGGAAGAATAAATTTCGTGAGGAGGTTCATACCGAATATCGCAACCTTGTTGTAGCCTCTCACTTCTATGTTGAAGAAGAATATGCCATTCAGTTGGACCAAGGAAGGCAAGAGGAGCTTCAAGCAGATCAAGGAAGCACTCGCAGCCACTCCTACTCTCATTAATCCAAATTTTGACAAAGACTTTATTCTGTATGCTTTTGGAGGAGTTGATATAGTTTCAGCTATGTTGTGCTAGTAAAATGAGGAAGGCTTGGAGTAGCCTATAGCATTTTTTAGTCAAGTATTGCATGATTACGAGGTAAAATATTCTTTTGTTGAGAAGCATCTTTTTGCTATTGTAAGAAATTTAAAAAAGTTCAGGAATTTGCTGTCCAACAGCAAGGTTCATTTGCTAGTAGCTCATTCAACTGTTAAGGATTTTTTTCTTAACAAGGATATTAATGATAAGCGTGTTGGTTGGATTACCAAAGTAATGGAGTTCGATGTTAATATAAAAGTAACCAAGCTCATTCGAGGCAAAGGTTTGTGTGAGCAGATTGCTGGAAATGAGGACAACAGCTTAAATGGGGCTGCAAATGCAGAAACAGTGCTAAATAATGATGTTCCAAGTGATGTTCTAACTTCTTCTGCTACATGGTTGCAGCAGATGATGCATTATCTACAAACTGGTGAGTGCCCCGAAGGCTTAGACAGAGCGAAATGAAGGTATTACCAATTACAAGTCATTCCTTATGCAATCATTGATGGCATTCTTTATAGGAGAGACTTTCAAGGTATCTTATTACGTTGTATTCAGCCTAATCAAGTTGACAAGTTGTTAGCAGAGTTTCATGATGGTCCTTCAGGAGGTCACTTTGTTGCAAGAACAACAGCTCTGAAAATTATGCGAGCTGGTTATTACTGGCCAGATCTGTTTAAAGACGCTATTGCTTGGGTCAGAAAGTATGAGAAATGTGCTTTATTTGTTGGTAAATAGAGGCTTGAACCACTACCCCTGCATCCGATTAAGATAGAACAACCCTTTGCCAAGTGGGGCTTAGATTTTATTGGCCCTATCAATCCGCCTTCAAGTGTGGGTCATAAGTGGATTCTTACTGCCACAGATTATTTTACAAAATGGACCAAAGTTGTCACTTTAAAGGAAGTGAACAAGACTTCAGTGCTTAATTTTTATCAAGATCTAATATCGAGATTCGGTGTTCCAGATTCAATCATTTCAGATAATGGTTTGGCTTTTATTGGTTTGAGGATTTATGAATGGTCAGTTAGAAATAACATCTATTTGAACACCTCTTCAAATTATTATCCACAAGGCAATGGTCAGGTAGAATCTACAAATAAGAATCTGATTCAGATAATCAAGAAGATTGTCGAAGATAATCAAAGAACATGGCACGAAAAGTTGAAGTTAGCCCTTTGGGCTAACAGAATAACTCCTAAAAGGGCCACTAGTTGTTCACCTTTTGCTTTAACTTATGGTAAAGAGGCTAAGTTACCTATTTCAATTGAATTACCAACCTTAAGTTATGTTAAAGAACTAGAATTGTTGAATGAACAGCCTCTTGAGGTGAGATTTTCCCAGCTGATAGAGCTCGAAGAAACCAGAAACGAAGCTCTCAGGCAGCTAGAGATACACCAGGCTCAGATGAATAATGCTTTTGATAAAAGGGCAAGACCACAGGATTTCATTGTTGGAGATCTAGTTTTCAAGTGGAATGAATTTAAAAGCAGACCTGGACGACATTCCAAGTTCGATGCAATGTGGGATGGGCCTTATGTGATCACAGAATACAAGGAACACAACACATTCCAACTTTCCAAGATGACTGGAGAGGTGTTGTCTATCCCAGTTAATGGGATCCACCTCAAGCACTGCCTCTGAGATAAGTTATCTCATAGTTAAGTAGAGTAGTTTGCAAATAAGTGTGTTTAGCACATTTAATTTCAGTAATTTTTCTTTCTTGAAGCGCTATTGCGCATGTTCTGTCGGCCATCAGGGCCTGTTAGTTTACTTTCAGTTTTGTTTTGTTTTCTTTGTTGTTGTTTGGAGTGTTGCTCTTCAAATTTCTGAGTTTCAACAAGGAGAAGATTTGACTCCGCGCCCAATGAATTATTTTAAGGCCACTGATCTATGCTTAGCAGGAAAGCATATAGCGGAAATCGCCAAAATGTTACCAATTTTTTGACACAGCTCGATTGGTGGAGCTGGCTGAACATTGTTTTATCTTAAGGTGAAATTGCAGATTGAGTTTAAGTTCTTTGCATCTTTTATCATTATTCATTAAGTGATAGTTGTGCATTTAAAAGAAGAAATGGAGTTTCAGAGTGCTATTCAGATATTCCTGAATTAAGTGAAGTACAGAACTGAGCAAATAAGCAACAAAGCATCTTAAATGCTTTCATTTATTTCATGAAAAGATTCATATTTACATAGCTTCATTTGATTGCAAGAATCAGAATGATATTACAACATTTGCATTGGAATGCATTTTCTTTTCAAATGAAAAGCAAAGAATTGAAATCATAGATCCACACAAGCCGTGGATGTGACTATCACAACGTATCATTAATAACACACTACACTATTAAAGATGCAAAAGGAAAATCACATAAGTAAATGACATAATCATCATTGCCTTTTTTGGCCGATGGTTGACGATAAATGATGGACCCTTGTCTTCTCGAGCTCTGTCGACTTGTAAGAGAAAAGAGGGGGTGTCAATGGCTCCGATTATGAAGAAATCTATATGAGTCACCAACAATAGTGCAACCTACTATTAATCATACACTGAAGCAATCGAAGAAGTACAGAAGAAATGAGCTAAAAGAAAAAACATCAACATGATCATCATTTGATGCAGGAGCATCCAGTGGTGTAAGGGCAATCTTGCATCACCCAAAAATAGTTAAATTTCAAGTTTCTTAGTTTTTAGATGTTTTTACATTTTTGGATACCCTTTAGATCGCCAATGAAATTTCACAATTTATGAT
>VDFB02137365.1:42111696-42208981 GCA_007258455.2 Sequoia sempervirens
CTGAGATGTAGCTGAGGTCACTTCTCAAATTACCCTAGGTGTCTGATGCAGGAGCATCCAGTGGTGTAAGGGCAATCTTGCATCACCCAAAAATAGTTAAATTTCAAGTTTCTTAGTTTTTAGATTTTTTTACATTTTTGGATACCCTTTTCGTCATAATGAAATTCCCAATTTACGGTTTTTATTTTATGTTCCTTTTTTTGCAGTTTTAAGAAAGATTTTGCAGTTTTAGTTTCCCAAATTTGCACCTTGAAAAATCCTCTGAGTTGGATTTGAGGCAAATGGTTTGAAACTTGGAAATTCAGTTCCCAGGATCAATAGTTATGGCCCTAGGAAGTTGGCGCACTTTCTAGAAGATACAATTGCAAATGCTCTTTTGAAATTTGAACTTCATGTTGTAAATTTTCGGCACCAAACTGCCTAAACTCAAATTTGAATGTTGTTTTGGCTCCAAACTAATGAGGAGCTCTATTTATGGGCGGGTTTCTAATTTTTGGGTAACTTTTTGGGGACAAGCTCGCATATTGCGAAAGGGTTATTTTGTAGCTTTCTGTAACTTGCATGTGTTGTAGAACTTGGGGATTTGAGATCCTCTGCATGTAAGAAGCTCCATTTTCTGAATAATAAAATTATTCTCTTGTTTGTGGGTTATTTTCTAAGTCTCGGGTTGCGCCCTCATCATCATTTTTTTTTTTATGCTAACATTTTTTGTTTCCTTGTGCAGGTATAGGTAAAATTATGATGCTGACCATTATTTGAAGACCAAGCATGTGGAGAAAAATGGGCTCCCACAAGGGTAGAGCTCGACATGCTGCCCTAACCATTATAGATGGGCTGATTTAAAGATTACATCATCATATTCATCAAAGGAAATGATACACAACTGAAAGAGTAAAAGCATAGTTATCTGTTGAGCTACTAAACCAACTGTGCATTCACAATAATCAGGTTAATGTTTCTGAAGGCTACAGGTGAACAGTGAGTTTAATCCGCTCAATTAATTCAGCTGAGTACAGTTATATCAAACATTGTTGAATAAGTTCACGTTCTATGTTTTTGTTCATCATGATCATATATGTCATGCAAGGTTCAATTCATCAGTGTTCTTTTCATAGCCAAAGACAGTGAACAAGAATACATTATTCCTTAATGGAGAGTTTTGTTTTGATCTTCATCATGAAAGAGAGCAGATTTAACGAACAGTTTGTTAAGTGGAACATAAAAATGCATGAAGAGTACCATGTTGAAGCTCAAAAGTACGAAAGAAAAATAGTGCATTCAAGTGTTAAGTGAATCACCAGTTCTAGTTGACTGATAAGCAAATACAACTTTAAGAATCACAAGGTGAGAAATGATTGTTCCAGAACGACAAGAAATGATAACAGTTTCTTTCCAGAAGGTATTTCTGAGGTGTTAGTTATGCATAGGAACAGATGAGTAAATGTAGTCCAAGGAATTACAAGGTTCCAATTAAAATCTCTACATAAATACAAGAGCAGAAAGTAAGAGTGTGTTGTACGAGAACATGTGAGCTTTCTTTGAATGCATTGTGCAGGGAGATACTACAGGGATAGCCAGTTCATTCCGGCTGGAAGGATGCTTCCAATAGAATCATGTATCAGTGTTTGGCTGAAGACAGCAATCAAAGTACAATGTACATTCAAAATTATCTTCAAGGAGTTACAAGTGTCAATCAAAATACACATGAACAGATTTGGAAAAGTTCGGGTATGCAAGATTCATTTCCAGATTAATAAAGTTTACAAAAACATGAGAGTTCAAAACATGACATGACAATGATACCTGAAGTATGAACAAAGGGCACAAGAAGAGCCTTTAGAATGCTAATATGTGAGGGTTCCAAGCAACGAGAAACTGGAGGAATATCAAGTTATTCAAGTAATGCGAACATCAGATGCATTTCCAGCACTTCGAAGACTTATGGAGGGTGTTCATCATTGATATGTTTTGTTGTTCTTTTCTTCATAAGAGAAGTATAGGAATGTGGAAATAATTTAACAAGGTATTTGAAGGTGCAGATGTAAGAGGGTGGTTGAACAAGCTTTCAGTCTTATCATATGGTGGTATACCTGTGTGGTGGGATGACATAGTTTTTTTTTAAGTTTCCAAACACTCATGTGTTGAATGTCAAAAATTTGAATGCTAAAGAAGCCCAGGTTTTGCACAATTATTGAAAATGCAGAAATAAGAGAAGGGTTGAGCCCAGTTTTAGTAACAAATTCCAAGTCTACATTTTGCAACTGAAAATGCAAAAGAAACAATGGTGGTCGAGCTAATTTTTGTATGAATATTAAAAACAAAACAGATATATTTCCAGCTGCCCCATTTGAGTTTTCCTTTTCAAATAGAATATCAAAGTAAAGCATCACTTGTAATGGGTCGAGCCCATAAACTAAGTACAGATAAATACACAGATTTTGTTACTCTCACAGGGGTTTTTGTTTCTAAAGGAAAATGATATAGCAAACAGCAAATACCCACGTGGGGTTTCAAGCAAATATACAGATTTTTCACCGTTTCCAGTCATCCATGTGGGTACTTTGGATCACAACAACAAAGCAACTTATTATTTTAACCCAGATGAGAATCTTATGTGAAGTAGCAGGTATACTGATGGGATTTTATTCTTGGGTCGAGCTTCAGAATGTATAAAACCACGATGTTTCAACTTGCAGTGATAACCCATGTGAGGGTTTTGTATGAAACAACAGGAAAACATAAAATGCGAATTTCCATTGATGGGTGAGTTTCAGAATAAAGAAAATGTAGTTTCTATTCAATTCTCATGATACCCATATACGGGTTTGTCCTCAAAAATTCAAGAAGGTCAATTTCTTGTTTTGGGTCGAGCCCAAAACTTCTAAATATGCTTTCTATGAGACAGATATAACAGCCTGTACATGGCCATATAATCTTAAGTGAAGATGGTCGAGCTTTCTAAAAGAGACAATATGTGCTTTAAGCGTAACTCACCACTTCAATTTTGTGGATGAGCACCCTAGCTGCGATCGAGAGCTCCACAAAGCTTCCAGAAACCAAGAGTTCGAGCTCTTAACTAATAGCTGATCTCTCATAGTGGGAATAGAGCACAAAAATAGTAAATATGAACACAGAAAATACAAAGCAGAGGCATTAGAAGTTGTGTTAGCCATGGCCATAGGGCCAGAGTGAACTAAATGTGAAGCCATAGAAGCTATGAATGAATAGCTTACCTTGTGTACAAAAGAAAAAGCAATAACCATGAGCTCCCTCATAGAGCTTTCAAATGAAACTCAAGCTCATAACAGGTCAGCCAAGCAAGGCGAAGTCACAAGAATTGTAAAGAGAAGTCAAAAATAAACATGAAGAGGTCACGGCCTTGGTGGTTTTCCTGTTTGTGAATGATTAAAGAGCTCTAATAATAGATAAAACAAGCTTACCCAGATGGAGTTTCGACTGTCAGAGGGCAGAATTGGATATTCTCAAGGCACACAAGCTCAGATTCAACCATCATGGCAGCGCTGTTCTTTTAGGCAGAGCACATTTTTTTTCAAATGGAGTGCAAATGGAATGATTTTAGGGTTTGACCTTCTTTTCTCATGCCCTAATTTGAGCAACATCATGATTATCTGGAATATTCGGTCAATAGCACATGGGGTAATCCTTGCATTATAATTTAATCAAAGTCTGAAGTTTGATATTTGAGGGAGACCAAAAATTCATATACTAGGTCGACATGTTAAGTATTTAAGACTTATTTGGTGCCTTGGTGAAATGTGGAGACTTGAATATCTTGTGTTTTTGTTTTGAGGGAAAATGTGGGTATGAGGGTTGAAATATGCCTTATGATCTAGAAGTGATTGTTTTTATCACTTAGGTTTTGTATTGAAAAATCAATTATCTATTTAGGGTTCTTTTGGTTTTAATTGATTTTAGAGAAATCAATTGAAGTTTTTGATGAGAGGATAATTATACATTAATATTTTTATGATTTTTGAGAAAATCAAAGCATTGTAATGGAGAGATAAGGATGTTTTCTTTTTTGCAAAATATTTTATAATCTTTAATTGCAAAAAATAGACAAATTGTAAAATCTGCAATCTTGTAAAGTAGAATCATAAAGCAATCTTTTATAAGTTGTTTTATGATTTCTTGTTATTTTTAGCATATTCGTTTTGACTTCTTCTCTTGGTTGCATTTGAGTCTTATCTTGGAGAGATAAGGTGTTTTTTGGGCTTTTAAAGCATATTCAGCCTATTTTTAGAGGCTTGACAATTTGATCATAAAAGCAATATGCTTTTTTCTGCTTTTATGCAATTTTTGAGACAGTTTGAAGCTTTTTCCCTTGAGCCTTTTTGTGAGCTCAGATTAGGGTTTCTTGAGAGCAATATCTTTCAAAAGACAGTCTTTTTGCTCTCCTTCTCAGTTCAGATTTCAGTTCTTGCTCGTACACATTTTTAAGCTTGTGAACCCTTTTGTACTCAGTTCAGAATTATTCACTCTTTCAGTTTTAATAAAGTAGCAGTATTCTCCTCATTTCTGTCCTAGTTTTATAATAGCAATTTGATGTTTTTGTGGTTCAAAGCAGAATCCTTTCATGTCTTGTTGTTGTAGGTTGTTTCAGAATTGCATAGTTTCAAGTTGCCTGTTGTATTTCATTTAGGAATCTTCATGCAAAATACTGATGAGATTATGTGCCAATGGGATTGTGAGATTCATTGTGATAGGAAAGTTGTTGTGAGTGTTAGTGTTTGAATTTCATAACTTTATGTTCATCATCAGTTAGATTCAAGTTTTGTTTCAGTCCATCTTTCTATCCCTTTTCTCAAAAGTTATTTAGAATAGGATTTATCATTTGGAGAACCAGCTCACTCTGGAGATTCCTCTTTCGCTCAGATCACCCACATCTGAACGAGGTTTCCATTCAGTAAGTTGTTGAATCTTGCATTTAGCAGGGTGCAAATCTATTGACAACAGTGTCAATTCACCCCCTCTCTCAACACTATAGTGTGTTCAACACAACCCAGTTTTCTTTTACTGAGGTAAGAATATGATTTTGACATTCAAACTAAATCTATAAATCCTAAGCCTCATCCACACTGCTTGGAGCCTTCATCTTCTAATCAACCTTTTCTGCTTCAACTACCAACCCAGATAATGATGTAAGCCTTACATTAACTACTTCTCTTAATAGGTTGAACTTTTTCTTTATCTTCTCTATCTAGTCCAAAAGAAATGACAACTACACATTAAGATTTTACAATTGTGCCCTAGTTGATCCATCCTTGTCTTTTAATAAATCATATATCTTTACCATTTGAGTAATATATTACTCAATGAATTCAATTTGATCTTTAATGTTCTTAGTAGAATTAAGCCTTTTCAAGAAAAACAAATATAAAGTAGTGACTTCATCAATACACCTTAAACATTTTCAAATTATTTTACAATTTGTTGTCTGCATTGGCACATCGGTCAGATGCATCAACCATTATTTTTTTGTTTATCTTCCTCAAGGCCTCCTGGTCTACCTTTTTTTCCATGTGAGAGGAATGATCTTTGAAAGAATCCATTAAAAGTTTCAAATTTTGTTCTCGAGGCAAGGAGGAATCAATTTTTACCTTAGGTAAACCCTCTTGAATGATATTTACTACATCATCAATTAATCTAGTCTTCTTCAAATGTTCTTATGGAAATTCCTTCCTTGTAGAAGCATGCAAAATATCACCAAGTTGTAACTTATGAAGGGGGGAATATTTGACAATTCAAATTTTCCCTCATGAGTAGGAATTTGCAAAAGTCAAGGTGTCACCACAGGTTGAAACTACATCTACAAGATTAGTAGGTCCTTAAAGGAATTTGAGGATGAAGAATCCTAACATATATCCATAGAAGCATCTTGATTCTCAATTGTCTTCTCTTTTTCATTCTAAATTTTCTCAAGATTAACCTCTTCTTTCGCCTTTTATTTTTCCATCTCCATACCAGAGACTTCTTGCACTTTATGCATACCAAAGACATATTCTTCTTGCAATCTAGAGGGTCCTTTTACTTCTTGCTAACCAAATATATTTTTCTCATTTGTATTTTCTGGAGGAGGCTTATTATCAATTTCTTATTCCATCGAAAGCATTGGTACATTCATTTCAACATCAGTTTCATGCTTTTTTGGAGGCTCCTGTGAATCAACATCAACTTCACTTTGAAATTCATCAATGATTTTATATGTATCATCTTTAGTTTCAATGTGAATCTTCCTTTTGATGTATTCATCCATGCTCATTATAATATCTATTCTTCTCTTGGTGTGGAGCTCCTTAGCTTGTCTCTAGACTATATTCTATTTTTCTTTTTGGAAAACATGGATCCTATTCTTATCAATTTCTTGCAACTTTATCTCTCCATCAACCTTAATTCATCTTCTCTTCTTTATATTAAATCCTTAGCAAGCCTATCCAAAGCTTTATCAACAATGTCACTAAAGGGAATGTTCTGCTTCAACATATATTTAGTGACAACTTTTTTAATTGTCTTCTTATCTTCTACAGGAACATCCAAATGAAACTCCATTATATCATTCAATAAACCATATTTAACAATTCCATTAAATATTGCACCAAAATCTAGAGGGTCATGTATGATTGGAGTCTTTTCAGTCTTCTCCTCAAAAATCTTCTTTCCTTTGTTTTTTTGCAAGGAAATTTCTTCTTCTTCTCCCTATATTATTCTCTTCTCTCTTCTCTTTAATATAAAATTTTTATTTTCATCTTCTTCATCCTCTTTATCATCATCCACATTCACAAGATTAATATTTTCCCTACTTTTTACGTCTTGGTTTCATCCTCTTTGTTTTCATTGGTACCTTGGTAGCAGACCTCCTTCTTCCAGGAGGTGTTTGAGAATGTCTAGGAGAAGTAGTAGTGGCATAGACATACCTACTTGACCTTCTAGGAGTTTGAGTTGTGACAGAAGTGGTTCATGATTTTTTTGCAAGGCCCTTAGGAGTTCCAAACACCTTTTCCAACTTTGACATCATCTTCCTCGCATTCGTCATCTTCTCCACATTTTCGTCTACCTTATTCTTGATTATTTTGTTGGTTATCTCATCATACGTGCCAAAATTCTCAATAGTGGGTGTAGATAGGGAAAATATAAGGTGTAAATATATAAACATGAATAATAAAACCCTATCAAGCACAATAGAGTACAAACTAGCATGAAAATTAAAACAAGAAAGCAAAGCAAACCAATCTCCAAGCTAGACTTGATTTATCTCCATTGCTCTTCTCCACTTGCATAAGAAAGCAATATTTTCAAGGATTGACTATTGTAGGAATGTTGGTTGCTCAATTCAGTAGCATAACATTGAGATAGAAATGATAGATGAAGATGGATGTAAGATTGAAGAATGATTTTGATAGCATAAGGACACTTGAAGAATTGAACCCCCCAAATGACTTATGAGAGGGTTAATTTATGGGAAATGTCTGATTTGGATTGATGGTTGAGATTGAATTCCAATAAGATGTCTAAATCAATGGCCAAGATTGAAAGTTGTAGTATGGACTAGGGTTAGGTCAAAATTAGGGCAAATGATAAAGATGAAGGGTTGAGATTGAATTATGAGATAATTCAATCAAGGGCCAAGATTAAATGAGATGTCAAGAGATAAGATTTGATGTGGAAGATAAGATTGACATGAACAAAGAGGTTGCTAAAGAAATTAAATAATAAAAATTATTTAATTTAGGTGGCCAATGAATAATTAAATAATTAAAATAATTATTTAATTATAGAGGAATGTGACAAAAAGAATCATTTTGAATTAAATAATGATTTAATTCAAAATTCAAGAGAGTGGACCAAATTAAATAAATAAAATTTATTTCATTTATGAGAGAAGAGGCTAAGGAATAATTAAATAATTAAAAATAAATATTTAATTATAGTAGAAAATGGACAAAAAAATTAAATAAATAAGAATTTATTTAATTTTAGAAAGAAGGGGACCTAATTAGTGACGTAATTAAATAAATAAAAATTTATTTAATTAATCAAGGGAGAATAAAGATAAAAAATGAATTAATTAAATAATTAAAATTATTTAATTAATAGAAGACATATGACTTTAGAAAATAATTAAATAATTAAAAATTATTTAATTTTTAAGAATGAAAGGGGCAATGTTGAATAATCTAAGAGTTGCAAGCCTAGGACAATTTTATGTGTCTACAGTGGGATCCCTAGGTTTGCTAAGAAAAATGTCAACATATGCAATCAAGTTAGGTCTGAAGACCTCATAAGGAAACTTTGTTATTCATGAAGTTCTTGGTTCAATTGCCTCCATATAACAATTTTCTTTATCCACCATAAAAGATACCATTCTTGTATCTCTCTACAACTTCTGAACATATTATATTCCTCTTTTTTATTTCATTTTAGAATGTTTTAAAGAATCCACAAACTACTGTGTCACATTGTTTGGTATCCAAAAAACTATGCATGTGGTCCCTAATCTGATGTGCAACATGAATATCCCTTCTCTAGACCATATTCTTTAAACTAGACAATTCCTTCATGAAATAGAACATATGACAAATAATCAGTGTTTCATATCGAAAGTTGTAGTCTGGCTCCTTATTTCTCTACAAATTATCTAGCAACTGATACCACAAAATCTCACAATGATCATAATCCTTCCTTTCCTTTACAATCTAATTAGTAGTTTAGATGGCAGTGGTAGTAGTAGACCCTTCCCTTTTTATGTAATGAACCTTGTATGCATTGACCAGCATGGCATACCTAAGCCCTAGGTTAGAGATGTCATCCATAATTAGAGTTCTTTTGTCAATTTTTTCTCCTATAAGCTTTATAACCTCTTCATTATTCATGGCCTTCAATGTCGACATAGGTCCTATGGAGCATAACCCAATCACAACCTTGATATCTTCCTTTGTGCTCAAGTAGGGTTGATCAAGCCAAAAGATATCTTCATGGATCTAGATCAAAGTAATTCTGACCCATTCATCTTCATAGAAAAATTTGGGGAAACCCTTCCACATGTCTAAATTTTTTACCTCTAATTTGTATACTTCAGCTTGAGCTGAAAATCATCACCCAAGAGATGATTGATTTTGAAATCTTCCAAATTTAGATGATTGTACTCATTTATCTGTGAGTGAATATAGATGCATAAATCTTCAATATGAAGCACATTGATCAGAACGTGAGAAAACACTCCATCCTTGTCATTCTCAATAGATATATATGGATGTTTCTTAAATTTTGGTCTTGGCCTCTCAACAACATCATAACTATTAGTGTAGCCATGATAATACTTTTTGAAACTCGACATTTTCAAGAATATATGAGAAATACCTATGAATACTATGGTTAGGGTTTGCATGCAATTCACTGAAAGCCTAATTATCTTCTTTATCTCTTGCACACACTTGATATTGTTCAAATGAGATAAAATTTGATCAAGTAGGGGTTAAATATGCTTCACACCCACCCTAGTTTGCATTAAATGCAATTTTATTTTTGACACAAATGACTTTTTCACTTTTTTGTGATATCACAGAGATCCGTGATCATTCAAAAATCTCCTACAAAGAGCGTATATGCTCTGAAAACTTGACCAAACATATCCATGTCACCATTAACCATTATGTTGAAGTTTTCAACATCTTATGCTTTGCAAGGGTTTGAAAATGTTTCAATTACAACTCGCCCTAAGCCAATACTTTCTTTTGGTTACCAAAGAATTATTCTACACCAAGCAAACATATAGATCCATCCTTCACTTTCTTCCTTATTTTTCCATACCTTCTTTTTCTAAGTAATGCCAATCTTATTTTGAGGAGCAGAAGATCTTACATTCTTTCCTTTGCAAAACCTTGCAATATGTTCTAGTTTGTTGCAATTGTAGTAGGGACCATAGAAAGATTGAGGAGTCATAACATTATTCTTATTCACAAAACTATTCCTCATTGCTTTACTTATGCATTCATTAGCCTTATGACCAAATTTGTTGCTATAATAGAACTGGCCATTAAAGAATTGAGAACTCACAACATTGTACCCTTGAGGCCTAAATGACTTTTGACTCATTTTTCTTCTACAATCAACAACCTTGTGCCCAAAATTATTGCAAGAATAATAATAACCTTGAAAATATTGATTGAACCTAGTATGGGCATGCTATCTAGCTGGTGGAGGACCTTTGAATCCTTTTTTACTCTAGATAGGAATGAATCCACCTTCTTTCTTTCTATATTGATTTGTCTTTGCATTTCTAGAGGATGTCTCCTTAGGTTCTTCAGTGCAGGATTTCTCCTCCCTTGTTTCAAACTTTCCTTCTACTTTGAAGTTATCATGCAAGTTTGAAGATGCACTGGTTATGGAACTTTTCCCTTTTTCAAAACCAAGACCATATTTTTCTTTTGATGGGTTTTGAGAGTTAATTAACTCATCAAGAATTCTAGAACCTCCTTTCAATTTTAAACCCTTGTCAATTTGTTCTTTTTCTTTTTCCAGTTCTTTTCTCAAAGTGACAATATCTTCCTCAAGCTTTGAACATTCAAATTCTTTATTTTTGAGCTTGGTATTCAAGCAATCCTCAATCCTCTTGCCTTCTTCAACCTTAAATTTCAAATTATAGATTACATCTTCTACCTCCTTGAGTTTAGTCTTACATCCTTTACCTCCTTCTATTTGAGCTTTTAGTTTTCCAATTTCTTCTTTTGATTCTCCAGCTTGTGCCTTCAATTTGACAGTTGTCTACTTTGGTTTTTCAAGCATGCACTCATATTTCAGATTTAGTGTTCTTGCTTCATCTAGATCTTCAAGAGTAGACTAGATTTCTCCTTCAAAATCTACTTCACAATCATCTAGATTGATGTCCCAAACTTCAAGTTCCATTGAATCTAGATTTGATTCTAGAGAAAACATATCATTGATCATTACTTCAGATCGCATGTGTTCAATTGCATGATCTACCTTAGTTACTAGGCTTCTCAAAGGCACTTGGATCTAATACCAATTTTTGAACACACCAAAACAATGAGAGGGGGTTGAATTAACATATACTAAAACTCAAAAAATTTCATTTTCAGATTAAACATCACATTAACTTAAAGAAGAACATAAATGAAAGCATGCACCACACAAGGACACCAAGTTTTTACGTGGAAAACCTAATGAGGGAAAAACCATGGTGAGAGTTAACTCACAATATATAAACAAATATTACAATATTGTTTTAAGGCTTATTGTCTAAGGAAGCACACTTCTCCTAGAAGGACTTGCAGACTAAGGTGCACAACCTCAGGGAAAGATACAAATACTTTCTAAGGATATTCACTATCTCAAAGCAGGGTACAAGAATATTACAATGAAAACATGATCATGAACTACTATAAAAGAAGCATCTAACATATGTTGAAGTTGCAATCCCTTTTTCACACAATTACTCCATCATATTGACTTCACATACTTTATACTCAATTCAAAACTAATTCTCTTTCATGCACTTTTGCAAAATATTTTTTATTTTATAAGTACCCTCCACAACAACGCAAAACTTCAATTAGGTTGCCTCCAAGATGACCTGTAAAATGAAACATGTGATACTACATAGGTCAGATTCAAACATATGAAACATGAAGAAAAATGACTTGCAAATCAACTCAAGGTATAACTGGTCCCAAAAACATCACAACACATTATCCAAATTAAATTAGTTAATCAAGATCAACCACAAATGAGGGAAACCAAACTGTTGACCCAATCAACAATGCCACAAAAAACTGCTAATTGTTCATCTTTACACTACTAGGGAGAAACAAAAAACATTATCCAAACCAAGATGTGAACAATGTATATTATCAACAACATCCTTACAACCTTCTTCTGGAGAAACTAATCATCATGTGCTAGTTCAAAAGAAGAAACCAACTAAATAGGTGAGAACAAAGCATCCCAGACTAACTGTGACATATCAACTCTTAGGATATTGCACTGTGATTCACCAAAAAATATAAAACACATATGGATGAACCCATACACCTATCTAAACATTTCCCCAAGTCTTCATAACCATATCTATTACTCTAGAGAAATGAAGAGAAAACTAGAGAACATCTGAGACACTTAACTTGGTTGTACTACAATCCAGAGAATAGTCACATCTAACTCATGCCATTATGGAACCAACCTCTTTTCTCGCTGCCAAACTTAACTCTAGAAACACACAACCAAAACATGCAATTTGGAGGAATACAGACTAAAAAATTGGGTCACTGACTTAGGAAAATATGTATTTTTTACCTTAGACAACTTCTCTCAACAACACAAGTAAAAGTAGAAACATAAATGACTTTCATATAACTTCTTGAAACTTGAAGAAACCAATAAGCAATGTGCAACTATCTTAACCATGTTCATACCATACTTATCCCATGCCTCATCCACTTCTATACAAAATCTCTATACAAACATGACCTCAAGTTGACATCAATGACAACACATATTTCCAACATAATGAATGTAATATTAAAAAAATATGAATCCTTGATGATGGTTCATTGACAATGGTAAGCCCCTTCCCTGATCTTCTATTTAATCAATAAATTAATCTACCTCAACTATATCCAAGGTTTTTTATTTATTTGTAAAATAGTCTTGAGATTGTAGGAGAAGATCCCACATGAAAATCAAAAGGAAGGTAAATTGATTGTTTAGAAGTTGAAATTGTAAAAAATTGAAAGTTTGATTTACTATAGAAAATGACTATACTAAGGATGAAAACCTTGATGTCTTCGGAGTTGCTTCAAAATATAAAGAGTTGTTGAACAAAGGTTGTCATTGATGTCAAAGGTTTTCATTGTTGTCAAGGAGTAATTGAACTATCATTATATTCCCCTTGACTTATCATTTTGAGTTGTAGATATTTGCAAAATATATGTTATATTTTTGGTAGTATGTTGTGTCAAAAGTTTAGTATGGTTGCATACCTATTTGTGTTGGTAATTTTACTTTCAAATCAATCATATCACTAAATCAAGAAACATACACTATTAGTTTTATTTAGTGACTACCTTTCAGAATTTGGTGTGATTGTTATATACTTACAATATAATGCATGTATCTATTGATTGTGGTAGTGGTGGTCTGGAAGACTATACCAAAATGTTTCAATTCAAGATTTATCAGCTTCATTATTTCTCACATCTCCCTTCTAGATACGTTGTAGGCTTTTTGGTTTCAGAGGAGAGTATGCCTACACTTTTTCTATCATATTCTAGAGTTCCCAGAGGATATGTTCAACATACAAAAATTTTGAAGTGACAAAAGATTCTATGTGTTTGTCTGTCAACTAGTTGGTGTTCTTGGCCTGTGTGATAATGGCTAGTAGCGTGAGGAATTCAAATATTGCATGTAGTATAAAGATAGGACTTGGTTAATGTTCTTGTGGTAGCACATGACATCATGTTCTATTAGCGGTAACAAAATTTGATTTTTGATCGACTTGTTACATGTTTCATGTAATTTCAATTTAGGTCCACCTTATGTCATCCTAGTTATTTGCAGATCCCTGGCCAACATAGAATAGTGTTAATACATTATCATGTATATATTTCTTTGTTTCACAGATGCCCAAAGCATTGTATGTGAAGTAGAATTACACCAATGTGAAGAAAAGTTAGTTGTAGGCATAAATTAAAGAGAAGGTGGTGAATACTTTAAGAAAGGTTGCATCCCAATTTTTGTGGTATCATCATAAGATCATATGAAGAGTAAAAGAGTGTCTAAGGGAACTCTGACACATGTATGAGGCATGTTTTTCTGAATTGCAGATCCATAAGCTTTATTTGTATATTCTAGTAGGACTAGCGTTCTACTTGTAAAGCAAGTACTCAATTCATTTTATTGGAGGATTTGAGTCTTCGATAGTTTGGTGCCTACAAATAAATTAGTAGATTGGTGTCTTTGATAGGTTGGTTCCTACTTTATATTATAAGATTCACTTGTATATTTTTGCTTTGTGATGCTAGATATAGATAGTAGAAATAAGCATCTATTCTCACCATGGTTTTTCCCATCTTGGGTTTCCATGTATATTTGGTGTTCAATTATGTTAATGTGTGCTCAATGCTTGATTAGTAGTACTGAAGATTCAAGTTGCATGATTTGATGTTTGTGTTGAAGTGAATTTTTAATTGGTCAATTAGTATCAAAGAAAGGTTCCTTTGGAGAATCCTAACAACTTAAGGTAGTTCTAAGATGACACACTTTATTTCTCAAGAATGATTCTCTACAAATAAAGCACCACTCTTCGATGGATCCACTTTGTATTCTAGAAAGTTAGAATTGAGTCCTACTTAATGGCTCTAGGACTTTATATTTGGATTTCCATGTTAGGGGGATATGAGATTCCTAAAAAACCCTCCTAGGGATCAAGCCAAAAAGAGGGCTTGTGAAATTAATGCTAAGGCAAGGAATGCTATTTTATGCAGATTGACTAACTTTGAATTTGTGAAAGTAATACAGTACAAAAAAGTGAAGGAAATAGGGAGAAATTGCATACCATCTATCAAGGTGATGACAAATTCAAAGAGGCAAAGATGTAAAATCATAGATCTCAATTTGAAAGCCTAAAGATGAAAGAAGATGAGAATATCACACATTCCTTCTCTGAGTTGATGAAGTTTTCAACTCTATCCATGGTCTTGGTGAGGAATTGAAAGAGAATATTTTTGTGAAAAGAGTACCCAGATCTCTTCCTAGAAGGTTTGATTCTAAAGTCTTTGCAATTGAAGAAGCTAAGGATCTAAATGTTTTGAAGATGATTGAACTGCACGACATTCTAACTACTTTTGAAATAAGATTTGAAAGTGAGGATTCTATAAGAAAAGAGGTTGCATTCAAAGTATCTAAGAAGCAAGTTGGTCAAGATTCTAATATTGGATCAGATTTAGATGAACCCATTTTTATCAAAAAGCTATAAAGAGGTTTCGATAAGTATAAAGGTAAGTTACATTTTTAAGTGTTTTAATTGTGGTAAAATAGGGAATTTTTATGGCTAAGTGACCCCATAAGAATTCTAACAATGTTGAGAAAAAGTATGGAAATAAATCATTTTAGAGAAATAATAAAGGTCAATGGAAACAAAAGGAATTTTACACTATTGAGGATAGATACTCTTCCTGAGGAAGAAGATGAAGATATATCCAGTGATGAAAATGGAAAATCTAAATTCATGGCTTTTGAAACTAATAAAGAATATATAGAAATGGATTCTGGAAATAATGAAGATGAAGTAAATCTTGTGGAAGAATTGTAATGTGTTGGAAAAGAGATTAAGAGATTGAAGAAGAGAATTGCAGAAGAAGTGAAGGCTAAAGAAAAAGTATATCTATATGTAGAGAAAGTAGAAAAGATGATTGTTGAATTAAAGACCCATACAAAAGAAGAAAAAAGGATTAAAGAAGTTTTGATCAAAAAATTGTTGTTAAGAGACAAGGACTATGAGAAACTTGAAGCAGATGTTGTGTCAATAAGAAAAGAGATTTAGAAGATGAATCAGCAACTGCAAATGAATTTTTGAAAGAGTACTGAGACCCTAGATCATATATTGGGAAGTCAGAGATCTCTACATGTAAAAACTAGAATTGGTTTCGATGACCAAAAGAAAAAAAGGGACTGAACGAGTGAAGCCTGCTAAAGAAATTTTGGAAGTGACTAGTTTCAAAAGTATAAAATCTGAAAGAGTTGTTGCAAGTGATGAAAGCAAGACAAAATGATGACTTTATTCAAGTTCAGAAGAAGAGAAGAAGATACAAAATACTGGGATAGAACACTAGGTTCAATTATTCTTTTTTCGGTTACTGTTTTATTTCAAATAATTTTGGTCATAAGGTTGCAGATTATAGAAAAGCTCTGGTAAGAAGAATTAACTTTTTCAGCACTAATACATTTGTAGTATCATTTGCTACAAATGCGATAATTTTGGATACATTGCTAGGAATTGCAGAAGAAATTTTGTGAGTCCCCCTCTACCAGAAACATGAAGAAAAGAATTAGAAAGTAGAATTCATGAATCAAATAAATTCTAGAAGAAGGTTTCGGAAGAGAAAAGGTTAGAGAAATCAATGATTGCTTAAGCTGCACTATATGCTCAGAAAGAGAAGAATATGTGGATCATATACAATAGATTCTCAAGCCACATGGTTGAAGATAAAAGTAATTTCATGAATTTCAATAAATTTGAAGGAGGCTCTCTGACTCTTGGAAATAATTCTATTGCCAAAATCATTGGTAGAGGTACTTTGAGTCTTGATGGTGGTAAAACAAGGGCACATGATGTTTTGTATGTTGAAGGACTAAATCATAATCGGTTAAGTGTAATTCAGATGTGTGATAAAGGTTATAAGCTATCCTTTAGTGTTGAAGGCTATAAACTCAATAAATCAAGTACTAGAGAACTGATTGCATAAGGAAGCAAAACTGACAGTGACATATATCGTCTGAGTTAATTGAATGGACAAAATTTTCATACTATGCAGAGAGAAGAAAGTTGGATTTGGCACATAAGGTTGGGACATATTAATTTTAATGATATTGTAAAGATCAAGTTAGGAGGAATAGTTTGGGATATGTCGAAGATTAAGAATCCTCGATCTATAAGTTGCAAACCATGTCATGAAGGAAAATAAACAAGAAGAAAATTTCCTGCTAAGGAGTATTCTACATCAAATCCATTAGATTTGGTCCATACAAATTTGTGCAAACCTATGAGGACAAAGAGTCTACAAGGAGACGAGTATTTCATGATGCTCATTGATGATTACACTAGAATGACATGGATTACTTTTCTAAAGGAGAAGTATAAAGCATTTGAGAAGTTTAAAGCATTTAAGGCATAAGAAGAGAATGAAATCAAAAGAATAATCAAGGTTTTGAAATCAGGCAGATGTGGAAAATGCACTTCTAACAAGTATGAAAAATTTTGTGAAGAGCATGGGATCCGAAGGAAATTTTTCACTCTTAGAAATCCATAGAAAAATGGAGTTGCAGAAAGGAAGAACCGAATGGCATAGGAAATGGCAAGAAAAATGTTGAGTCAATAAAATCTATCGGATATGTATTGGAGAGAATAATTTTAGACTGCAGTGTATATTTTTAACAAATCTCAAATCAGACAAAAGATTGAAAAAACACCATATGAGTTGTGGAGAGGAAGATTGGCTTTAGTCAAACATCTCAAGATATTTGGAAGCAAATGCTACATAAAAAGGGATGAAGAAAATTTTGGTAAGTTTGATTCCAGATCTGATGAAGGTATTTTTCTTGTTTACTCCATGAATAGTAAAGCCTATAGATGTTACAAAAAAAGGTTGAAGAAGATTGTGGAAAGTGAAAATATGAGAGTTGATGAAAAAATTTAGTCTACTGGTACTCCAAGAGTAGAAGATGATGAAGAACCAATCCACAATAGTGATAAAGATTCAAAAGTTGTTAGAAAAACTCCAAAAAAGTATGTTCAAAAGAATCACTCTGAAGACCAGATTATAGGAGATAAAAACAGTGGGGTTCAAACTCGGAAGAGACTTGAGAGGGAAAATGAGCAAGTACAATTTACATTACTATCAAAGATAGAACCAAATTCTTATAAAGAAGTAAGTAAAGAGAAAGGTTGGATAGATGTTATAGAGGAAAAGCTTAATCAAATCAAGAAGAATGAAACTTTGGAACTGGTCCCAAGACCTAAAGGCAAGAATGTAATTGGAACCAAGTGGGTTTTCAAAAACAAGTTAAATGAAGAAGTTGAAGTAATCCATAACAAGGCTAGACTTGTGTGTAAAGGATATGATTAGGTGGAAGGAATGCATTTTTAAGAGATATTTTCTCTAGTAGTAAGATTGGAAGAAATTAGGATATTTTTAGCTCTTTCGACATTCAATAATTTTAATGTATACCAGATGGATGTTAAGTTAGCATTTTTTAATGGACAACTAGAAGAAGAGATCTACATTGAACAATCAGAAGGTTTTCATATTCTGACATTCCAGATTATGTGTGCAGATTGAATAAGGCCCTTTATGGACTCAAGCAAGTTCTCAAAGCTTGGTATTCAAGGTTGGATGGTTACTTGCAGTATCAAGGATTCCAAAGAGGAAGTGCAAATAGTGGATCTATCAACCGCATTGGGGCATGCTAAAGAAACAGGCATCATATGTAGGTGTGGTCCCCACATCCCCCTGGCATAAACCCACGATTGTAGGACAAGAGCTCTAAAGTCATCAATGGCTACCTATGGCAGTACCTACTATCCCTAGACTATCTCTCGAACAGTCCATGCAAATATAGCTTTGTAGGTGGGTTGCACTACATCCTAGATCTCGTCGAATAGCCTAGCAACTCAGTTGGGGACATATCTCTCCACCATAGTGTGCTCTCATCCCAAAATGTATCTAGTCTGGAAACCATAAAATAGCTACTGCTAGTCATCGTACCAAGGATGATCCTAGATCCATGGCCTCCATCTAAAAATTTTCATATCATTTGTAACTCGCCTCCAATAGGAAATCCTTGTGGTGCATGTGTGTTGTAACATAGTCATGGATCCATATCTGTAAACAATGGGTTGATCAGGATCTATGTTGACTAGTGTAATGATAGATTAGAGCATAACAATGTGCTCCTACCCCCAAATATGCAAAAGAGCAATGCCAACCCCTATAGACCACCCCCTCAGGTAAACGACCTGATGCACGTTGTGGTATAAAGAGGAAAGTATAATAGGGCCCCAAGCATAGAGTGTCATCCTTTGACCCATCCCTACCCAAGCGAGTCCCCAGCTAAATTTGAAAACTCTTCCTCATCTGTCAAGCACCAATACTCCTGAAATCAGTGCTTCGATGACTAATGTCAAATCTAGCACCTATCTTCTATAATCTTGCAGGTCGATCTAGTGGATGTCTACCCAAATGGTATCTAGCTCGAGGACATCAAAGATCACATCCTAACCTACGTCTATGGCACAGATCACTCTCTCCCCATGGATGGGGACTCGCAGAACACACCATACGTCCTCAATTGTAATGGTCTCCTCTCTAGAAGGAAGGTGGAATGAGGAGGTATTGTTATGCCAGCGCTCCACAAATGTTTTCATTGTCGCCAAATGTGTCTGTATCTCTAGCATGTGAGCAACAAATCCAAGTCTGATTGCTCCAAGGAAAAATTTCTTGTCATCCCGAAAATGGAAAATGTAAGAAAGAAGACTAGGTCAATGCTCATGGGACATGATCGGTCGAATGATCTCCTACACGCATGAAGTGAACAACATCAAATTTTCTAAAAAATGACAAAATTTGGAGTCTAAAATCCTAAATCAATAATTGTGTGCCAATTTAACAATTGTGCCACTCTAGTAATATACAATTGCATCGCTATATATATACAATTACACATCAAAATTTGAGTGTGTCACTGAACCCAAATCACCTAATGTGATGTTATCTTGCAATCATGTCGCAATTTGATAATTACGACGTTCGACCAAAATGACTCATTACGTCATTTTTTGACAATAGCGATGTTATCCAGAAATTGTGCCTCTAAACCTAAATTGCACATAGCAATGTGTTCCAATAAATGCATCATGTAGCACAATTGCGCCACCGACTATGACAAAGACGTCGCAATATTGTGACACAATCATTTGACTAACTTTAACATGTAATAAATGCATAAAAATGTGAAAAATAAGAAAAGTTTCATAATGCATACCAGGTGTCTTGTGTTGACTAGTCGTTGGTACTCTCGTACCCTATTCACGAGGTGTTGGGGAAGTGCTGGATCAACCATATCGTCAGAAGGTTAGAGCAAAACTGGCATCAATTCTCTAAAGGCAAGTGTGCGAATAAATTGAAAATGACCCCTCAACCTCTTTTTAAGCCTAAAAATTAGGGTTTTTTCTCTAATTAGGGTAAGCAAATGGATTTTCCATCTTTTTAATCAATTTTTGAGCTATAAAGCCTATTTTGAGGTGCTTTTTAGGTTTTTGAGCCTGTTTTTCCGTCCTAGAGCTTGTTTTCTACACATGAACCTATGTTGAATCTTTATCATGATCTCGACCTAAAAATTAAAAAATTTGCTTGATATCTCGAGGGGGTAGTGTGCCAACATAATTTCTTCCATTGGGGCAACAGTGGGGCATCCAAAAAATCAGATTTTTTTTTATAATTTTTTATCTAAGCAGCAACATTAATCCAAAATGTGTCAATCTTTGAACTAATGTAACAAGTACCTCACTTCAAAGAGGGGAAAAATGTGGACACTTAAAATCATCCTAATCGATATTGCACATCTGAGTTTGATTACTAACACTATTTCATCCTAAATCACCTCTTTTCGATCATTTAATTAAATAATCTTTATTATTTAACTAAATTTATCATTTTCTCCTATTAATCAAATAACCAATGTTATTTGGCTAATTCATCCCCTTTCATTCTAATTCTCATCCAATTTAATTAGATAATGCGAATTATTTAATTAAATTTCTTATGTCTTCTCATTTAATTAAATAATCTTAATTATTTAGTTGAATGTCATTAATTTCCCCCTATATTAAATAAGTTGATTATTTGTTAAATAAGTTAATTTCCCCTAAATTGATTGATTATTTGATTAATAGGAGAAAAGGATAAATTTAGTTAAATAATGAAGATTATTTAATTAAACGATCAAAAAAAGGTGATTTAGGACGAAATGGTGTTAGTAATCAAATTTAGATGTGCAATATCAATCAGGATGATTTTAAGTGTCTACACAACCAAATCCTATATCCACAACCACAATATCTCATTGTCAATCCTAATCTAAATTTGTAATCATGCTTCTCTATTACTTTGATAAGTTCCTTATTCAAAAAAAAACTTCTTTTATGATGATTAGGATTGTGTTGGCCTTGTTGATCAACTAGAATACGACCCCTATGATAATAATGAGTGTCAATGTGGATCAAGATAAATACTATCAAAATATAGACTATAATATCTTAAGCAAGTTTACCAAAAGCTCCAGTTACCCCTCTATTTATCCTCAATACCAATAACCCACAATTTTATGTCACCCATCCATAAATTCTCAATACCAAGAACCAATTATAACAATCTATAATATTATTCCCCAACAAATATTCATTATTTATCCTTCTCCTACCTTTGACAAGGGAAACCCATATTATTTCCAATGCTTGAACTTTCAACACAAAACCATCACCTTAATGCCTATCTCTCATCCACATCACAAATCATCCTCCCCATCACCAAACCAAGAAATATTTGTAGTTTCCACCTCCTATCCCAATCCTTCATCTTCTAAATCATTGAATTCCAATTTGTCTCAATCAAAAAATGTTGCAAGAATGGAAAGAATGAAGGTGTTGTCATTGATGTCAACTGGTCAATTGGTTATCAACTAGTTGTTCTTGTCATTAGTGTCATGGATGAAGGTTGTTGGTTTTATATGTCGAGGATATTGAGAAAATTGTATCAAAGAAATTTTGCAGATGTTCAATGGTTGCTCTGAGTTTTTCTCTAGGATTTTCTCCTATGTTTGTGTGGTTCAGATATGTTGATCATGGTTGTTGGAAGCTGCTATATTCATATTTTTGGTTGTTTATTCTTTATACAGTGCGAGTTCTATTCACCAGTTGTGAACTATGGTTTTTTGTGTTTCTAGTTGAGGTTCGGGAGAAATATTGTTGGTTCATATTTCTCTTTATTAAAGTCTTATGAATTGTGGTTCTAGAGTTGAGTTGTTTTGATTGTATTAAAGATAATTTTGGTATCTAGAAGGTTTTTGCTTCATTGTTCTATGTTTTTTATGTTGGTTTGGTCGACCTTGTGTGGAAAACTACCTTCAGAGTTGATGAAGTGTGTTGGATCTATTTGGGTCCTTATGAAGCATGTGTTTGGTTCACCCTCATTCTAATTCCACCCTAGGATGTTTTAGTGCCGACCTAAATTGAATTTAAATTTGGATGGCCGACTTTGGATATGTTTCAAAGTTGAAGATGGTATAAATGTAGAATGAGTTAGTGAGGAATGATGAGTGAGAACAAAGGAAATAGAGACAAGAGCACAAAGAAAATAGCAATAAGTGTGAATCAGTATGTGTGTATGATGTGATGGCAGATCAATGTGAAGCCTAAATTTTGAGTTTTTGGAAGCAATGAGTTGAAGGTGCACTCTATCATTCATGTATGTCTGCAAGTGGATTGAGCAAATTGTGGTGGATTTCTATGTTGCATTGAGATTTTCTTCTCTCTGTAACAAGTCTTCTTTATCTTTTTTATATCTCTATGGCAGTGAGCCCTCTAGGTTGTTACCCCTGTAGGATAGTGAGTCCTTGTTCTATATAGTGAGTCCTTATTTTGGTAGTGAGCCTCTTGTAATCGTTTTTATATTCTCTATAGTATGAGTTAATCCTCACTATGGTTTTTCCCTTATTGGTTTTTCCATGTAAATCTGGTGTTATTGTGTTTGTGTGATGGTTTTCAGATTCTGCACTAGTATTTAATGTTTAATCATTTAAATAGTGTTAAGGATTAGTTCTGGTGAATGAATTAAAGTTTAAATATGTGACAAATGATTCACCCCCCCTCTCATTTTTCTTTTTCAACAAAAACTTCATCCAATAAAGATACCTTTTATGGATTTTCTCCAAGTAATAACATTAAAGGATCTTAATCTATAATGTATAATAAAATTTATGCCATCCCATCACATCACTAATCCTACACTATCCAAAAATATCTCACCCTCATGCACTCAATTGCCTATCAACCTCACTCAAGAGATTCCTAACTAAAATCCATTATTTTCAAGCCAAAATGTTGAGTTCATTCAAGAATAGATTATCCTTATAAATTCTCACATTCCATTATATAAAACATTGGATCTATTTCAAGAGAAAATTCTAAGGCATGATTAAAAAATCTCCAACATAAATCAAGGTCAGTTTACCCAAAAAGCAACATAAATGATCATAACATTCAAGCTAATTTGAAATTTGATCAAGATCCTATCTATGATCATGACATCCAAGATAATATAATATTTGATCAATATCCTACCCATGATCAATAAATCCAATAAGATCCCATCATGTACACCTTTATATAATTCATGATAACAAAATTGAACTTTATCCTATCCATACTACAAAAACCTACATTCCCCAAGATGAGACACTTTCCTCCCTTGGACACATAGATGATAAAAAAAATTGGCATTGATCACATCAAACACTTTGATCAACAAGAAATTATGGATCACATAGACATTCCAAATGATCAACTGATGAATAACATAGACAAAGAGAAAGTCCCAACATCTTATCAACTAGGATCATTAGATTTCTCACAAAAGATAAAATACCAAACATTGATGGTTCTCAACTATGCAAAGATAGGTCAACATATTTCTTCCATAATAAAAATATATATACCATCACAAATAAAATATATCAAAGAATACAATATCAAGGAAAAGGATTGGAGTTGCATGAACAAGGACTTTTAAAACTAGTACACATTTGTGCAAATTCTAAATATCAAGGTCTCAACTAATCACGAATCAACAAATCTAATGATGTTAGTTATACCTTGAATATATTGGGGGAAACTTCATTCAATGCAAGAATCATAAGAGGGGTCATGTGTAATCCTTTCCATATGGTTGTTTCCAGTATACTCCCATTCACACAATAAACCATCATTCCCAAATCATTAAACTTGTCAGTTGGGGCCAATAAAAACAAAATTATTACAAAAAAATATATCAAAATCAAATGTTAAAATTTAATTAATCCAAAAATAAAAATGAAAGAAAAAAAGTGATATGTATTCCAAAGCAAAGTGAATTAGTAACTCCAGTAAAAGAAAAATATCAAAAAAATAGAAATCAATCGAAAGCCACACATTGCATATAATAGATTCCCACCTCCTTCAAAATGATAAAATCCCACCATGCAAGGAATAAAAAAATTGGTCTTAAACATTCATCACCCTTCATCCCAATTTTAGAAAAAAAAAAAAAAAAAAGTTATATCTAAAATTCCAAGTAATCCATTTGCATCTACCATCCCCCATCATAATCCAACATCTCACTTAAAATCCAAAAGTCCTAACTCACAAATCCACTACATCCTAGTAGCACCACTTTATCATAATAACTCTAATGGAACTTTATAATGATGTGTAGATTTAGATAAGGCCAATCCTAGTATAAAAAAGGATCACCATAGCATCCATGTGTTGTGTACAAGTGTCATGATCCATGTAGGCCATGATTGGCATACCATGAAAGAAGTATCTACATTAGCACCATCAAATGGACTGGAATAGTTAATGATCATATAAAGATCAATACCTTTCAAAAATACCAAAAAAATAGTAAAGAGAAAAAATGTCTTCTAGTGAAAACCATTTATATGGAACCTTAGGGAAGTCACCATGATAAAAAAACTTGGAAAAAATGCATTTATAACAATTAAAAAAAAGAGAGAAATAATTCATCCAATAGTGAAAACCATTCTTATGGTTCTTTGGATGAGTACCATGATCAAAACCCAGTAAATAGGCATCTTTCATAAAACAAATTATCTATGTGTATTGTTAAACTTGGGGGAAGTCTCATCCATCACAACTTTTTCATGGCATCACCATCCATTCATCCAACATAATTTTCATTAATCTTCTCTACCCTCCTTGATCTTGATAGGGATTAGGGGCACAAACTTAAAACATGATTTGGAAAACCCTTAACATGTCCATCTATTGGCCATCCACCATCTAACATCATGCCATTTCCTACATATCATCATCCAACCTAATATCTTGGAAAAAATGTATTATTCTTAACTAATCCAAATTGATGGTTTCAAATACTAATGAAAATATCTCCATGTCATAGAGCTTGTCAAGAGCTTTCCAACGTATTTTTAATGGGCTCAAACAAATTTTGTTTGCAAAATTTATGGCCTTTGGAAGTTGAAGGAAAAACATGGGCACATTGACATGTGGAACACTCTAGACTGACACATGGTGTGATGAGGATGACATGTGACATGGTGACATGTGTCATAGTGAGAAACTAACACATGGAAAAATTAAATTTACATGTGGCACAACATGGATACACCAAAAGAATTCCACGTGGACCAACCAATGGATGCCAAGTGGACCAGTAAGAGGTTGCCACATGGACCAATCAAAGGTTTCCATATAGACCAAGCAAAGGTTGCCATGTGGACCAGTTGGGCACGTGGAATTTTGTTGGTAGAGACTTATTCATGTAGAATATTTTGGGGGATTTGAACCCATGATCTTCTCCAAAATATTTCATGTTCCTTACCACTAATCCATGCATATGCTATACATAAACATCTAGACTAGATCTTACTTAAAGTATATCTTATCCAATGTAGTGAGTGGGATTTAAACCCTGACTTCTCATGCAAAACTCTAGCACCTTAACCACTATGCTAATTACTATGCACACATTGTAAAAGGCCAAAAATTATATTTGAATAACATAATCTAGTATTGGAGAAAATAAAATTGTGTTCATTCTTGCAAGAAGAGATTGTTAAAGATTGTGAAAGTGATGCTTTTTCCTTCCTAGAAAAATAGCAAAGACTCTTTTACAGATTGGAAGTCATTTTGATGTATTTTTCATCATTTTTAATGGATTGGTTCCTCTTTTTAAGTGGACCCAAAGACGTAGTCCAAAAAGGGTGAACTCTATTATCATATGTTGTGTAATGTCTTTATTTTATTGCTGCTCTTTTCTCAAATTTTAGTCATTTTCATTTTTTATTAAAACTAAATTAATTTATTAGATTTCAAATTAGTGTAATAAAATAGTTATTACAACTAATTTTGGATCAAGTTGGTATCAGAGCGGTTGATCAAGGATTAACAAGAATTGGTGTTGAATGCTAGCCAGGTCTAAGATCAAGTGTGGAGAAGGATTGCTTGAAGAATTTAATCCTCAGATTGATACAAGACGTACATTTCCATGGAAAGTAATGGAACATGAAGGAGAAGAAAGCCTCATCGATTTTGAAAGGGAATTTTGACAATCTTTTCTCGACATGAAAGCTATAGTGGAAGAGTTGTAAAAAGAATGAAGGAAAAATAGAGAAGACCCAAATCAAGTTAAAGAATAAGGACAACCAGAAAAGGTTGATTCCAAATTACCTTTGTTAAAATTAGATGTAAATTTTGATTTTCCAATGTCTAATGGAAAACTTAATGCAGAAAAGATAGATAATTGGATTAAGTAGATTGAAGTCTACTACAGAGTTCAAAGAATTTAGGATGAAGGATCCAAGGTTTAGCTAGCTACTCTCCAACTAGGAGGCACTACACTGGTATAGTGGGAGAGTAAGATTCAAGAAGATATTTGCATGAAAGGTAAAATGAAATCTTCTTGGTATGAATTTGCATCTGCGATAAAGAAGCAATTATATCCATAAGGATATATGTAACAAGCATTAATGGATTGGAAAAATCTAAGACAAGGTGATGGAAAAAATTTGCAAGATTATACTCAAGATTTTAGAAAGAGGGCATTAACAATGGGAATTCCTTTGTATACACAAGAAACTCTTTTAAATTATATTGGTGGGTTGCATAGTTATTTGATACATACTCTTCTTATGTTTAACCCAACTAATTTTGATAAATTTTGTGTCCAAGCTACTCACATTGATTCAAGGAGAAATAATTTCTAGGAAAACTTCTCAAAGAAACCAATTCAACCAATCATACGAAAGAACAAAGGAAAGGGTAAGGCCAAAAGAACAACTACACTGAAGAAATAAAATGAAAAACCTACATGTTCACATTACAAAAAGGAAGGAAATGATGAGGCCAAATGTTGGAAGCTTCATCCAAAATTGAAACCAAAGATTTTTGGGAACAAAAGGGTGATAAAAATACTATTGCTACAACCCAACAAGATCTTGGATCAGATTCAGGTGATGAAACCAATATCGCATCCATGGGATTGCAAGGTATATCTTTTGTTGTTAGTTCTAGCTCTAGTACTCATTCTTAAAAATATGAAACGATGCATGACGAAAGGAAACAAAGTGAGCTATTCCATATTAGAGTCATCTCAAAAAATAAAAATATTGATACACTCTTTGATAGTGGTTCACAAGCTAATCTTATTTCTGAAGAAATTGTTAAAACATTGGGACTTGAAACTAAGCCTCATCCAAAACCATATCCTTTAGGATGGGTATGTGAAAATGCTAAGTTACATGTGTCTAAACAATACAAACTTATATTTGCAATTACATATAATTTTATTGATGAGGTAAAGTTAGATGTTGTACCACTAGATATTTTTGGGATTATTTTGGGAAGTCCATATTTATATGACAAGAAAGCTATCTTCTATAGAGGAGAACAAGTATCATCTTGTAAAAGATGGGATTGAGTATATTGTGAGAGTCCATCGAATGAAGACTAATTTGTCTCTTGTTAGCACTAGACAAATGAAGAGGCTTATAAGTTCTAGCAAAAGATTTGTACTCATGATTGTAAAAGCTAAGGGTTATGATAAATCCAATGCTTTGAAAGGATTTCATCCTAAATATAAAGATGAAGTAGTTAAGATTGTTTCTAACTATGATGAATTTTTTTATGAACCTAAAGGATTACCTCCTAAGAGAGAGGTACAACATGAGATTCAATTGCAGCAAGATGCCCCTCTTCCTAACATTGGCATGTATAGGTTATCAATGATTGAGAATGAATAAATCAAGAAGAAAGTCCAAGAGTTGCTCAAGAAAGGAGTCATCTGACCAAGTAGTTTTCATGTGGATTGCCCATTGTGCTAGTACCAAAGAAAGATGGTACATGGAGAATGTGTGGATTTTTGGGAATTGAACAAGATCACAATGAAGAATTTTTATCCTCTTCCTTGTATTGATGATTTGTTCGATTGATTAAATGATGCAATATATTTCACTAAGCTAGACTTAAGAAGTGGTTATCATCAAATCAGAATTTTTGAAGGTGATATTTAGAAAACTGCTTTTAAAACAAAATAGGGTTTGTTTGAATGGCTAGTTATGCCCTTTGGGCTATGTAACTTTCTTGCTACTTTCATGTGAGTTATGAATGATGTATTTAGGCCATTCATAGATGATTTTGTAATAGTCTACTTAGACGATATTTTTATTTTCAATAAAAACTAGGAAGATCATGTAATGCATATTAGGAAAGTCTTAGATGTTTTGAAAAGGGAGAAGTTGTGTCTAAAGATGTTCAAATGTGAATTTTGTAAAACATATTTAGTTTATTTAGGCTATATTGTAGAGGGTGGTGAATTGAGAATTGATCCCTCTAAAGTTGAAACCATAATGAAATGGCCTAAGCCTAATAATGTAACCGAAGTTAGGAGCTTCCTAGGAGCAGTTCAGTAATGGAGGAAGTTCATTGCTAACTTTTCATTTATTGCACCTCCTTTCCATGCTTTGACAAGTACTAAGCAGGTCTTTTAGTGGGGACAAAAACAACAAAAATCCTTTGAAACTTTGAAAGAGAAAATTAATACAGCCCCAATTCTAGCATTGCCATATTTAGTACAACCTTTTGAGATTGAAAATGATGCAACTGATTACTCCATGGGAGTGATGTTAATACAATGAAGGAAACCATTTTTTTACCATTTTGAGACCTTCACTACTGCAGTAAGAAACTATCCTACCTATGACAAAGAATTGTATGCTTTGGTTCAAAGTGCGAAAATGTGGAAACACTATTTGATGGGAAAAGAGACCATCATCCATACAGATCATCATCCTTTGCAATATCTCCAATCACAATCCAAGCTACAATAGTCATGATATTTTTGTTGGATGGGATTATTGTAGCTATTCCATTTGGTCATTAGGTATAAGAAAGGTATACAAAACAATTTTGTTGATATGTTATCAAGACCTATTAATGCATCTATTATTTTACAACATAGTTCTTTAACTCATGAAAGTTATATCGAGCAGTATGCTAGAGATGAAGATTTTAAGGATGTATATGAAACAATAATACATGGTAATCAAGTACAAGAATTGGATTATCATGTTCATGAAAAACCTCCATATCATCTTGGTAAATTGTGTATTCCAAGGGATTAAAGAGTACATGTAATTAGAGAAGAACATACTTCTCTCATTTCTAGTCATTTTCGTGTAGGAAAAATAGTATCTTAGCTATAGCGTCATTGTCATTAGACTTAGATGAATAAAATTATGTCCAAATATTTAAATGGATGTGTCATGTTTGCTATTAGAAAACCCAGTAACAGAAAATTAGGGTTGTACATGCCACTTCCTACACCTTCTTATCGATGGGAAAGTGTATCTATGATTTTGTAGGGGGTCTACCCTATGTCCAGAAAAGGGCATGATTACTTGTATGTGGTAGTGGATAGATTTAGAAAAATGTGTGTCTTGATGCCTTGTACAAAGCAGGTGATAGTAGATAAGACTACATATATGTTCTTTCAAAATATTTGTGTTCATTTTGGTTTTCCCACATCCATTGTATCTGATCGAGACTCACACTTCCTTGGGGAGTTTTGGTCAACTTTGTGGAGGTTAATGGACACCAAGCTTTAGAAAAGCATTACTTTTCATCCATAGAGTGATGGATAGACATAAGTGGTCAATAGGACAGTGATACATCTACTCCAAGGATATTGTAGCAAGCATCCTAAGATTTGCGATGAGCAGTTGCATTGTGTACAACATGCCTATAATCATGTTATATGTTCTTCTACATAGTGGTCTCCTTTTGAGACATCTTTTGGATATGTACCTAAGTCTCCTTTGGATTTCACATTTGGGCAAGATACAATTGTAGATGGACATAGCGATGCAAACAAATCCATAAAGTTCTTCCAAAAGATCCAATTGGTTCATCAATCTATGTAGGAACAATTGGAAAAGATCCAAGCCAAGTATAAGGCTAGGCATGACAAGCATCGAGTCAATTATCATTTTTGAGTCAGTGATCAAGTTTGGTTATATATCAGCAAAGAACGCCTTAAAGGTGAAGGCTAAAAGCTCAAACAAATTAGGTATAGTCCATTTACAATTTTAGAAAAGATTGGTGACAATTATTTTTGGTTAGCTTTAACTCTATATATGTAGATTTATTCAATGGTGAATGTTGAAAACTTGAAACTATATGAGCCTCCTATGATTATGGATCAAGGTGAGAATGTTTCAGTTGATGATTTTTCTCTTCAATATCTTGATAAGTTACAAGAAGATGTTATTCTTGACAAAAGTATTAGGACTTCGCAAAGAGGTAATGTGGAATATATTTGTGTAGGTCTAAAAGGAATGCATCCAAGTAAACCACGATGGATGGAAACCAGAAGAGTGAGGGAATTGCACCCTCACTTATTGAATAAAATAAAACTTTTGGTGGTCCAAATTAAAGCTTCTAGGTGGGGAGGATTGATCTAGGAGGATTACCTCAACTACTCCAAATTGATGGTTTCAAATACTGATGAAAAGGTCTCCATGTTTTAGAGCTCGTCAAGATCTTTCCAATTCATTTTGAACAGGCTGAAACAAACATCGTATGCAAAAGTTGTGGCCTTCAGAAGTTGAAGGAAAAACATGGGAACACTAACACATGGAAAACTCATAGACTAACACATGGCATGATTAGGATGACATGTGACATGGTAACACATGTCATAGTGAGAAACTGATAGAAGGAAAAATTAGAATTAACATGTGGCACGACATGGATACACCAAAGAATTCCATGTGGACCAACCAATGGCTACCAAGTGGACCAATCAGAGGTTGCCACATGGACCATTTGGGTGCATGTGAGTTTTTTGGTAGAGATTTATTCATGGAGTATATTTTGGGGATTTGAACCCATGATCTTCTCTAAAAAAAATTATGTGCCTTACCACTAAGCCACACATGTGCTAAACATAGAAATATGGATTACATCTTATTTAAAGTATATCTTATCTAGCACAGTGAGTGTTATTTGAACCCTAACCTCTCATGCAAAACTCTAATGCCTTAACCACTACACCAATTGCTATGTACACATTATAAAAGGAAGAAAAATATATTTGAATAGCACAACCCAGTATTGAAGAAAATAAAATTGTGTTCATTCTTGTGAGAAGAGATTGTTAAAGATTGTGAAAGCGGCGCCTTTTCCTTCCTAGAAGAATAGTAAAGACTCTTTTGAAAATTGGAAGCCATTTTGATGTTTTTTTCATCATTTTTAATGAATTGGTTCCTTATTTGAAGTGGACCCAAAGAAGTAGCCCAAAAATGGTGAACTACGTTATCATCTATTTTGTAATGTCCTTATTTTATTTTTGCTCTTTTCTCAAATTTTAGTCATTTAAATTTTTGATTAAAACTAAATTAATCATAGTTGATCTCTCTCTTCAGTGAGAGTGTGTATCTATGCCCTCAAGTGAGCATTTGGTTGTCTTGGTGGAGGAGGAGGTGGTGGTGCCCCTGGAACCTATCCATCGTGATGCCCCGGTTGATGCCCTGGGTCTTGATGACCCTAATCTTGTTGCTTCTGGTGCCCATCACTTGGAACTTGTACCTGATCCTTTCCCTGGCCTCGACCCCCATCTTTTCCTCCATCTCAACTGCCATCTCTACCTCAGCTTCTCCCTCTACCTCCAAGGTATTTCCCTACTAGATTTTTCAAGCACATAGGTGGTCTAAACCACACATCATACGCTAGGGTAGTCCTCGCATCTAGAAGTCCCTGATCATATGCCCACAATTGTGTGATGAGCTATCTAAAATCATTGATCACCATAATGGGATCAATCTGGGCTCCCCACTGAACCTCTCTCTATGACCTAGAAAAAATGGCAGTGTAGTCATCAACTGACACATCTTGTACCTTCCCAAACTCTTGAGCAACATGGTCTGGGAGGTATCGCTCAATGATCATGTGCTCTTTGCCTTGCATGTACCAATTCTATCAAGAAAAATCTAGTTGTTGTCGATCATCGTACCATGTTGGATGTTGTAGCCATGGCCTCCATCTAAACACCATCATGTCATCGATGACATGATGCCAATATTGAAAACCTTTGGGGCCCATGTGTTGTAATGTCATCGACACTTTGTATCTAAAGATGATAGGCTCATCCTCATGGATATTTGCAAGAACCATGAAGGGACTCAACACTGCAATATACTTGTATGCCCATATATGAAGTAGAGTCACACCTACTTCGATGCTCTAACCCTCATGGTAGATGACCTCATGCATATCATGATACAATGATGCAAAGAGGACTAGACCCTAGGTATACATAACACCCCTCCTGATCATGCCCTCCTATGCCAATCCACATCCAGGACTAAAACCTCTGCCCCATCGATCTGGGGAAATAACTCAAGAGATCAGTGTTGCAACGAACAATCTAAAAATGGTCACTCTATCCTAATAAACATCAAGGTCGATCTAGGAACTGACTAGAATAATTTTTCATCTATGTAAAAGTGAGAGACAAGCATCCCTCTTGGCATCAGTGTCGTAGTCACTCACTCACTGTGGATCAGAAATCATAGAATGCACCACACATCCTCCAATGTAACAATAGCCTCACCAGTGGGTAGGTGAAATGAGGAGGTCTCACTACGCCACCTCTCGATCAGGGTCGTCATCATCACCAAATGCATTTGAACCTCAGGCAAGAAATCAATAAAGCCTAACCCCAACATACCTAGTCACTCTACCTCCAAGTCATCGAAATCTCTCACCGCTACCAAAATTTTTGACCAATTCTCTCATGACATCAATGGTGGAGGATCATCCTGCATGCATCATGCAAACATCATCAATTTACTGAAAAAGTCAAAAAAATTATCAAAATTTGAGACTTTGCATCCTAAACATCAAAGGCATCGCTAAAATCAATAGCATCACTCTTTTAGGGGTACGTCATTGTATCTATTTCAAGGTTGCATCACCATTTTGGTGACTTGCATTGCTATGATCAATAGTGAATTAGCATTATGGTGTGTCGCTATATCTAAAAAATTAGGTGTGTCACTAAAACCTAAGTGCGTCGCCCACCGTTTTTGAGCAACGTTGAAACTAAAATCTCCTGCATCATTAAATTACCCCCGCGACCCCCAAATCAAGTGCATCGCCCAATCAAAAAATTGGAGTGCATTGCTGAACTAGAGGTGCTTCCAACGCATCAAGTGTGTCACTATACAATGACATGCCTAAGGACCTCCTTTTCACTGCCTATTAAATACACCTAAAAGTGAAAAATCGAGACAAGTTTCGAATCAGATTCCTGGGGTCCTACGTCTGCACACTATTGGTACTCTCGAACTTGATCTGAAAGATGAAGAGGGAGCACACAATGAGCCATTTCACCAAGGTATTAAAGCTCAAACTGCAAACATCTCTAAGGTGTGAATGCACAAATGAATTGGAAATGTCACCCTTCTTACCTATTTAAGCCTAAAAAATAGGGGTTTTTTCCCTAATTTGAGTCGAAAGCTAGGGTTTTTCCTTGTTTTCTTATTTCCACCTTTTGCAACCTTTTTTGAGACATTTTTTGTACTTTTGAGGTCATTTTTGGTATTTTAGGACCTGTTTGGGCATCTGAGCCTATATTTTACCTTTGTCAAGAAATCAACCCAAAATTCAAAATTTCTGCCCAATTTCTCGAGGGGGCAGGGAACCAGCTTATTCCTTATGCCAGGGAAATAGTGGGGCATCCAAAATTTTTAAAAAAATTACTTTTTGATTTAAGCAGCAGTTTTTAATCTGAAAGCGTCAGTCTTTGAACCAATGTAATAGGTACCTTGCTTCAAAGAGGGGAAAAATGTAGACACTTAAAAATGTCATAAATGATATCATGCACTCGAATCAGGTATACTAACATCATTTTGTCTTGAAACCCATCCTATTTTTTCTTAATTGATTAAATTAGCCTAGCTATTTAATTAATTACATCATTTTCATCTATTAATCTAATTGACCTAATTAGATTAATTCACCCCCTCTCATGCTAACATTTCATCCTATTAAAATGGATAAATCAAATTATTTAATTTAATCCCTAAGTCCTCTTATTTAATTAAATAACCTTAAGTTGTTTAATTAAATTTCATATCATATCTCCCCTTTTCATTTAATCATTTATTTAATGAATATTATGTAATTCTTCTAAAATTGCATAATTAACATTGTTTAATTATCCAATTACTAATCCTCCCACTTGCAAGGGAATATTCCTCCTTTACACATTCCTCCCCATTTTTGCACATTAAAACTTTGTTTTAATTTGCTAAATATCTCTTTATCCTCACCCATGAGAATTTTCCAAAGAATATTCTCTTTCTTCACTCATTTGAAAAGGGGAATATTCCTTTCTTGAAACAAACTCTTAACAAACTTTTGGAAAAGCTTTTTGAAAGTGTGTTTTTTTGAAGAATATGAGCCCTTGATTCTTCTCTTGATCCATGTGATCAATTATTCTCATCCATTGATGAGAATCCATGATCCATGTTTCATCTTTCCTCCAATTTTGACCATTGATTAACATTTTTAATCTCAACCCTTCATTTCTCATTTGTCCAACTATAAATAGGTCACTATTTGGAGACAAATGGATCCATCTTTTAAGAGAAAACTTATGTTGTCAAAATGTCTTTCACTTGCACTCATATTTAGCACTTATTTAGCATCCTTTTAGCTTAATTTACTTGCATATTAGCTTAGCTTCCATTAATGGCTTCCATGATAACATAGATGCATACATTTAGCATATTTTGTAATTAGGGTTTCAATCTCTTTTAAGCTTGCATAAATTTAGAGTATATTTTCATACACCCATATCAATCATCTTAGCATTAATCATGTTAATTTAGCATTTAAAACATGTTTTATCACACATCTTTCATTAGTTTTGTTGATTCTCTTCAATAGAATCGATCGAGACAAGCTCATTATCCATAGGATTAGAATAGAATAAGTTTCAATGGATAAGAATAGGTGTTTTTGAAGCTTTCATGATTTAGAATGTTAGTTTTAATGGATTCCTAGTTTAGTTTGTATTGGATGATCTTATTGGGACCAATGTTTAGTGGCTCAATTACGCTTTGAATCCTCATGGATCAAGTGTAATTGGCCCATACTAATCTATCAGTCACAGAAACCTTGATCCAATTTAATCGCATTATCATCATTAAGATAGCATTCCAATCCTTGTGTTATTTTTAGGATGTATCATTCATCAGCAACATTATCATCATCAATCAATCAATCAATTTTCAACTTAACTAGGGGCAAGATCATGTTTATCATTCTATCATTGTGCATGCTTGCTTGCATGCTTGTATGTATTTTTATTAATCTATATTTTTCATGGTCCTTGCAGTATATTTCCATAACATCATAATATTTTATAATGGTGTCTAATGACATATTATTGTTAGTGATCTTTTCTTTTTGAGTCAATACTTGCATTGAATATATCATCACCTTGATTTTATATGTCCTAGTGCATAACATACATTGCTATATTATATAAAAATTTCTCTTATCATTTCAAACTAATCATCATAATAAATCCACCATATTCATTTCATTCATAATCATGCTTCTTCAATCCATCTTTTAATTTTTCTCTTCTATTTTTCTTATGTAATTTTTCCATCTTCTATCTAACTTATTCACTTCTCTTCTTTTGGGAGGTAACTCATATAGCTTTTTAGAGATAACCTCTTGATGAGGAATCAATCATCCCACTTTCTAATTTTCCATTGCTTCTTCTACCCAATCGAGGTATATCATCACTTTCTCTCATCTCTTCTATTTTTTCTTCTCAACTATAGTGTAGAAAATTGTCACCCTTAACAATTTCAGATTATGTTTTTCCCCCCTAATTTATTGGACCTAATTAAGCACCTAATTTTCTAAATTATGCATTTCAAGGCTATTTTTTACCATTTTAAAAAGGATTGCAAGAATTGAATAAATACAACCAATTGTTATTTTTCTCTCAACTAAGTGTGTATTGGAAATTTGGGCCAGGGCCTATTCACCCATGGGCAAATTAGTTCCCCTTCTTAGCTAGGACCCAAATTTTAATATGTTTTTTATGGTATTTTAACATCCAAAATTTAAATTTCAAGTGTTGGCTTTTGGAATCTAATTTTTGGGAAATTATCATAATTGTATATAAATACCTAGTTATTCCATCATTTTACATCTACATGAAATTAAGGAGAAAATATTATTGTCTAGAGCAAGTCAAGGGTAGCATTTTAGAGCTTTATTGCATCAATTCAAGATCCAATCATCATTTCAAATTGTTTGTGAGTTTATGTTATCATATTATCATGGTTTTTTGAAGGCTAACCCTTGTTGTAGGTCTCCAAAGCATTCAAGCATTCAAGAAAAGCATGATCCAAATCCTTAAGGTGATGTGCATAACTTCAATCCTTCAAGGTAGCTATTGAAGGGTGGTATATGGCACAACATTTTACCTCTCTTTGAATGTGTAGTTCATAGGTTTGAAGAGGATCAAAAGAATATTGATGGAAAGTTGTCAATTGTTGCATTTTTGTCACAAACGTTGTCACAACACGAAAACTCATCTACAAAATTTATTGATGACATTTTGAAAACTCTGCAAGTGGAAATAGGAATCTCATATTTGTCATTAAAAGACCCAAAAATTTGAGTAGGACACCCTATCAAAGACTCATTCACCATTGGGTGAATAATTCCTTGCAGGCACAACATGAACAATTTTTTTGAGGAGGTTTACTATCCTCTGCACTTTCCAGATCTACCGGAAGTTGACTGTTTATGTTTATCAATTGTCAGGATCTTGCAATTTTTTCATATTAGGTCATATAGTCCAATTGGTTCAATCATTCCAAATTATTCCTAATTCATTTCTAAGACTTGAAAGAATTAGATCTAGATCAAATTGGCTCGCCTTTGTGGTTGAAAGACAATCTTTGTACCTTGTTGATTTGCATCCTAATGAAACCCTTGGAAAAGTGGAATTCATCATAGGTTCTTTGCACTTGGTACTTAGGGATCCCATTTCCCTATGTTTTATTTTGGTGATCCTGACATGTTAACATCATAAAATTTCTAAAAGAGGAAGTCTTTCAAACCCTAGATCTAGGTTTTGTATTGTATTGTTTGCATTTCTCATTTAGGGTTTCATTTTTGCATCATAAAAGCATAAAAATTTTAAAAAATTGCATCACATATTGTATCGTAGGTTGCATTAGAGTTTTTTTAGTCATCTAGATCATATATAAATTCAAATTATATTCATTAGGTTGTTAAAGTTTGAAATTTTCAATTGCATCTTTTATTTTAGCCAAAAAAGTTTAAAAAATTGAATTGTTTTATTTCAAATTTGCATCAAATCATCATTTTCAAAATTCAACATCTTCAAATTAGTCAATTATTTTATATTAGATCTGAAAATTACATTCAAAATTGTTCTTTATTGTTGTAAAGTTGCATTTGAATCACATTGTTTTAAATTGGAAAGCATTGCATTGTTTGATTTCAAAATTCTATCAAAATCATCATTCTCAAAATTTTGCATCTTAGAATCAATGAATTATTAGATTTTAAATCTAAAACTTGAATTCAAAACATTTTAATCTTTATTGCACACTTGCATTTTGAAGTATATTGTCCTAAATTGATCAAAATTTGGAAAAATTGTCACTATTCATCATGTTCATAACCTAAGACAACAGCATCAAACAACAACATACATAGTCAATTTTTTAGTTTTCTAAACCCCCGACAAGAACTCAGACACCCTTGGGAATCCCTATACTACTATAGGAGTCTCAAACGACCTTTGCATGATTTTTTTTCTCTGTAGTTTCACTTTGTTCTTGCTTGCATATGTCTAGTTTGAAATTTTGAAACAGTGTTATTGCATGTTAAAAAAAGGTGTCATTTTGCTCGATTATTTTCAAATTTGGGAAAAAAAATTGCATTTAAATGTTGGAAATCATAAAATTTGTAGGAAAATTGTTTACATTTTTTTAAGCATTGCATAATTTGGGTAGATTAGTTTTCATTTTTATACAAATTCAAAACCCTAGGTTGTTACCACAACTTGTGAATCCATAAGGCAAGTAGAGGAATGTTTCTTTTTTGAAAACATATGGTTTTCATAGAGTATCACATGGATTGTTTGATTGTAATTTTTGGTGTCCCAAATCAACATATTCAATGAGTCCTAAAGAATAGCCACTTTCTATTACTCAGACTCAAAGATGGATTTGGCCAACGAACAAGATTTAGTCAAAGACTAAAATCTCCTACACTTCTGGCTCTGCAGGACCAAGGGGGGTCTCCCTTCACAATGCCTAAAGACTTATTTCAATTATGCACAGACATTGAATTTTATAGTAGATAATTCCCAATTAAAATATACCAAGGAAAGTATTGACAACTTCAAATTTGGCTATATTTTTGGTATCTCAACATTCACTCAGCAATTGGGAAGCAGAATCCAACGCTAAACCTAAACCCAACAATAGATATTAAAATGATTTTGAATTAATAATTTTCTTCTGAAAATACATTTAGCTTAATGAAAAATCAGTGCCTAATTTTGGGCCATGGAGTCAAATATAGGATCATAAAGAAAATTTCATCGGCAAATAAACTTCAACCAGTTGATTCAAAAATGCTAATGCCTTGCACTAACAGATCCACTCTTGTTGTCATCAAAAATTTTCTTACAGATCCACCTTGCACACTTGAAATCACAATTATCTGCTCAAAGTAATTTAACTATTTCTTTGAAATAGAACCATGAACAAACAACACAATCTCAAGGAAATTGAGATGAAAATTTCAAAATACTTTGTATATTAAATTCATATGATTTAAAGTATACAAATCTAGAGATAATTTTATGACATACATGCTTTGTTTGCACAAAATTATTGATATTTACTCATGAAATCAAAACATTACAATTCCATCTTCTATCTGTGACTCAGATTCATCATTTTTCTATCTACCCAACCCCATACAAAAATTCAGAATGCTTACAAATGAGAAGGAATGAGAATAAGAAGAAATAGAAGAAGCCCTAAAATCTATACGTGAAAGACACATGACAGCTTCATCCTCTGTTGATCAGCAACAAGAAACTGAAAAAATATTCTCTCATCTCTCCTCATTTGCAATAACAAACCATGCCTCTCTATTTTGCTTGCACTCATCTTGATTCTTCAACAAAAAATTCCCCTCTCGTGAAAAACATTCACCTCCATTTTACCCTGCAATGAAAATGGTTCTATTTTTCTTGTGAAATCATTTTACTCCTCCTACTTTTCCTGGTTGTACCTTATAATTTCACTTCCCAGCAAATAAAATATTCTTTCTTTTGTAATTGACCCTTTTAATTTTATTTTCCATCAGGCTGCAAAATGATTTACCTGTGCCATTTCACTTTTAATTCCCAACAAAGAAGACCTGCAATAATAATATAATTCACATTATCAGTCAAAATAATATTATCACATGTGCCTCACTTTAATATTGGCCCAGCAAAGTAAAATATTCATTTTACTTCATGTCCAAATTCCTTACCTTATAAAGTGAATACCTTCATTTATTGGGATAAAATATATCATACCCGAAAGCCATTTAAAAAGTGAATATAAAAAAAAATCACTTTATTGGGCTTTATAAACAATTTACCTGCACTTTTCAATTTATTCACGGGCCCACCTTGTCTTCTTACCTTGCACACCCCGCTAGTTCTTGGAAACTATTATTTTATTTTAGCGAGGCTAGCAAGCTAGGGATGAGATTAATCCACATCCATTCTTCTCTGTCCTCCATTGATTTTCTTTGGCTTGTCCTAATTCCTCTCATTCGAATGCTTCTTGGTCATGGAGGCATCAATGAGGTTTATAGTCGACAACCTGCAATTGTATCCTCCTCTCTATCGAAACCATGTGTGTGAGGGCTTTCCCAGCCGGCATTCGGCCATACAGAGACTTCATCCACTCCTTCAGATCATTGTTCGAAGAAAACTCAACAGCCGAATGAAAATATATTCTACAGCAGCCTCTTGTTACTATGAAAGAAAATTTCCTTTGTAATATCCAATTAACCCCTTTCAGCAGCATTTTGGTCACCCCCTTTTCAACTAGCATGGCCATGGCCAGTGCAATAGAATTTCCTCCAATAATTTTGATACATTTTCATGGCAGGAAGAAACCACCCTTTGCAAAGTAAACATGTGCTTGATTTGCTCGCATCAACATTGAACAATGATGTTCCCTTCAGCAACTCTTTGCACCAGTGTAAAAACTTCTTGTGCAACAACAAATCGGCCTCTTTCTACTTCAACAGTGGCGCCCTCTTACAACAAAACATTTCATGGTTACTGCCAACACTTTCAATACAGTCCACCATCCTTCAAATATATCTTGCCTTCATTCTGCGGGTCAAGTTCCTTATTATGAAAAGAAACAAAATAGTTGCAATTCCCAATTGAAAATTCAACCATTGAATTTGTTACATTAGATGCATTTGGTGTGGCTTTGAATGTTTCAATTGTTCTGTCAAATAGGATAATTCTAGTGAGCACACTGGCAGCCAATTTACACTTGCATCACAAACACTTTACAATACGGTCTTCAAGCCTTCTCCATATGCGTTGACTTTCTCTTTGAAATCATTCTCTCATAGTTTCAATCTTTCCTCTTCATCTTTCAGCCATTTAGATACTCTTGTCATCTCTTTCACTTATCTTTCCTCTCTACATTGAATTTCACTCTTCCTAATGTCTACCATACTTATTTTGTTTTCTAATTCATCATCTACGGCTAATTAGAGTCTGCCTTTAAATAGACCCAAATACAACCACTACCAAATCCAAACACTTTTATGAGCTTGATTTGGGAGGAAACTACCAGGACTCATAAGATCGATAGATTAGAAGTTGTGAGGATCAACCAAAAGTAAATTCCTAACCTAAATGTTGTAACAAACACTTGAACCTAAAGTTTCCCTGGGCACCCCATACTTAGCATTTTATTTTAAAAAAAATTGCAACTATTGATTGCATATGCACGTGGGTTTCTAAATCCCTTTTCAATAATTCTTTCCATGCATGCACATGTCGGGTGCCCTTGTGGGACCAACTAAAAAAAAATGTTTTGAGATAATTTTTACTTTGAATTGATCTGAGGTTACTTCCATATGCATCTGGCATGAAAAATTGAAGTGGGTTGTCATCAAAATTTGGTTTCTAGCATATTTGCACAATGATAAAAACTAGTCAAGTGGGCTCTAGAATCGCTCTAGAAAACTGGTCAAACAACCTCCTAGAGCTATGAAAATGCACAAGCATGCATACATTTTACCCAAGAATCCAGTATAAAAAATGACTTGGCAAAAAAAATCCTGAGGCACAAGCATGCATACATTTTGCAACTGCACCTGTCTAAAACCAATTAGGGCTCGCCAAGTTACCACTTCAAAAAAAATACCAAATCACCTCTTGGGAAGCTACAACTGGAAAAATTAGATCATTTAGGTCTAATGAGTATGTTTGCAAGATGGATTTCCTTCAGTCAACATTCTTCACAAGATATCAAGGGTCAAACTTGACCTCCTTGAAAAGTTCTAGAAATGCATATGTAAAAACAGAACACACTGCATTTTCTTTTGACCTGGGAAAAATATCAAATCAAATCATGAGGCTCTAAAACCAAACCAGGGAGCATATGAATATGAGGGGAATGTAGGTAACCAATCCATTCATCATGACGATCATTTAGGTGTGAAATATCCACTCGAACAGGAGGCCACTTCGCAGGACAAAGTTTGCAAACAACAAAACAATCCCAAAACCCTCTAGCTTTGCTTTTCAAAACCCTATCAAAACTTATCACAAGAAGCTGAAATCAGATACATATGTTCACATATGTCAGCTGAATACACTCACCAAGGGATTTGACATGAAAGTTAACTAGCTCTGAATTATGACCCTCCAAAATAGGTCAATTGGGCAGATTTTTTAGGTGCATTTATGAGTGTGCAAAGGAAAAATGTTCAAAATGGGCACTTCAAATTTGCAAAATTTGAAGGTGCCGCCAATGGCTTGGACTAGCAATGCATGCCCCTTGTGGGAATAGTGAGATTCCAGATCTCTGAGGAGTAGACCAAATGCCAAGTCCATTGGGTGCTCTAAAACTGCTCCTTTATTTAACCCCTTTTTTTTCTCATTTGATGACTCCAGGCCACCAAACAAAAAAGGGAAGTCAAAATTTACCCCTGTCAAACACTAATCTATTAAAGGAGTCGATCTCCCTCAATCCATACTTGTCTCTACCAGATCACAACAACATGAGTGATTGCATTTCTACAAACACAAGTGTCAAGCTACCTTTGTACAAGTGGAAACTTGCTCCCTGTTTAGCTTTGTTGTCACATGGCAACCAAATCACATAGACCACATCACTACCAATCTCTTTTTTTTTTATTTTGTAGCAAGTATTAAAGTATGAGGATAATGGTCAAGATTGCATGAATACACAATCTTATCACATTTCTAACCCCCTCATAATGATTATGCTCAGAGAAGATGTCATGCCTCAAAAATAATGTGCAATCCTCCTATGTATTGAGCAAGGAATTCTCACACATTTGTAACTCCTTCAATTGAATTGCATCATAGGTCAGCTTATTATCATCCCAACAACACAACCCGAGCACATTGTTACATGCCTCAAGGTTCTGAAAAATTAGATTTATCAACACCCATATTATTGTCATCTTCATTAAAATCATGGCATTCAAAAGAAAGGTCAACATCCCAAACAATGTTTCCTACTTCAATCTCATAGACAAGATTTTCATCATTCAATATGTTATCACAAAGAGAAGCTTCAAATACAATTTCATATGACTCAACACTTTCATTTGCAACAACTTCATCATAGTGAGTGTTCAAAACATATTCACTATTGCAAATAGTATCACATTCAAGATTATCTCTTGTTGCTCCAACATGGAAATCTGAAACATACTGCTCATGAGAAGAACTATGAGTTGCAATTCCAGAAAAAAAGGTCCTCATATGCATCTATGTGATAAAAACAATCATAAACTTCATATGAAAATTCATCATAAAGAGCTTCATCAGTTGTACCAATATTTTTCTCTACCTTTTCACTTTCATATACAACCACATTTGTGCTATTCTCATGCAAAAATTTAGTGATAACTTCAAAACCAGAAAAAATAATGGAAGAAGGCGAAGAATCAAACAAGAAAGAAGTTCCTTGTTAATCACTTACATTACCAACATATGCATGCTCCTCATAATCAACTACCTGAACTGATTCATCCAATGAATCTCTTGCACACATATCTTCTTCTTCAAAAATTAAATAAAATTCATATCCCTCATCATGCTCTTGTCCAAGAGAACTTGGAATCCCATTGTTCTTCGCAACATCACACTCATTGTTTGAAGGGAAAATATCATCATCACAATTTACACTGAGATGATCATTCAGGAAATTATCTACATCATTGCAGCCTTCATCTGATATAGAAAAGTGGCTCTCTATTTCTATATGTTCAGAGCAAATAGAAGAAAGTTCATATGTTTCATTCATTTCATTATGACTATTAGCATTGCAATCTTCATTTGGGTATATTTTCTCTATGGGATGATCAGAAAAAGAATCTTCATCACTACATGATGCATTATCATTGTCTTTTTCTATACCATCCAGATCTATTTGATCAAGTCTGGAAAAAGTACCATCACATAGGCTAGTTAGGAAACCACTTCCAAACTACTCTATCATTTCTCCAATCACTAAAATCCATTGATATAAACACTCAAGGCTAAGGGGGTTCAAGTTAGTTGGCAAGGTACTCAAACCTGGCTCACAATGTTGGAAAATGTGCCTCAAACTTACTAGCATGTAAACTCCTGAAAGAGCAATATCAATGAGACCCTCTGGAAGTCTTACCAACTAGCACCAGTGTTCTAAATATTTGAAGTGTTTAGATCACCGACACTTTGCTTCTGTCTTGCCAATGAGAGTCATCGGGAAGACATGTCAATCACTGTGAAATTTTCCAACTCATTCCATCCAGACAAACCTTCTACCGATGGGTTGATTTCTAATGGTTATCGGGGAGACTTGTGGTGACAGAAGTCATCAGGGAGAGGCTTGAACATTTAGAATGACTCATTCTGACCAAATATGTCTCACTAAGGTTTACACATTGGCGACGGATGGAATACATTAGGAAGACTCTTGGCTGACAGGTTTTTGGTTGGTATGTGTGGTGTATAAAATATTGCATTAATTAAATAAAAATCCAACACATGTTAATAAGACATTAAATCGAAAAGCTGTAAAAGAAAAACGAAATAATGCAAAACCGTAATCGCAACTTCTCGAAACCGTCTTATCCTCCTCTAACTTCACCGTTTTGTTGCTTCGAATGGCTCTCAGATCAGCAGATAGAGCTCAACAAAATGACAGCATGAAGAACGAGATAAAAATAAGAATGCATAATAAGCAAAATGCAAAAGGCTATGCTAAAACGAAAGATATTGCTGTGATATTAAAACTATTATTGTATGCAAATGCTGGTGAAAATATGGCTATGTAAATGAGTATACGAAGTGTGCGAACATGAACGATTATGCATATTGTAGGTGGATGATTAACCAAGGCTTGGATTTTCACGGGCTTTTATAGATTTTTCGAACGAGTTTGATTGGCTGAATCGATCGACGGTCCGGATTAAGCTTGTTTCGAACGGACGGCGGGAGATTTTCGAAAGTAGAAGAGGAGAATGGAAGGTTTCCCATTTCTTCGAATTTCGTCATTGAGTTTCGAAGGGAAACTTCCATTTCGAAGGATGAGATGAAAATTTGGAAGGGCGAGTTAGCATGAGTTAGAAATTTGGGAAGTGGAGATGAAAATGGAAACCCACATAATTAAATAAATTATTTAATTATGTCTTAAAATGAAAATAGGGTGAGGTGGAAAATATTAAATTAAAATATTTAATATTTAATTGGGGACAAAGAATATTCCATTATTCAAATATTCAAAATATTTGAACTTTAGGATAGAATGATAATTAAATGTAAATAAATTATAAAAATTTATTTAATTTAATCAAGCGAAAGGTAAAAGATGAGATGAAGAAGATATTCTATTATTTAAATATTTAAAATATTTAAACTCTAGAATAAGATGATAATTAAATATAAATAAATTATAAAAATTTATTTAATTTAATTAAGCGAAAAGATGGAAATGTTAGTAATTAATTTAATTAAAGGTAGAAGAATTTTAGAAGATGAGCGATATAAATAAATAATTAAATTTTTTTATATGCAGATGACATTAGATGAATTAATTAAATAAATCATATTTAATTAATTAACAAGCTTAATCATGACCATTTTTAGACATATACATTTTTCCCCTCTTTGAAGTGATATGTAAGACACATTGCTTCAAAGAAAATAATATTTTGCCCCTGATGTACTTTCGATGTTTCTGCTGATGATGCCCCCTCGGGAGGTAAATCACGGATGAGAGAGAAAGTGGTTTAGCTCGCGACAGAAAAATAAATGTCCATTTTGGAAATAAAGTCACATTTTACCCTTGGTTGACCTTTAAAAGGTAAAAAGGTTGAAAGAGACAAGTTAGTTTCACTTTTGACTGTGGTGAAACTGTAGCTCTGAGAGTGACATTGCGACATGGAGATTCCTTATCATCGCCACCGATTCGAGAGATCACGCCGATACCAGAGGCCAGCAGCATACGGACCACTGGTGAGTCGATCTAACCCCCTGTGCTTTCAAATTTTTCCATTTGGATCAAAATTTCCATGATGTTTCGCAGATTTAGTTTTAAAGTTTACGTTTGCGCACATACAGTAAAATTTAGGCGCTTTCGGAAAAAACAGGCGCGCGTGCGGTAGAAACAAACGCGCATAGGGTATAGTTTTTAAATTTCGTAAGAAAAACCAGTGTAGCGCATCCTGTAGAAACTAGCGCGCATATAGGAGAGATTCAAAAAATTTAGGGATAGAGCGCATATAGGGAGAATAGACACACATATGGGAAAGCGCGCATCCAGCAAAAATAGTGGCACATTTGATGAATGAAGTGGCGCATATGGGAAAACGCGCATAAGGCACCTGTTTAAGCGCATAGAGTGAAAACTACGGCGCATACGAGATTGAGTGCATTCCGTAAAAAAAATGGCACATCCAGTAAATAGTCAAAATGAATGTTTCGATGAAAATGATGATTTTGTATTGCTTCCTTAGTCAATAGATAGGTAAATTGTCATGTCATCATGTTGATATGGATAGAAATAATAGGAAAATCGAATGATTGATTGATAACCTTGCTTCCTAGGATAGAAAACAAAGAGTAAATGAAACTAATATGACGTCTGATAAATTTGCTTCTTGCGATAGAAAACAAATAGTAATTGATAGTAGGATAGATGTGATATGATATCCAGCTTGATAGAGTTGATTTGATTTGATTAATAGGACTGATTGTGTGATATGGGTCGCTGATTTGATGCATTGATATGAGTCATTGATATGAATCTGATATAGTTCACTAATATAGGTCTGATATAGTTTACTGGTATAGGTCTGATTTTATTTTGTTTGAATATGTAATATGATTCTGATGGATGATCCTTGTGATGAAAAATAGGAGGTTTTCAAAAACCTCCAGATTAGAGAACAGCATTCAGCAGGATGGGATAGGATCCCTGAGTTGACCCCTGCTAACAGAGCAGTGATTGATGCGTGCAGTTTGAGACCCTTGTTGGTGATGCCGCCGATTAGGGTCAACAGAGGATTGTTGACAACACTTGCAAAGAGATAGCATTCGGAGCACAACACCTTTCACATGCCGACCGGTGAGGTAACAGTGACTCCTAAGGATGTATATAGGATCCTAGGTATTCCGGTTGTTGGAGCCCTTGTGTATTATGATCACAAGGAGATTGGAGGTACAGATGCTCTGAGGAGAGTGTATGGAGATGCACAGATAGCCGGGTATTGGGTACCGTGGGCAGATTTTCACGGATATCCAGCCTTACCAGCAGTTTTGGGTGCTTTCATCGGAGGTCTCCTTTGTCCAGATCACCGGGCAAAGGGATTGTCAGTAGGCTGGGGCAGGATTCTAGAGCAGATGATACTACAGCCGAGGAGGTATGCATGGGGGAGCTGCATGTTAGCTCATCTCTATCACGATTTGCACCAGGTGGTTTATAGAGGATCTTTCAGTTTGTCATGCGGGGTTACAGTGCTATAGATCTGGGCCTGGGAGAATTTTGCTGTGACGAGGCCAGCATGCCCCAGAGTGAGGGCACGAGGCAGGCCATATATCTACATGTATTCTGAGTTCCTTACCCAGCCCAAGCTGGGCAAGGTAGATTATTGGAGACGACTTCTGGACGATATAGATACAGTCATATGGCGACCATATTTGGATTGCGAGCCATGGGCTACTGATGATATAGAGATGCCCTATGTCTATATTCCACGGTTTCTAATAGGGAGGACTCCCTTCATTTTAAAGAGATTTCTGGCATTGCGGGTGCAAAGGCAGTTTGGATTTACGCAGGGGATGCCGCAAGGGATTGCACATTACGCACGGAGCAGGGATGAGGCCGGATGGGGGCCATGTATCATGTATTAGGCCGCCTATACAGAGTTCACGGCCTTAGCACCTGATGCATGGGTTGACAGATGAGACATCGTGGATGCTGGGATGTCCGATGAGTATGCTGCCTATTTTCACACGCATCTGTTTCCACGATTTACCAGTCCTGATGAGCCAGCACCTATTTTGGTAGTACCATAGCCCATAGCAGGTGGACAGGAGGATGTGGCCGGCAGTGAGTAGGGAGCAGTTGGAGGAGAGGAGGTGGAGAGTGGAGAGGAGGAGGGCTCAGATGATGATGATGATGGGGATGATGGCGGGATGGGAGGACATGCACTGGGTAGGTCGGAGCTGGATATCCTGAGGGGTGTGCAGATTATGCGGCGACCGAGGATAGGGATAGGGAGGCAGACAGTGATCCGGATGGCCTCCTCCTCGCAGCAGGGACAGATAGCCACTCTTCAGGCTCAGGTGCAGAAATTGCAGGGGCAGCAGGGTCAGATGCAGAGTCAGTTATCGTAGGCACAAGCTTTTATTGTGTGGCTACATGCACAGCTCACCCAGGCACAGGCACAGGCACCTGCCCCAGACCCATAGTTAGCTCAGGTGATCGTAGAGAGAGATGCATTCAGGCGATGGGCAGTAGAGGCTGAGGGCGTGGCTCAGAGACTGATGGGCACTGTAGAGAGTGCGTCACTACGAGAGGCCATTGGAGAGGGTATGGAGATGGCCAGGGAGGCTGAGTACTACAGGGTGAGATATGAGGAGCTATGTCCTCCAGAGCGTAGAGAGCCATATCCGCGATCCCACAGTAGGACCCGGAGCAGATCACGGACACATACTCAGAGCAGAGGAGTGACAGGGTCACGGCAGGACCCAGATACAGGCACTAGTGGCAGACCACCTCCCTCTGGACCAGCACCATCAGGAGCATCCACCAGTTATACTTTATGATGTAGAGCATGTATATGCCATTTTCGATCATATTTGATGTATTGAACATTGTAGTTTCATTGGACATTTGGACATTTGTATCATTTTTGATGAGTGATGATATGCGGCGGCGATGATTATTTTGATGATGATGTGATGTGCATTTATGATGTGATGATATGATATGCATTGATGTCTATATGCCTATGTGTTTATGAAAATTTGATGACTAATATGATATGCAGGATGATTTGAATATGATATTTTGTTATGATTATGATTTGATGATGTGTACTAATGATGTCATGCAGATGAATTACCTATGATGTGCATTTATTATTTTTGGATTTTTCAATGCAGATGTTGTGTTCTTGATAATTATTATGATATGATGTGATGATATGATATGCTGTAAAAATGATGTGAATGCTGTGATGAAATTGAGATGAATAGTGGTGCATTATAAAATGGTGTGTGATGAAATAAAATGTTATGATATGAAATGATAAATGAAATTATAATGAAAAGAAATGATATGATATGATAGATGAAATGCTAAATGGAAGTGGTAAATGATATGATATGAAATGTTAAATGATAAAATGATATGTTAAATGGATAGATGAAATGCAATGAAATATTAAATGATAATGATAAAATGATATGTTAAATGGATAGATGAAATGTAATGAAATGTTAAATGATAATGATAATATGATATGTTAAATGGATAGATGAAATGTAATGAAATGGTAAATGATAATGATAAAATGATATGTTAAATGGATAGATGAAATGTAATGAAATGTTAAATGATAATGATAATAATAAAATAAGATGATATAAAATGGAATGATAATAATAGTGAAATGATATGATAATGGAATGAATGATAATGAAGAATGAGTGAAATGAGTTGATAATGAGATGGTAATGACATGAATGAAATGATAAAATGTGAAATAAATGATGATGCAATAAATGGTAAATAATAATGAAATAATGTAATGATAATGAATGGATGGAATGAATGATAAGTGAATGAAATGACTAGAATGAATGAAGTGCTAATGAGAATGAATGATAAATGAATGAATGAAATGATTATAATGGTAATAAAGCGTATGTGAAACTACCATGAGTGATAATGATAAATGCGATGATTCAAAAGATAATGATAATGCAAAGTGAAATGAATGAAATAATGGTAATGTGTCGTTAAGATAATAAAAATGAGCTGATAGAATGATAATGGTATCAAGCAAAAATTGTGAAATGATAATGATAGTAAAGTGATAATGAGTGGCTAATGAGAGGAAATAAATAATAATAAAAACAATATGGAAAATAAAATGATATTGAAATGGATGAAATACAAACAAATGTGAAATGAAATGTACCTGGAATGTTGATGAAATGGACGATGCAACCAATATGAAATGATGGAATGATAATGGATGCAATAATGAAGAAATGAAATTAATATGAAATGATATGAGATGCAATGATGATGAAAATGCAATGATGATGAAATGATATGAAAATGAGATGAAATGATAAAGATGTGATGCTAGTATGAAATGAAAAAAAAAATGATAATGATAATGCCATACGAAATGATAATGCAATATTAAATGATAATGATAATGATGATATGGAATGATAACAAGCATGACATGAATTGTGAACAAAATATGACAGGCCGAAATGCTAATGGATGTAATAATGAAACTAATATGAAATGATATGAGATGCACCTAATGAGATGATATTGATACTAAAATGATAATGGGTGCAATGATGAAACGATAATGCTAATGATGATGAAATGAAATGAAGATGAAATATCATGATAATGATACAAATATTTGCATTGTCCTCCACAAATAGTCCAAAAGATGACAGCCATTGACCCTTCGAAAACTTGCGATGCAAAATCCAATAGGCAGTTATGTACAATGACCTAAAATGAAATGCAACTAAATGAAGCCGATCATTTTGTTGAGCCTTTTAGTGAGCCTGCTTAAATCATCATAGAGCGTTTTAAAATGTTGGAAGTATGTACAAGCATCAGAGGGGAAATTAGCACCAATGATGACCTGAGTACAACTTTCATGATTTTTGATATAGCAAGTGAACACAAGCATCTAGGTATAATTGAACCGAGATTACCTGAGCATTTCTTGCGTAAACAAACAAAGACTAACCACCATCTGATGCAAATTTGGAATTGTCATCAATGATAATCTTTGGAGAATCATGTCTTGTGACATATTTACAACAAATAAATGATTAACCTCCAGACAGCAGACAAAGAAAAATCATCCTCTTTCCTTGCTACTCTAGTTCAGTACATCATTGAGTGTGCTCCAGAGAAATGATATCGAAAAATAAACAACCATTATTCAAAAATGAAACACTGTGATTCCAAACATTAGTCAGATTAGAGATCATCCAGATATGAGTCATGGTAAGGTACGCAATTGAAAGCCACTGTGATATGGACCAATGTTTGGATGCTTTGATTTGGTTTGGTTGCTTTGTTTGGCATGATTGGTTTCGATGTCATTGTCTTACTGTTTTGGGAAGATCTGAAAGTTGATTGCCCCCAGTGTTCCCAGATTTGCCCTTGGTATCAACACAACTTGTTGAAATGAATATGTACAATAATCAAGCCATGATAAGACGTTATCCTTCGAGGCAAATGATGAGAGCATGGTGCTGGCATGACCCTAAGATGATGAAAAAGATGCATGAAAATGGAGGTTGGAAAAGCAAATGCAGAACATGAACTAATAGATGGAGAGCTTCCAAATAGCGTATGTTTGCCAGATTTTCACTATTTGTTTTTATTGCATCTTTCTTGTCAATAGACTGCCTGTTTGCCAGGTTTTCACCCTATGACGGTGTTTTTTTTTTTTAGGACTTTTTAGATTTTTGATATTGATATTTCTTGAGGATTTTTTCTAATTTTTTTTTTTCAGGACTTTTTCTGATTTTTTTTTATATTTCTTCAAGAATTTTTCTAATTTTTTTGATATTTCTTCAGGACTTTTTCTTATTTTTTTATATTTCTTCAGGACTTTTTCTGATGATGATAACCGTCTTAGACATAATACTTTTTCAAATGCATGCTGTTGATAGGCTCATCAAACAGGTCCCCTTCTGGCGTTGATAACTTATAGGCCCCTGAACCATAGACTGCGATAACCACATAAGGACCTAGCCAATTTGGCTCAAACTTTCCTTTCTTCTCTCTATCTTGCTGATTACATGGGTTCTCTTTCAGAACAAGATCACCCACTTGAAAGGTACGTAGTTTTACTTTGTGGTTGTAGCTGCGAGACATCATCTGTTGATAAGCTTTCAAATGGTCAGCTGTTCTTTGTCTCTTCTCATCTAGGAGTTCTAGTTCTTGGAGTCAGGAAACTCGGTATTCATCATCTGTTGTTAGGCCTTTCAATGATACTCTGAGTGAGGGAATCTCCACTTCTAAGGGCAATATGGCTTCTGCTCCATAAACAAGGGCGAATGGCGTTGCTCTTGTTGGCGTGCGGACACTGGTTCGGTAAGCCCATAAAGCGGGATTGAGTTGAACGTGCCAATCCTTCCCTGATTCATTCACAGTCTTTTTCAAGATTTTCAATATTGTTTTATTTGAGGCCTCTGCTTGGCCATTCCCTTGTGGATAGTAAGGTGTTGAGTATCTATGCTGTATGCGAAATCTCTCACAAAGCTCATCAACATCCTGATTTTTGAATGGGCGTCCATTATCTGTGATAATGGAGTTGGAAATGCCATACCGACAAATGATATAGTTGAGTATGAATGATGATATTTGTTTGCCGGTAACTTTAGTAAGAGGGACTGCCTCAATCCACTTGGTGAAATACTTTGTTGCTGTGATGATGAATTTATGTCTATTTGATGAAGAAGGATGAATCTTGCCTACTAGATCTAACCCCCATTGAGAAAATGGCCAGGTTGGTGTGAATGGTTGTAATTCTTGTGCAGGAGCATGAATGAGATTCCCATGAATTTGACATTTTGAACATGTTTTCACAAAAGTGAATGATTCCCTCTCCATTGTAGGCCAGTAATAACCCATTCTAATCATTTTTTTAGATAAGGTCAGTCCACTTGAATGAGTACCACAGATGCCACCATGAACTTCTTGTAAAGCTTTGTCAAATTCCTTGCGTTCAAGACATCAGAGTAAAGTACCATCAAGACCACGGCGATAAAGGGTGTCAGCGATAAGGGTATAGCGAGCGGATTGGTGAATAAAGTTGTGTTTTTGGTTACGGGATAAATCGGGTGGTAAGATGTCATCTTTGAGGTAAGTATAAATTTTTCCATACCAAGGCGAATCGGATCCTACTAAATGACAAATGATTTGGCTTTCAGGGGTATCATATGCAGGTGTAAATGATTGTTCCACCAGAAATTCATAACGATTTTGAGTTTCTGGGAGCTGTAACAATGATGCGATTGTAGCCATAGCGTCAGCTGCTTTATTATCAAACCTTGGAATTTGTGTGAATTTAATGTCCACAAAGTATTTCTTGAAGTCATCCACCATCTTTTTATAAGGTAGTAGTTTTTCATCTTTAGTTTGATAGTCATCATTGATCTGACAAATGACCAACTGTGAGTCACCAAACACCTGTAATTCGGTTATTCTCCATTCCAGTGCTATCTTGAGTCCAGTGATTAATGCTTTATATTCAGCTATGTTGTTGGTGCATGGAAACATTAGCCTATATGAACGAGGAATGGTATGCCCTTGAGGGGTGACAAAAAGTATGCCTGCCCCTGATCCATGTTGAGTGAAAGAACCATCAAAATATAAAGCCCATGTTTGTTTAGATTCTGCAGTGAATACATCTGCATCTGGAAATTCAATGTGCAAGGGATGATCTACTTGTAGTGGTGCCTCTGTTAATTGATCAGCTATAACTTGTCCTTTGATGGCCTTGCGGTCAACATATGTATGTCAAACTCACTTAGAATCATTACCCACTTTGCTAACCTCCCTATCAATTATGCTTTGCTCAACAAATACTTGAGTGGATCAATCTTCGAAACCAAATTGACTGTATGGATCAGCATGTAATGCTGAAACTTCTGTGAAGCAAAAACTACTGCCAGACAAGCCTTCTCAATAGAAGTGTAGTTGAGCTCATGACTTGTTAGTGTTCTACTGATGTAGTAGATTGCATGTTCCTTTCCAGTAGTGTCTTCTTGTGCTAGTAGTGCCCCCAGAGATGTCTCTGTTGCAGCAATGTATAAGATGAGTGGTTTGTCTGGATTTGGTGATACGAGAACTGGTGGAGTCATTAGATATTCTTTGATTTTCTGGAAAGCCAATTCACATTTGTCATCCCACTTGAAAGGAACATTTTTATGCAGTAGATGTGTGAATGGTAGACTTTTGTCAGCCAATTGTGCAATAAACCTCCGTATAGATTGAAGTCGTCCTTGCAGTGATCTTAACTGACTGATGTTCTTTGGTGGAAGAATTTCCATAATTGCTTGAACTTTTGCTGGATCTACTTCAATTCCTTTTTCTGAAACAATGTACCCCAAGAGTTTTCCAGATTTGACCCCGAAAACACATTTCTTAGGGTTGAGACGAACTTTGAATTTTTCTAATCTTGCAAATATTTTGGACAATACTTCAAGATGTCCTTCTCTGGTGTATGATTTTGCCAATATGTCATCCACATATTCTTCCATGAAGACATGCATCATGTCATGAAAGATTGTAGTCATGGCTCTTTGGTAGGTAGCCCCAGCATTCTTCAGACCGAAAGGCATGACGTTCCAACAATAAGTCCCCCATGGACATGTGAAAGTTGTTTTCTCCTGGTCTTCAGGTGCAATCTTGATTTGGTTATATCCAGAAAAACCATCCATTAATGAATACATGGCATGGCCAGCTGTTAGATCAACTATAGTGTCGATGTTTGGTAATGGAAAATCATCTTTAGGGCATGCTTTGTTGAGATCTCTGAAATCTGTGCATATTCTGACAGTTTTATCTGGTTTGGATACAGGTACAATGTTAGAAATCCATTCTGCATAGTCAATTGGTCTTATGAAGCCCACATCAAGGAGTTTTCTTAGTTCTTCCTTAACCAATAATGCAACATGAGGGTGCATCTTTCTGAGTTTTTGTTTCACCGGCTTGGTCCCTGGTTTGATGGACAAGTGATGCATGATAAGATCAGGATCAAGACCAGGCATGTCAGCATAAGACCACACAAAATTGACCTGATTTTCTTTTAGGAATTCCATGAATTCTGGTATTTCTTTTTCAGTCATTGATGCAGCTAACTGTAAAATTCTTGGTTTGTCCGAAGTCTCAAGATCGACATCATTTGTAGGCTCAATCAGAATAGGCGATCGTTCATGGTAGTGCTCCGGGAGAGTGTCAAGAGTCCCATCATTTGGTGCCTCAAAGAGGTTTTCACCATCTGATACGCTCTTTATTTTATCTTTTGTTTGATTTAATACTGCCAGATTTTGGTTTTCACCATTAGATCTTTCTTTTTTGTTTTTACTTTTGCAGCTAGGAGACTTGACACTCTCCTGATCAAAAACTCTATGTCAAAAATCACTGGTGGAACAATCATTTGTATCCTCTGTAGAAAGGAAGTTTACAATAGCTTCATCATTTGGAAACATAGGTATGTTAATAGGTTCGGTTGAATCCCAATCAATGAGATCAGGATGGACTAAAGGTAGAGGATCGTCAGGTTGTGTGAAATCGGCTATGGTTAAGGTCATAACAGAGTGATCTGTAGGATCTGAGGTATGAGGTGAATCAATGATGATACTGTCCTCATGATAGTCTTGTTCGTTTAGATCTGATTCAGTATCACTAGAATCATAGTCGGTTTGTGGTTCAGATTCTTGTGGTTGGGACCCTGAACCTTGTCCTTCAATTAGAGTTGGGGCATATTGGTGTATTACATCCACTTCTTTGTCCCTCCAGAACTCATTATTATAAATGGTGTCCCATTCATATTCAGTAGAGTCTGTGTCAGAATTGTTGTCTAGGAAATTCTGAACTGTTGCCAAACATGCTTTTCTGGAATCTGAGCTTTCTTGTAATGCGAAGACATTTCCGTGTTTGGATTTGCTTTCTTTAGAGTGAGCATCATAACCCAATTCTGTTTTCTCTTTTACAGCAAGTCCGCGGAGGTGAATGGGTTCAACTACTCCTTCCTTCCTTTTTTTGATGGGTCCTTCGTCATAGCCCATCTTCTGCATGATTAAATATCCTTTTCCATATTTGTCTGTGGGTAATTTGATGTTAGAAACTGCTTCATCTTCATCTTTATAGAGCCAATTTAGAATTTCGGAATCCTCAGGGTTTTCCATGGGGAATTTTTCTTTGATGAATTGTCCATTAAATTTTGTGATTGGCTCTATTGGCATTTGCTTTGATGTTGAAGTTGCTGATACTTGGTGTTCCCTGATAGATGGCTATCCATGTGATCGAGGTGACGTAGGTAAATTGGCAAGGCAAAGAGAGTATTCTCCAACTCCATGATCCTTGAATTTCAGCTTTTTGTCAAAACTATTAGTCAATTGACTAATTTGTGTGTCAATTTTTAGAGAAGTACTATAATGAGCTTCTCGATTATTAGGGACCAAAGTATCTTGACTGGCTTTTATGTTGGCACAAGTCTGAATGTTGGAATTATCAGCAGGTATCGTGATTTCTTGCCCATCAAAATGAAACTTGAGACATTGATGATAAGTTGATGGGATGGCTTGCATTTCATGGATCCAAGGACGGCCCAACAAGATGTTATATGCCAGATCACGGTCCAGTACTTGACAGAAAGTATTCTTTATAACAGGGCCCACTCTGATCGGCAGCATGATTAGACCTTTAGATGTTCTTTCTTCATCATCATAGGCTTTTATGGTAATCTTTCTTCTGAAATCAATGGAGTCCTCAGAAAATCCTAAGGCTTTGACCAACTTCAAGGTACAAATGTTCAAACCAGCACCTCCAACTATTAGAACTCATCTAATGCGAAACTTATGAATCATGACTTCTAAGTACAAAGAGGAGTTATGGGGATGAGTTATGGAAACGTCATCTTTATCAGAGAATGAAAGGCAAGTGGGTGAGGACAAATGCCCTACCATGGCTTGAAATTGATTCACATCCAATTCAGTTGATACATTGGTTTCAATGAGGGCTTTTTCGAGAACTTCTTTATGGGCTGGAGAAATCCTTAATAGTTCCAAAATTGAAATTTGAGCGGGGGTTTTTCGAAGTTGATTGACCAAATCATATTGATGTTGAGGTGGGGATTCAATGGATTTTGAAGAAGCGCCTTTCAAGACAACTTTAGCTTGCACTCTTGTTGTTGCATTGACTTCCCTATATTCCACCTTCTCGTTGACTTTAATGACATTTACCCGCTCATCGTCTGCGTAGAGATGGTTGATTATATGATCATCATTGATGTGATTCACTTTTTTGTCAAAAGACTCACCTTTTTGATCATTAGGTAAAGGATTACAAAATGCTTGGTGGTCTGCATTGGTTTGTTGATTTCCTTCTATTGTGATGATATCATTGTCAATCAAGTCTTGAATAGCATTCTTCAAGGCTTGGCAGTTGTTTGTACGATGACCCTTACACCGATGATAATCACAATAGTGTGCCTCATTCCATGATGGAGGCTTTACATTGGGTTCATAATTCCGTTGAGGCGGTAAAGTAATGACATTTTTGGCCATCAAATCTTTGAACGTGGATTCTACTGATTGACCCAATGGAGTGAAAGTTCTTCTATTTGAGAAGAATGAAAATCTTTGCGGATTTGAATTTGAGGTGTTCCCTAAAGAATTGTGATTGTTATTGTTTCCTCGGTAACCCTGGTTGTTGGAAATCCCTTGATGGGGAGTAGAGTTTTGATTTGTATTATTCCTCGGTAGAGGAGGATTATTTCCATGATTTGCAATTGAGTTGACATTGTTGTTGCGAGTGTTTAAAGTACTAAGGACGAATGGTTTGGTCGAGGCATGATTCGCGTCAACAACACCATCGTTCACCATATTTTTGTTGCGAGTCCAGAATTTGGACTTGTCCTGATTATTGTGATGGTTAGATGAGCTAGGATTTTCTTTGTCATGTTTTATTGTGCCTCTTTTGACCAAAGCATTTTCAATGGTTAAGGCATCTTCGATCATTTTCTCAAAAGAAGAGGGACAATGTAAGTTCAAGTGATAGCTCATTTCTGAATTTAAACTGTTGATGAAAGTAACCATCTTTTTTTTCTCAGGGATAGGACGTGGGTATCTGGAAAACATTCTTCTCCATCTCTGAAGAAATGTAATGAAAGGTTCACCAGGTTTTTGTGCAACTTTACAAAGATCTATCATGGTGATTTGATGTTGTATGTTGTAAGTATACTGTGATATGAATAGGTTGATCAATTCTTCAAAGGTTTTGACGGGAGGTGTGATCTTGGATAACCATTCCATAGAATGTACTCCCAGACTCCTAGGAAATAATCGCATTAAGTAAGTATCTTCGTAAGAAAATTCCAATGTCAGGTTTCTGAAGTCTCTAACGTGATCGATTGGATCCGTTTTCCCATTATAGCGATCAAATTTTGGCATTTCACAATGCTTGGGAAAAGGAATCATGTTTAAACTTTTGTCAAAAGGATAAGGACATATGTCCTCCAAAGTGTATTTCTTTGTGGTTGTTCCCCCTTGTAATTCTTTAACTTGTCCTTGAAGTGCCTTGATTTGTTGGGTCAAGGCACTAAGATCTGAAAGGGGTGTCTCTTCAGGTTTGTTTTTCAAGTTTTCTGTGTCAAAGTCATGAGGTAATTTAGCCCCTTGTTCGGCTAGATAGCGAAAATATTTTTCCTTGTCTCGCTGCAAGATCTTTTCAATGGCTTTATGGAATTTTGGATCTTGTTCAGCCTCTCTAAGACGTTCCTCTTCTTGTTCTTCATCACTATCCACTTGATTTTTATCTCTGTAATTATGAAAAGGATTTTCTTCTCTATTGTCCATGTTGTTGTTGAAAAGTGGATTTTGATTTATGCTGAAAATGGGATTACTGCTTTCTCCTTCTTCGTGAGTGATCTGAATATGACTTTCTTTTTGGATTGTATCCTTCAATTTGTTGTGTTGAGATCTTGTGGAGATAGGCATATGTTTTTGAAAATTTCCTCTAAACTTAGATCATGGTTTTTGACAAGTGCAACGGTGATGATATCTTGATCTGATAAGATATGTAATCTTATGATATGATCAAGGATGCTCCTAACTTATTGGTTGTGGCTTCCAAGATGATAAAGGATTTCAGAATCCTGTTGGGGAAGTTGAGCCAAAAATTAAAAGCTGTTTTTGAAAGGTGCACTTTAAAAGATTTTGATCTTCGTTTTCAAGGAGATTCTCTCAAGATCTTTGAAGAATATGGCTTGGGTGTGAAGGATATTCTATGGAAGGTTGTGGTATGTTGTCAAATTCAAGAGGTTGGTTATGATTATGCCGTTGTGATAGAGCTCTTCTTTGATAATAAGCTCGGGAATCTAAGGGATCTACAGCATATTCATCAGTGAATCCTCTAACAAAATCCTGATATCTGTGAAGAAATCCTCGATAGTGAAGCAGGACTTGTCGACTTTTGTACAAGAATTTTCTCTTTTGCAGTGTTTTCTTATATCCTAACGGTTTCTTAGGTTTTCTGATTCTCTTGAAAACTGATTTCTTGGGAAACTTTGTTGACTTCCAATCCCTAAGCATGGAAAAAGGTATTGGAAATGTCTTTGAAGCAATGATATGACAAAACTTCTAAGTGGCTTTCAGTTGTTGTTCTTCATGTTTCTTTTGGATAATCTCTTTATCTGAATTAATGTAATGGAAGACACAACAAAACATTTTTTTGAAAACAGTTGTTCTTAAAGCCCTATACTAACATAAAGTGTTTGATCAAGAAATGTTTTTCATCAAATTTTTTCACAGGTTTTTCACATGAAAGACAATTCAGACAGACTCACTCTTAAGTGCTCAGGTAGGTCATTCTAGTAATCAACAACCCACATCTTAGAACTGCGTCGACTCACACAGCCGTGTCACCCCCCAAGGGGCGCCCGTGTTTTTGTCTTTTCCAGGTGCGTACTCAGAGTTACGGAAGTGGATACCAGATCCCCTGAGCAAACAGTCCTTGGCAGTTATATGGTGAGTGTCTTGGGGGTAGATTCTTCCCTCCCCTTGCACTGTGATTATTAGAATGTTTGGCAACTGACTCGGCTGGCTACTACACTAGGTTTGTAGTAAGGATTTCCGTTCGATGTGGCAATAATAAACTCCCTCAGGAGACCTCCCAACCTTTAGAACAAAGGCTTTGGGGATGGTTATCTTGCACACTACCAGCAAAAGAGGGTTTCCCCAGATCTGCTTTAAATTTTATAGTGGGGCGGAATAGCCTGGCTTTGGCTTGAACCCACTTGAGTCGTTCCCGTAGGGTGAGTACTTTTTCCCACTACGGCAGGCTCTCTAAAGGATGTAACAATAAAATTGCATGAAATTAAAAGGCAAGTCTGGTATTCTGATCACCCAGTTAAGGGGAGAGCATAGACCTATTGCCACAATCACAACAAGCAAATGTTCTTTTTAAAATCCAAATAACAATGAGCTATTCTAAGTGAAGATATTGCTTCACCAAAAAAAATAGATTGTTCAATTTTAACTGCAAGATTCATCGTTTGGTGACTATCCTAGATTGCTTCATTTTATCCCGATGTGGCTACCCTAGGATTGCTTCATTTTAAAACTTTAGAAAGGAAACAAAATTCTGTCTGTGGAATGCGTCAGACTCAGAATTCTATAAATTTTGTTACAGTCTATATGCGCCTAAACAGAGGCTGTATGCGCCGAAACATAAATGCGCCAGAACAGAGACTGTATGCGCCGAAACATGAATGCGCCAGAACAGAGACTGTATGCGCCGAAACAGAAATAGGATGTGCCCGAACAGAAGCTAGATGTGCCAGAACAAATACTATAAGTGCCTAAACAGAGACTGGATGCGCCGTAAGAAAATGTCAAAATAATTACTGTGCATATGAGAAGAAAATTATATGCGCCTTAACAGTCACTGTATGCGCTTTAACAATCACGGATGCGCCGTAACAGTCACAGGATGCACCGTAACAGTCACAGGATGCGTCGTAACAGTCACGGGATGCGCATCGAAATTCTGCAAAATCAAAAGTTAAAGTTTTCCGTATGCGCGTCAGGAATTTTCGAATGTGCCTAAACGTCAGAATTTTCCAAAGAACCGATTCCAAAAAGCCGAAACTGTCAAAAACGAACTTATAGAAAATGTTAAATTCGTGGGTTCCTACCCCACGGTGGGCGCCATTTTAATGTGGTGTATAAAATATTGCATTAATTAAATAAAAATCCAACACATGTTAATAAGACATTAAATCGAAAAGCTGTAAAAGAAAAATGAAATAATGCAAAACCGTAATCGCAGCTTCTCGAAACCGTCTTATCGTCCTCTAACTTCACCATTTTGTTGCTTCGAATGGCTCTCAGATCAGCAGATAGAGCTCAACAAAATGACAACATGAAGAACGAGATAAAAATAAGAATGCATAATATGCAAAATGCAAAAGGCTATGCTAAAACGAAAGATATTGCTGTGATATTAAAACTATTATTGTATGCAAATGCTGGTGAAAATATGGCTATGTAAATGAGTATACGAAGTGTGTGAACATGAACGATTATGCATATTGTAGGTGGATGATTAACCAAGGCTCGGATTTGCACAGGCTTTTATAGAGTTTTCGAACGAGTTTGATTGGCCGAATCGATCGACGGTCCGGATTAAGCTTGTTTTGAACGGACGGCGGGAGATTTTCGAAAGTAGAAGAGGAGAATGGAAGGTTTCCCATTTCTTTGAATTTCGTCATTGAGTTTCGAAGGGAAACTTCCATTTCGAAGGATGAGATGCAAATTTGGAAGGGCGAGTTAGCATGAGTTAGAAATTTGGGAAGTGGAGATGAAAATGGAAACCCACATAATTAAATAAATTATTTAATTATGTTTTAAAATGAAAATAGGGTGAGGTGGAAAATATTAAATTAAAATATTTAATATTTAATTGGGGACAAAGAATATTCCATTATTCAAATATTCAAAATATTTGAACTTTAGGATAGAATGATAATTAAATGTAAATAAATTATAAAAATTTATTTAATTTAATCAAGCGAAAGGTAAAAGATGAGATGAAGAAGATATTCTATTATTTAAATATTTAAAATATTTAAACTCTAGAATAAGATGATAATTAAATATAAATAAATTATAAAAATTTATTTAATTTAATTAAGCGAAAAGATGGAAATGTTAGTAATTAATTTAATTAAAGGTAGAAGAATTTTAGAAGATGAGCGATATAAATAAATAATTAAATTTATTTATATGTAGATGACATTAGATGAATTAATTAAATAAATCATATTTAATTAATTAACAAGCTTAATCATGACCATTTTTAGACATATACAGTATGAACTCTTGCTGAGAGTGTTAGTCTTGCCGACGGACTGGTTTATGAACTATCGATGGATCTCCATGTGATGAACTTCGGTGTAACCTCTTGCCAATGGTGTTGCTCTCGCCAATAGACTGGTCGGGGCAATATGAACTGTCGAGTATGTCTTCAGTGTGATCTCCTATCGATGACTGTTGGTCTCACCGATGGGTATGAACATCGATATGACATGGAGGATCTATAAGACTCTTAGCGATAGAGGAACTCTTGCTGATAGATCTGCACAAGATGGATTTGTGTTCGGTATGACCTCTCGCCAATAGCAATGGTCTGGACGATGGTTCTACAGTGGATATCGATGTGATGTCTTAGCGATAGAGTGAGTCTGGGCAAGAGGTTTGGACTCGATATGACTCTTGCTGATGGTGGTGACTCTCACCGATAACAACAATCAGGTATTGTGGCATCGGGGAGACACGGCTTAGTGTCTCACTAACATGTGATACTGTTTGAATGCCTTGACTAAATGACTATCCTATGTGATCTTTTTTCGACCAATTAAAGAAGCAGAATGTAAACCGCTAGCAATTGGACTGTTGTGACCATTCATGTGTGGAAGATGAATAGACAGTGAGGAAAACGACTATGTTGGGTAATGGCGGATGATGATGAACAGTTCGGTGAGATAACGAAATGTTGCTCGATTGAACAAGATTGTTCTGAGTGAATTTATTGTATGTTTTTTGAGAGCTGTTTTGTACAAAATTGATCAGTGAATGTTTGCTATTGTAATTTGACATCAGAGAGTGAAGCATGTACTTTGTATGTAATTTGTTTACTGTAATACAAAGGGGTTCTTCTTGGTGTGGTGGGTTTTTCTCCCGTAAGGGTTTTCCCATGTAAATCAGGTGTCCATCTGTGTATGTTCATTTCTTTGTTTCTATTATTTCTTTCATGAGTATCTTAATTGGACTGTAATTTAAAAATTTAATGTCACCTCTACATTCTTCTCTGAGGTTTTGGCATTAGGAGAGTTTGTTCTGCACCTAAGCTTTCCTTACAAGTGGTATTAGAGCCTAGCTAGTTGTGTTATCCTTGTGGGTAGGTTGGGTTTTTTGTGTCAATTTTGTTTCAGTGGGAGTCTTGTAGAAGTTTGGTAATTCTAATTACAGATTAAGATGGCAAGCACATCAGGAAAAATTGAAATTGAGAAATTCAATGGCAGTAATTTTGACTTGTGAAAACTCAAAATGGAAGATCTGTTGGTTGATCATGATTTGTGGCTTGTTGTTTCTGGAACGAAGCCTACAGGAATGAAGCAAGAGGATTGGGACCTTGCAGATCAAAAATAAAAGGGGTTGATAAGGCTCTATTTGGAAAACTCTATTCTTCTGAATGTTCATGAAGAAAAGACTGCATCTTCTTTGTGGAAAAGACTAGGAGCTATATATCAGGGCAAGTCCTTGGTGAATAAATTGTTCTTAAGGAAGAAGCTATACTCTTTGAAAATGTAGGAAGGAGCATCTGTTGTTGATCATTTGAATGCTTTCAACATGCTAATTGCTCAGTTGGCATCTGTGGGTGTGAAGATTGATGAAGAAGATCGTTGTATGTTATTGTTGTGTTCTTTGCCAGATTCTTGGGATCACTTGATGATGGCTATTGGGAGTATGAGATCCAATTTTAAGATGGAAGATGTTCTTGCTTCTTTGTTATCAGAAAAGATGAGAAGGAAATCTTCTGAGATGGAGAAGGAGGCTCTTGTTGTTAGAGGCAGATCGAAAGAAAAAGGCAAGAAGAAGGACAAGAAGTCCAAATCCAAATCAGAGGGGAGATCAAAGTCTCCTGGAAAGAAGTCCAAGGTGAAGTGTTGGAATTGTGGGCAACCTGGTCATGTCTGAAAGGATTGTAAAGAGGAGAAAAATAAGAAGAAGAAGAATTCTAACAATGATTCTTCTCAAAGTGATGCAGATGCCTTCATTGCAGCCTTGGCAACTTAGGCATCAAATTATGTCTAGCTGATTGATTTTGGAGCATCTTTCCACATGACATCTCATAGAGACTGGTTCACTACGTATGAAAAATATGATGGTGGAAGGGTGTATTTGGAAAGCAATTCATCGCTAGAAATTTTTGGTCGTGGAAGAGTCAGAATTCAGTTCCCTGATGGAATAGTGAAGGGAATCAATGATGTAATGCATATACCAGGTCTGGGTCAAAATTTACTCTCTGTTAGTAAGTTGAACGATGTTGGATTTCAAGTCTCATCTCTGGTAATGGTTGCAAGATGACTAGAGGCTCAATGGTGCTAGCAAGGGGTGCTCGTATTGGTACCTTGTATAAGTTGGATGCACATGTTGTGCAATGCAATAGTGTCTCTACAAAGTCACAGAAGGCTACTCATGGAGAAAAGGAGGGAAAAGTTCCTGATAGTGCAAACTCTATGGAAGTTAAACTTCCAGTAGAAAATACTATGCTCTGGCATCATAGGCTAGGCCACATTGGAGAAAAAGGTTTAAAAACCTTGAACAATAAAAACCTAGTTGAGCGGCTTGATGACTATAACCTTGAATTCGAATTTTGTGAACATTTTATATATGGTAAACAACACCGTGTTTCATTTTACTCTAGTCCTCACAAATCTTATAGTTTACTTGATTACATACATTCTAATGTTTTTGGTCTAGTAAATGTTCCTTCTTTGTCTAAATCAAGATATTATGTATTGTTTATTGATGATTATTCAAGAAGGGCATTTGTTTATTTTTTGAAAAGTAAATCAAAAGTGTTCAACTGTTTTAAGGAATTTAAAAACTTTGTGGAAAATTAGACTAGAAGAAAAATAAAATGTTTAAGGACTGACAATGGCGGTGAGTTTTGTTTTGATGAGTTCGAAAGGTACTATAAAGATCATGGAATTAAAAGACATAAAACTACACCCTACACTCTGCAGCAAAATGGAATTGTAGAGAGGTTCAAAAGGACAGTAATGGAAAGAGCACGAAATATGCTAAGTAGTGTTGGCTTGGAAGAGAAGTTCTGGGCTGAGGCAGTTGTAATAGCATGTTATCTGATAAACCATTCTCCTAATTCCACTCTTATTGATAAAACACCTTTGGAAGCATGGTCTGGGAAGCAACCCTCTCTGAGACATATTCGTGTCTTTGGCTATGAGGCATATGCATATGTGTCGAATGAAAAAATATCTAAATTAGAAAACAAGGTTGTTAAATGTATTTTTATTTGTTATAGTGCTGGCATAAAAGCATACAAGCTTTGGAATCCTAATACAGAGAAGGTTATATACAACATAAGTGTTATTTTTTGTGAGTTGAAGCCTTCTACTTTGGATCAGCAGTCAGAGACAAAATTAGAAGATAAAAAGGATGTAGTTGAAATTCCTCCGACACCAAATAGAGAGGAATTGAAAAATCAAAATGAACCTGAAACTGAAGAGAGCTCAAGTAGTTCTGAAAGTTCTGAAGAAGAAGAACCTCAGCCTCATCGTGTGAGGAGGTCAACACATGAAAGAAAGCAACCTGATAGGTATGGGTTTTCTATGTTAGATTCTACTTGTTCCTATGCTTTAATTTCTAGCACTGATGAGCCTAGGACTGTGAAAGAGGCATTTAGAATGTCTGACTCAAACTCTTGGTTGGAAGCCATGAATGAAAAAATGGCATTATTAGAAAAGAATGATACTTGGATTTTGATGCCCTTGCCTGAAGGCAGAAAAGTTGTGGGTTGCAAATGGGTATTTAAAAAGAAAATAGGTCTGGATGGCAGTGTGGAAAAGTATAAGGCGAGGTTGGTTGCGAAGGGATATTCCCAGGTAGAGGGAATTGATTATGAAGAAATTTTTTCTCTTATAGCTAAGTTGACGTCTATCAGATTTCTTTTGTCACTAGCAGCAGCTTATGACTTAGAAATTGAATAGATGTATGTGAAGACTGCACTTCTTCATGGTGACCTTGAAGAAGAAATTTATATGTTCTAGTCTGAGCACTTTGTGGAGAAAGGTAAAAAAAATTGGTTTGCAAGTTGAAAAAATATTTGTATGGTTTAAAACAATCCTCTAGAATGTGGTACCAAAAGTTTGACACTTTTGTTTTTTCATTGGGTTTTGTAAGATCAAAATCTGATCATTGTGTATACTTCAAAGCTGAAAGTGATCTTATTCTTATTATTGCTCTCTATGGTGATGATATGTTGTTCATAGGCAATAGTAAGTTAATGATTTTTTATCTAAAATCTCAATTGTCTACAAAGTTTGAAATGAAAGATCTTGGTGCAGCTAGGTATATTCTAGGAATGGAAATAACTAGGGACAAGAATAGAAAACTTTGGCTCAGTCAGAGTAAGTATATTAATACTGTTCTGGAGAGATTTTGCATGGTTGATTACAAGCAGCTAGTTGTTCCAGTTTTGCAAGGAACGAAGCTATTTGTTGAAGACTATCCAAAATATCCTACTGAGATAGAGGACATGACCAGAGTGCCTTATGCTAGTGCAGTTGGCAGTTTAATGTATGCAATGGTCTATACAAGGCCAGACATTTCCCAAGTCGTGGGAGTACTAAGTCATTTTATGGAAAATCCTGGAAGGACACATTGGGATGCTGTGAAAAGAGTGTTTAGATATCTGAAGAGCACTTCAGAATATTCTTTATGTTATCATGGGAATTTGGTTGAATCACAGAGGACTCTCAGCATTCGAGGCAATGTGGATTCTAATTGGGCAGGGGACATTGGTAGTAGAAGATCCACCAGTGGATATATTTTCATGATGAATGGCGGTGCAGTTAGTTGGATGAGTAAGTGGCAGGTTGTAGTCGTTTTGTCCACTACGAAGGTAGAATACATGGCAGCAACACACGCCTATAAACAAGCAATCTGTATAAAACGTTTGTGTTCTAACATTGGGTTTGATGCAGGGAAAATTACAATTTACTGTGATAGTCAGAGTGTTATCTGTTTAGCGAAAAATCCTACTTTCCATGCCAGGACAAAACATATTGATGTGCAGTATCATTTTGTACGAGATATGGTGGAGGATGGAAAGGTCTCTTTAGAAAAAGTTGATACTTTGAAAAATTTTGCAGATGCATTGACAAAACCAGTGAGCACAGACAAGTTCAGGTGATGTGCCAATTCAATGGGCCTCAGTGCCCATAAATTTCAGTAGTTTTGTTATGCTCTGGAGGTGTCAGTAAGATCTTCGTCAAGTGGGAGATTGTTGGAAAATGTGCCTCAAACTTACTGGCATGTAAACTCCTGAAAGAGAAATGTCAGTGAGACCCTTTGGAAGTCTTACCGACTAGCGACAGTGTTCTAAATCTTTGAAGTGTTCAGATCACTGAGACTTCGCTTTTGTCTTTCCGACGAGAGTCATCGGCAAGACATGTCGATCGCTGTGAAAGTTTCCAACTCATTCTGCCCGGACAGACCTTCTGCCAACGGTTTGATTTCTAATGGTTATCGGGGAGACTTGTGGGGACAGAAGTCATCGAGGAGAGGCTTGAACATTCGAAATGACTCATTCTGACCGAGTATGTCTCGCTGAGGTTTACACATTGGTGATAGATGGAATACATCGGGAAGACTCTTGGGTGATAGGCTTGTGGTCGGTATGAACTCTTGTCGAGAGTGTTAGTCTTGCCGATGGATTGGCTTATGAACTGTCGATGGATCTCCATGTGATGAACTTCGGCATAACCTCTTGCCGATGGTGTTGCTCTCGCCAATAGAATGGTTGGGGTAATATGAACTGTCGGGTATGTCTTCAGTGTGATCTCCTATCGATGACTGTTGGTCTCACCGATGGGTATGAACATTGGTATGACATAGAGGATCTATAAGACTCTTAGCGATAGTGAAACTCTTGCCGATAGATCTGCACAAGATGGATTTGCGTTCGGTATGACCTCTCGCCGATAGCGATGGTCTAGACGATGGTTCTGTAGTGGATATTGATGTGATGTCTTAGTGATAGAGTGAGTCTGGGCAACAGGTTTGGACTCAATATGACTCTTGCCGATGGTGGTGACTTTGGCCAATAATAATAGTCAAGTATTGTGGCATCAGGGAGACATGGCTTAGTGTCTCACCGACATGCGATACTGTTTGAACGCCTTGACTGAATGACTATCCTACGTGGTTTGTTTTTGACCAATTAGAGAAGTGGAATGTAAACCACTAGCAGTTGGACTGTTGCTACCGTTCCTATGTGGAAGATGAACAAACTATGAAGAAAACGACTATGTTGGGTAATGACAGATGACGATGAACAGTTCGATGACATAATGAAATGTTGCTCGATTGAACATGGTTGTTCTGAGTGAATTTATTGTGTGTTTTTTGAGAGTTGTTCTATATAAAATTGATCAGTGAATGTTTGCTGCTATAATTTTACATTAGAGAGTGAAGCTTGTACTCTGTATGTAATTTTTTTACTGTAATACAAAGGGGTTCTTCTTGGTGTGGTTGGTTTTTCTCCCGTAAGGGTTTTCCCACGTAAATCTGGTGTCCATCTGTGTATGTTTGTTTCTTTGTTTCTGTTATTTCTTTCATGAGTATCTTAATTGGACTGTAATTTAAAAATTTAAAGTCACCTTTGCATTCTTCCCTAAGGTTTTGGCATTAGGAGAGTTTGTTCCGCACCTAAGCTTTCCTTACACACAATTCTCACAGAATAAATCAATGCAAAATGATTCATCGGGTCTTTCTGATTCGAGTATAGCAAATAGAAATTTCATGAATCTATCATGAAATTCATAGGAGGATTCATCCTCAAATATCTTTATAACACGCAATGCATCGATAGGTGACATGAAATCAATCTTTCCTTTAGATTTCTCTTCAAATTCTTCTTGGATATTCAAATATATATGGTCTAACAAGCACACATTATCTATTGATATTCCTTCGAACTAATCAATGAAAAGTATTCTAAACTCTCACCATGAACATATGGAACACCGTAGTAAGCTGGAGAACCAATGCTCTGCAACATTTTCTAAAGTTCTCACAAAAAACTTCATGATGACATCCTCATGATCTATTTGATAATATTCTATCAAACTAATGAAACTTTGTAAATGTTGTGATGTTGATTCAGTTTTCTCACCATTGAATATTGGTATTTTGTCTATGATTTTAGATGGAATAACATTTGGGTAACCATTAATGCCACTGAAATCGATGGGTATATATCTTTCAATGTTAAAACCTTTTTGAAAACTTGGTTTGGGTTGATCATAAAACATGGTTGCACTAGGAACCATACAAGGATGCATATATTGGTGAACTTTGATACACCCTTTCAAACTTCAAATATCAACTCTACAATTGATCATTCGCTGCCCTATTTTTGGTTTTCATCATGACCTTAGAATACCACAATGCACAACTCAAATGTATCTACACCTAAGATCTATTTAGTGGGAATATTTCAAGAACAAGCATACTTGTTCAACATAATACATAGGCTATAAATTATAACTCAAAAGTACAAAAATTTAGTATTACTATCCTTTCCCTTTCTTAGTGATAATTCACTCAATAGGGAACCAAAGTTTTTCAATACTTTCAATTATGGTTTTCACACACAAATTTATTGAAAACCAAAATGTGAAGAATACCTGGATATGTTACAGTTGCTACAAATTCTTCTTCCTAACTGGAAATATTTGTGGATCTGAAACTTTATTCACATCTTCATCAGGTTCTTTTGACAAAGTCACCACCTCTCTTCACAAAGGACTGAACTTCAAGCAATATGAATCTCTTTCAAAGATAAATCTCCTTCTGAGTTCCTTTCACCGGTAGAGCACCATAGATCATGAAACTTTCAGGTTTACTGCAATAATTTCTTTCTCCAAGTATGAATTCCTTCAATATTTGAACCAAATGTTCAGATCAGCAAATAACATGACTCTTTGAAATATCATTCTGCAACTGGAGATTCAAAGTTCTCCCCAACAAAGTTGCCAATCTCATGGATTGTTTGATTGCAATCTCCCTACCTATGAGCATAATCTAACGAAATAAAGTGAAACCTTTGGCAAGCATGTTAGTCACTCTCCTAGTATCTCTCCCATTTGTGATAATGTTTTGGTACAAGAATATGTAATCATAGATAATCATGACAATCATATTCATCCTTCCCTCGATACTTTTCCTAGTCATGATGAAGGTATCTTATTGTTAGAAGATCCAATGATTGAGCATCATGAGAATATTGTTCTTTCTCTCCCCCTACCTCTCCTACTTGGGAAGATATTTTTGGACAAGAGGATGAAATCATTAAACATTTCTTTTGAACGATAGTAAGATGGCTTGCTTAAAGTAAGATGATAAGGTCACCATAGAACCCCCTTGATAGAAAATCATCAACAAGAAGTCAAATCCATTGAGGTTATGAGCACACAATTTTCCATTAGATCTCCCTTGATTATTGGACCTCCTAAAACTCCTTTTGAACCTCCTAAAATTCCTTTAATTATTGGACCTACTAAGACTCCTTTTGGACCTCCTAAGAGTTTTATGGATTTATGTAGGAATACCGAGGATTTTGGTCATGTTGTTTGTGATAGGCTTTCCCACTACTTTTCCATGGCTACAAAGTCACACCCTAGCCCATGTCCTAACAAGATTTCAAGCACAATGCATTTGTATGATAGATCTTCTCTAGCCTTTCCATCCACACTTCCACTATCAACTCGTGGGAATAAACCTACTCTAGGAAACTACAAAAGAATCTCGACTTTAGTCCCTTCAATCAAAAGGAATCTTAATGGCAAGACCAACTCTTGAGATCTAGTTATGAGGGCGTGTCATGTTAACAGGGAATCACTTAGTAGCTTTGACAAAATATAGAAATATCAACTTGGTTGCACTTAGTGTCTCTCAAAATGGAGCCTTAGATCATGGGAAATGGGGTTTTTAATGGTTGTGATCCTGGGAAGAATTCAATGGAAGGTATGTAGGGTGCCCTCCAGCCTACAACAAATACACTTTACAAGGGGCGGGTTGCTAGGGCTTCCTTTCTAGAAGTCATCAATTTTGATACTATCCCTTCTCTAGATATCAATCTAAAATCAAAGGATCACACAAGTACTGATAATAGAAGGATTGTTCAATATGCAGAAAAACAATTAAAATTAGATTTTGATGCCAAATTAATAAAAGAGTTGTGTGAAAATGAGGATTTTTTTGTTGAGAATGGGTTAATTGAAAGGTTCAACCACTTATGATTGATCCTTCTAGCACTTCATAATTGGATAACCAATTCATGGTTTCCTCTAATGAAAGAAAAGCTAGAAATTTATCCATGTGCTAGTGGATTTTTCACTGTGTTTTTCATAGCAAGGAAGACAGAAACATAATTTTGAGTTATATTTAGTCATGGGGGGAAAGCATGTTGATGCTAAAATCTTGGCACCCTTACTTCAGTCCTTCCACTGAATCATTTACAGTCATGCCAATCTCAATTTTCCTTCCAAATCTCCCCTCCATTATTGATTTGAATCTTACTTTGAAGCAATTGGCAATTCCATTGGAAACTTTGTGACTACAAATGAAGAATCTACATATTTCATTCATACTACCTTTGCTCAAATTCTAGTGGAATTGGACACCTCCAAAGATCTTCCAATAGAAATTATATTGAATGTCAATGGTCAAGGATGGTTGCAACCTTTAGAGTATGAAGGTCTTTCCTTTCGGTGCTGAAAATTTTATAAAACTGGGCATATTATGGTAGAATGTCCAAACATGAAAAACTAGATAAAGAGGGAAGCCTCATGGTGGAAAGATACATCTCCCTTACATTATATAGTCAAGAGGCAAGATTCCTCCTTAGATGCTAATAATTGTAAGGATAATATTGTATAGGATGATGAGTCCTTTTCAAACTTAGAGGTGGATAAAAGTTGCTTCAATAATACATTGTCAATCCCACTCTACAATCTACTCAAAGGAAAGGTAGGGGCACGGGGAGAAAAACCCCATTAGAACTGCCAATGGCTAACAAGTGGCCACACACTCTAGAGCCCATGTGCAAATCTTTTAAGACTCTATCCCTATCGCCTTGGCTTATAGAAGACCAAAATATTGGGGTTAGTGCCAACAAATGGAATACAATGTAGAAAAGGAAAAGAAACGTCCTAAAAAGGAAGGAATATAGTCATAAAATGCATCTGAGATCCCATTCCAAACTCAGTGATAATTCCACAACTTAAAATTTTGTAGTGCTTGTAAAGTAGTCACTAGATTTTGTTGATTATCTAGATAGACACATAATGAATAGATGTCCAAGAAGCATATGCAAATTTTATTTTGAATTTAATATATGAAGTAGCCACTTACCTAGAAGAAAAAATGTATTATTATCATTAATTATCATTATTTCATTATCATCATTAATTATCATCTATCATTTATTATCCCATTATTAATATCATAATTATCTATTATCATTAATTAATCAATTTAAAATATTTTTTATTATTTAAGTGATTTTTGTTAGTTATCCATTTTAAATAAATTAATAAATTAAATCATTATCCCTTCACAAGTTTACTCATTCTTCGAATTAGTAACTCCCTCATCAAAAAATTGATTAAATAATTAATAAATTCATAATTATCTTCTCACAAGTAAACTCATTCTTAGAATTAGTAAATTTCTCATCTAATTATGTATTTAATAAATCAAATAATGCATTATTATCCTTTCAAGAGTTTAAAATAATAATTTTATTAAATAATTTTAGTTAACTCATGCAACTCTTCAAGTTAACTCTTGATCTTTTATCATATCTCTACAATATGATCTTTCAAAAGTCTATAAATTTATCATTTCACTCATCATTTTCATAATAGCAAATCTATAAGAAAAATAATTTTATCAAATTCTATATTTTAAAAATTATTAATGTTATGTTACAAAATTGAGCATACATACATCATTGAAGAGAAAATATATTGCAATCTATGGTAACTTTATTTTGTTTTGTTACTTTATTTTCTACTCAATATGAGGTTTGCAATTTAAATTTGAAACTAGGGTTTAGAATCTTTGTTTTGAGTCCTAAGTATTATATTTTAGATTTATATTGCATACAATAAATCTAGATCCAAATCTCATGGAAGATCCAAATCTACTAGTAGATTTAAGGTGAAATGTTAGAACTATGACAAAATTGGACATTTAGGAAGAGATTGTAAGGAGGAGAAGAAGAATAAAATGTTAGATTCTAATGATGAGTCTAAGAGATCCTCCCATGATAAAGGTGATGCTTTTTTCATTGCCTTGGCTAATTATGCATTAGGTGTGTGGTTGATAGACTTGGGTGCCTCTTTCCATATGATGTGACATTGAGGTCAGTTTACAATATATGAATAATATGATGGTGGAAAGGTGTACCTAAGACATGATTCTCATCTGAATATTTTTTGTTGTGGTAGAGTCCTAACTCAATTCCCTAATGGATGAGTGAATGGAATCCATGGTATACTGCATATGCTTGGTTTGACATAAAACCTCTTTGTGTAAGTAAATTGAATGGTGCAAGTGTGAAAGTTATTTTCTCAAGTGGATGGTACAAGATGGTTATCTAAGAGTTATGGTTCTTACTAGGGATGTTCGAATTGGCACTCTATTTCAGCTAGATGCATGCACAATTCAATGTAATAGTTCTTCTATTACTATAGTGAAGAGATATGTAGAATCTTCATTTTTTCCATTGCAACCAACAACAAAGAAGTGCATTGTGTTGTTATGATGGTCATGCTTTTAAGGTACCTAAGGGTGCTCATGCTTTTAAGACTAAGTTCTCAATATAGAAAATAATGTTCTGGCACTAAAGGATGGGTCATATAGGTGATAAGGGTTTAAGGACCCTAAAAAATAAAAACCTTATGAGGGGTCTAATTATTACAATATTGATTTAGACTTCTTTGAACATTTTGTATATGGAAAATTAATAGAATTCAATTTTACTCTAGTTCTCATAAATATTTTAGGGTGTTGGATTTAATTCATTCTAATGTACTATGTCCTATTAATGTTCCTTAAATTTCCAAATATTTTTATTTTATTTTTTTATTGATGATTGCAGTAGGACATGGGTATATTTCCTTAGAATAAAATCATAAGTCTCCAATTATTTTAGAGAGTTTAAGTTTCTTGTAGAGAATCAAATTAATAGGAAGATTAATATTCTGAGGACTAATAAGGGTGGTGATTTTTGTTCAACATATTTTGATATATAATATAAGGACCATGGGATAGAAAGACATAATACAACCCTCAACAAAATGGAGTTTCAAAAAAAAATGAATAGGACTTTGATGGAGAGAGCTAGGAGTATGTTGAGTGAGGTTGGCCTAGAATTAAAAAATTGTATCACAATTTGTTACCTGGTTAACATGTCTCTTACATCAACTCTTGTTGATAAGACACCTATGTAAGTATGGTCAAAAAAATTATAATTGAGACATCTTTGAGTATTTGGTTGTGAGGAACACATGCATATTCCTAGGGAGAAGCAATCAAAGTTGGAGAAAAAAGCTATAAAATGTATCTTCATTAGCTATGGTTTTGGTGTGAAAGGATACAAGCTTAAAGATCTTTTGGATTAGAGACTTTTCTATAGAAATTTTTTTCTTCCACAGTATTATATTTAAAAAAGTACATGAAAAGAAAGATGTGGTTCAACTAACCCCAAAGACTAAGAAAATTGAATCAAAACCCCATGAAGGACCTAAACACAAAGAGAGCTCAAATAGTTCTAAAGAAGAGATAGAACCTCCACCTCGGTCATTGAGGAGGACTAATTGGAAAAGATAACAACTAGAAATGTATATCCCCCTCTTATTGAAGATGTATTTTTCATTGATTAATAACATTGATGAGCCTAGGATTGTTAAGTAAGCTATGGGTATGGATGATGTAGAGTCCTAAAAGGTGATCACAGATGAGGAGATGACTTCTTTAAAGAAAAAAACACATGGGACATAGTACCTTTTCTTGATGAATGAAATCCTATTCGATGCAAATGAATGTTCGAAAAAATAGGGTATGATGACAATGTTGAGAAGTACAAGGCAAGATTGGTTGCTAAGGTTATTCCCAAGTTGAGGGAATATATTATGGTGAAATTTTCTCCCCAGTAGAAAAACTAACATCCATTTGATTTCTATTGTCTTACTATGGTGTATGGTCTTGAGTTTGAGAAATTGAATGTGAAGACAATATTCCTTCATGGTGATTTGGAGGAAGAGATTTATGTAACACAACCTGAGAATTCTATTGAGAAAGATAAAGAAAATTTGGTTTGTAAGTTGGAGAAATATTTGTTTGATGTTAAGTAATATTCTAATATGTGGTACTAAAATTTATTTATTTTTGTGTTAAATTTGGGATTTTTGAGATCCAAATTAGATCATTTCATCTAAATAAGATGGACGATGATTGTATACTCATTATTATGTTATATGTTGATGACATGTTTTTTGATAATGAGAAAAGTTTGATTTGTGATTTAAAGTCTTATATTTTAGAACATTTTGAGATGAAGGACTTAAGGATAGTCAGGTACATCTTGGGGATGGAGATCAAAAGAGATAAGAGTGAAAAAAATTGGTTGACATTGAGTGAGTAAGTGAACTCAATGTTGGAGAGGTTTAATATGTTAGATTGCATGCCAATATTTTTATTATGATGGGGAAAAATTTATCTATTAAGTAGTGTCCAATTTCTCTTAGTGAGATGGAGGATATGAACAGAGTACCTTATGTTAGTGCAATCGAGAGTCTGATATATGTTATGGTCTATACAATACTAGATATTTATTGAGTAGTGGGAGTCCTTAGAAAATTTATGGCTAATCTTTGATGAGTAAATTGGGATGTAATGAAAAGGATCTTTAGGTAGTTGCATTGTACATATAAACCTTTCTTATGTTATCATAGTTATCCTATAGCATGGTGAAATGGTGAAAAATCGGTGCATCAATATGGAATGGGAAAAATGGGGTTATGATTGACCTATCTTCCACTATTTCATTAGGAAATGAGATCCACACATAGAATTTTCGTATAACCCTTAGGTGAGTCAACTCAAGGTGTGAATATTTAGATTTTCTTATGATTGAAGGATGGGGGTCAAGGTCAAACAACACTTTAGGGAGAAAAACTAAAAATAGTAAACTAACACCAAAATGCAATTTAACACTTGGAACAACAAGATTAAACTCAATACTGACAGAACCTACAATCGAATTGCAGATCAGAGAAGGGCAGATCTGAGTGTACCTTTCACCAAAAGTCGGTTTATGAAGTTGATCTAGGACTCATTTTCCCATGGGAAAATGGGTCCTTTGTTAGGTTTTTTCTGCAACTTTCAGGAGCCTCTGGTCCTATCTTTGCACTTCCAAATTCTCTAGGTTTCAATGTCGAAAAGTCAGAAATAAATTTTGTAGATGAGTTTTTGTGAGATGACAACTTTTATGACAACTTTTTGTAACTTTTTCAACTTCTTCAATTTTTCTCTTCAAGAGATCTTCAAGATTTCTTCCACCTAGATCTACAAACACAACATGAAAGGGAAAAAAATTGTGTTTTTGGTGAATGGAGGTTTACCTTAGTCAAACCCTGTTTTGGTAATCAAACCTTTAAATGAAATGAAACATGAAAAATGGAATGAAGAATGAACAAATCTATGTTACCACTCAAAAAAACCTTGAATAAACCTTGGAATGTAGATCAGCAACTTGCATGAAATGGATTCAATGGATGTAGATCTTGAACTTTCAATCTTGTTTGAAATAATGGATTTTAATGCTTGAATGGATCATGAAACCTACATCACCATATTAGCTCCAAAAACATGCATGATGCAAGAAGACTTTGACGTAAAAATTGGATCTTGAATGCTGTAATAAAAATTTGATAATTCTTCTCTTGAATTCCTTTGATTTCTCTTGAAATCTCATAAAATTGCTAGGTGCTTCTCAAAATATTCTAGGTAAAACATAGTGAAATAACCTTATATTTATAGGTATGTATCCTCAATTTCCCAAAATTCAAATATCACAAGCCGACATCTGAATGTACACTTAGAGATATTAAAATCTCCCCAAAAACATAATTTAAATTTATGTCCTAAGGTCAAGGGAGGGCCCATTCGCCCATGGGAAAATGGGTCCCAAGTCCACAAACCTAGGACACACATTGCTCAATGAGAAGTGTTATGTTAATGAATTAATGAATGTTGGGTTTCCTCTTCAAAAAATATAATAAAATAGGCTTGGTAAATGAATTAAGGGTCAAATTAAGCCAAAATTAAGCTCAATTAATTAAAGGAGCCTAAATAAGTGTGAAAGTGTAAAGGGGTACACTTTACAACACTAAATTAAGGCATAATTAGGTCCAAATTAACTAGGAGGTCCCAAACAAGTGTGGAAATGTAAAAGGGATACATTTTTCTACACTACATTTAGCCCCCACTTTAGTGAGAGGATGACCTTGCATAAAACTCACACTAAAGTAGAAATTCAAAACATATGTATGCAACAACAACAATATTACTCAATCATATAACACCAAAGACTAAAAACAAAAGTAAAAATAAAAAAGGGCGGATCAAGCCTCAACTGTTTGTCCAACTCGATGTGGATCAAGCCTTAGTTGTTTGTCCAAAAATGTTCACAAGAAGAATGCAATGTCCACTATGCAAACAATAACACACACTCACTTTGGGCTAATGGAACTCTAGTTGTCCACTAGGCGAGCCCCCAAGGGTGACAAATGAGAGAATCTTATTAGGCTTCCATACCATATCAAATCTATATCTCCAATAACTTTGATAAGGCACCTCAAAAATATGAACTTCAAGCTTCATAAGGTTAACAAGTTGTATTATGCTAAACGATTATGGAAAAAATATAAATCAAGTTTTTTCAAAGGGATTTCACTTAGTTCATGTGAGGTCTCCTCTTAGGTAACTTTGTGCCTATTGTCTCCAAGAGAGGACATGTCTAGGATAAAAGATTCACAACTTAGGGAATGCAACACGTAGCATCACCACTAAGAGGAAATTTGTATTCCAAGAAATATCACACTCTTGGAGGACATCAAACCCAATGAAACCACCAAGAAAAAAATGCATCACAAGAAGAAAGAAAATTGCACAATGAAACATAAGGAATGTCAAAAATTTCAAAAATAATAATGCCAATGTATACCCCCACTTTAAAGAAATTTCTAACACCATTGTTGTGAGAAATTTGCTTTAAAGCAGAAAATAATCAATGCTAAACAATAAAGGAGACATGAGAGCTTACTCAAAAATCCCTATGCCAAGTCATATGTTTCCAAATGAAGCTACGTCATGAAAAGAGAGGGGTTTCCCCTGACATGAAATCCCAAAATAACACATAAGGGATCCACGGATTCAGGGTCAATATGTCTTTGCTACAATGTTGTTATAGAGCTTGGAAATGTCATTATTCCCCAAATACTCATGGAATAGGAAGAATGACACATGGAGAGAGAAAACAAAGAAAAATATTTTGGGTCAACATGGAAGAGACCTAAATTTCTTGACGCCTTGCATCATCCCCAAAAGGAAAACACAAGACAAAGAAAAAGATAATTTTTTACAACATATAGAAGAATGTAGGTACAAATAGAGGAAAACACATGAAAAGATACATCAAACAGAATAGTATAAGGGATCACAGTATGCACATACAATCATACAAATAACATGTAAAATAAAATAAAGCGAGACTAATAAGGAACATGTAATTCAACCCATAGTAGGTCGTCTGCATCCCAATGTCGTTTAGTATATGCAAAAGGCATATAACTAGAGAAAGGGACAACATCAAGTTACAAACTAGGAAAATGCTATATAACCCCTTTCCCCCACTAAGTGAAAGAAAAGGATGAGCTGAGATAATTGATGAGAATGAGCTCCTTGCAATATAGAAAATGATTTTCAATGAATGTTAAACATGCAATAGTGAGTATGCTATGATCCTACAACTATTACATGGAAAGGAGAAAAGTGTATGCTTTAAGGGACTATCTCTATCATATCAAATTTACCAAGGATCCTCCTTAAAGCATGACACTCATCAATACAATGTCCAAGAACTCTATGATATTGACAATGAGATGTTTGTGTTTTTATGTTTTGGATCTGAATTTTCTTTGATGGGTGGTAATGTTAAGAGTCCTTTATTAAGAAGTATGTGTAATTTCCTTTCAATGAAAGACATGGGACAAGGTAATTTTAGCTTCTTGAGTTTGTAAGGCCTTTGTTGTGTGATTTTTGGAGGAGGACCTAAGATGATCCTATCATCCTTGTGGGACATTACTTCATCATTATGAGGGAGGACATTTGTATCCTTAGAAGATGTGGAAGGATAAAGATTTTGGTATCCTAGTCCTTTAGTGTCTTCAATAGGAATTTGCTCTAAAATTTTGTGAATTTCATGCTCATTAGTTATGTCACATCCTTGTTTAGTTAAGATCTTAAAGCCTTGGCCATAAGTCTCTTCTAGGTTGATGGGTGTGTTGGTCACTTTATTAACATAAGATGGATAGGTATACACTTGCTTAGAGGAGCTAGGTTCACTCATTGTTGGAGTTTTAGGCTTGGTTTGTGACTCAATTTCAAGATGTAAAATACCAAACATCTCAAGTGGTGGAATAGTAGGGGGTGTTGGTTGTTGCATGGAAGGGTAAAAGGATGCATTGCTTTCAAGATTGTTAAGGCAATTGTTTATGAAATTGTTCATGTTATCATCATCTTCTCCAATGATGTCAACTTCATGGGGACATTCATTAGGATTGGATTGGGCATGATTAGGTTCTTTTGCATTAGGACCATTTCCAAAAACACAACTTGAAACATCAGCCAAAGATATTAAGACTTCCATAGATTACCAATGCACATGTCCATTATGAAGGAATGAATTGAAATGAAAATTTTCAGATCTTAAGCAAGATAATTTTTTTATTATGCTATACAAAAACCTAAAAATAATGTCTTGTAAATACAATTTTGAATTAACACAATGCACTAAATTTATCAAATGAAGCTTAATATGATCAATTTGAGATAACAAAAATTCTACAAACTATAACAAAAAAAAATATAGAAAAAGAGGATTTTAATGCCCAAAAATACAGGAGAAATCCCTAATCAAGGACTCATTAACCCATGGGCGAATGGGTCCTAGCTGAGGGTTTTGAAAAATGAAGTTACAAATTTATGAGTTGATTTCTATGGCTTTCAAATTTTGGACTAAGACAAGTGGTTACAGTTTGATTTTTTTGTAAATTTAAGTCTAAATGCAAATACAAAATAGTGATAAATGACAAACTAGGAGACCTAATTTGATGTGAAATTTTGATTCAATTTTGTAATGCAAATGAATGATGATGCAATGTTATATAAATTCTTGGCAAAATGACTATTTTTTTGGTATTTTCCAATTTTTAAAAGATGCAAATATGCAATCCTAAAACCCTAAATGAAATGTAAACTAATGCAAGTTAAGCAACCCTAAATAAGATTCAATTCAATGCAATGTAATGCAAATGAATGAAAATCTAGATCTCGGGCTGAAATAGACTCCAAAATCAGAAAGAAACAATGCTCAAACATCAAGTTCACCAAAATTAAATGGTGAAAAATAGGTGCATCAAGGAAAATGGGGTTATGATGGACCTATCTTCCTCTATTTCATTAGGAAAGAATTTCCTTACAACCCTTAGGTGAGTCAACTCAAACTGTGAACCTTCAAATTTCCTCATGATTGAAGGATGGGGGTCAAGGTCAAACAACACTTTGGGGAGAAAAACTAAAAATAGTAAACTAACACCAAAATGCAATTTAACACTTGGAACAACAAGATTAAACTCAATATTGATAGAACCTACAATCAAATTGCAGATCAGAGAAGGGTAGATCTCAGTGTACCTTTCACCAAAAGGTAGTTTTTGAAGTTGATCTAGGACTCATTCACCCATCGGTGAATGGGACCTTTATTAGGGTTTTTCTGCAACTTTTGAGGGCCTCTGGTCATATCTCTACACTTCCATATTCTTCAAGTTTCAATGTTGGAAAGTCAAAAATAAACTATGTAGATGAGTTTCCATGAGATGACAAATTTTTGCAACTTTGTCAACTTCTTCAATTTTTCTCTTCAAGAGATCTTTAATCTTTCTTCCACCTAGATCTGCAAACACAACATGAAAGTGAAAAAAATGTTTGTTTTTGGTGAATGGGGGTTTGCCTTGGTCAAACCCCGTTTTGGTAATCAAACCTTGAAATGAAATGAAACATAAAAAAGGGAATGAAGAATTAACAAATCTATGTTACCACTCAACAAACCCTTGAATAAACCTTAGAATGTAGATCAGCAACATGTATGAAATGGATTCAATGGATGTGGATCTTAAAATTTGAATCTTGTTTGAAATAATGGCTTTGAATGCTTGAATGGATCATGAAACCTACATCACCATATTAGCTCCAAAAAAATGCATGATGCAAGAATACTTTGATATGACAATTGGATCTTAAATGTTGCAATAAAAATCTAATAATTCTTCTCTTGAATGCCTTGGATTGCTCTTGAAATATCATAAACTTGCTAGGTGCTTCTCAAAATCTTCTAGGTGAAACATAGTGAAATAACCTTATATTTGTAGGTACGTATCCTCAATTTCCCGAAATTCAAATATCACAAGCTGACATCTGAATATACACTTAGAGATATTAAAATCCCACCAAAAGCATAATTTAAATTTAGTTCCTAAGGTCAAGGTAGGTCATGGGCGAATGGGTCCCAGGTCCATAAACCTAGGACACACATTGCTCAATGAGAAGTGTTATGTTAAGGCATTAATGAATGTCGGGTTTCCTCTTCAGAAAATGTAATAAAATAGGCTTGGTAAATGAATTAAGGAGACAATTAAGGAAAAATTATGCTCAATTAATTAAAGGATCCCTAAATAAGTGTGAGTGTATAAAGGGATACACCTTACAACACTAAATTAAGGCACAATTAGGTTGAAATTAACTATGAGAGACCAAACAAGTGTGAGAATGTAAAAGGGATACATTTTTCTACACTACACATGGATAGACATTATGTTTTTGTTCATGGATTCATGGATTCAAATTGGGCTAGAGATATCAACATCAAAATACTTACCAATGGATGTGCTTTCACTATGTCTGGTGGTGCCTAGTAGGATAGGTGACATTAACATTGCTATCCTAATTCATTTCATGTGTCTTTTTGTTTCTTTGAATGTGTTCTTAGGGACACGAGAGACTAAATATTTAATATTTATCTTATGAAAAATTGTAATTGCATTCATAGAGGTGGACACATGTTTAGTAGCAGTTGCAAAGCATCTTGGAGGAATATTTAATTTTGGAACTTACTCTATGATCTGTTAGGATCTATGAAAAAAGTTGCTTAGCAAATGTTAATTTATGTAAATGGGATTTAATGTCTTAAACTAAATTTTTAAGTTCTTAAAAATACATTAAATAAATTAGAACAATAGGAATAATAACATAGAAGAGAAGACAAAGACAATAAATTGATAACAGAGTTCACCAAAATAGCTACGTCTTTTGGTCCCTCTCCAACGAGTGACCGATCCTTGATTATGCTTCAAATGCTAGTTTATAAAGCACCTTCAATCTGCTACAAATTCTTTACAAAGTCTCCTCGGATGATAATGAAATGAAGAAAATTCCCCTCCTTCAAGTACAAATTAACTTGGTGTAAAGCCTCTCGTAGCTATTTGCACAAAGTTGAAATTATCTCATCATCTGATTCCCAATACCTCTAAGGCCCTTCATACCCCTTTAAATACATCTTCATATGCCATATAGGGGGTTAACAATATGATTTCCATATATCTCCCCCCCTAAATTGAGTCCCTTATCTCCTATAAGATCAGGCCTTGCAAATTACATTATAACAAAGCTAATTATTGCATATTCTATATTGAATACCATGTGTGGCTCAATGGTAAATAGAAGGGATGTTTATTTTTTAGGTTGAAGGTTCAAACCGTCAACCCCTCCATTTTTATATTATCCATTGGCATATTTACTAATTTAATTAGGTAATAACACCCTCCAATTCCACCAAATATGTGTGGCATAGTGGTAATTGGGTGGAGTTCATGGGGGGAGGTCAGTGGTTTGAACCGCTTGACCCCCCAACTTTCCCTTCAGACTTCTTTAAATAGAAGTGCCTACTTATATATCTCTGAGGATATGGCATGGTCTATTGGTGGTGCATGAGTGTAGTGAGGGGGAGGTCTTGGGTTCGAGCCTCACCAACAAAATTTTACCAAACCAAACAATCGTCGAAGTCAATGTGGGGTGCCACGTGGCATCCAATGATTGGGCCACGTGGTACAATTTAATTCACCACCTCATTGACATGTGTCATTCCATCATTGGTCCATGTTGCAAGCTATGTTGATTAGACTGCCACATCACTAGCCACGTGTCAAGCCACGTCATCAACTGACATTGTTCATGCCACATCAGTATGTTGACGTCAGCATTTGTACTATCCTGGTCAACCTTTTTCCCACAAACTTTGACTGGCCATAACTTTTATGTACAGACTTCGTTTGATGTGATTCAAGTGGTGTTGGAATCATCTCGACGAGCATTTCGACATGGCATAGTTTTCTTGAGCATTTAGAACAATCAATTTTTTAGTGAAAAACATATCCACCTAGATCAATCCTCCCCATTAGAGAGTTTTTGGACCTCCAAAATCCTAATTACATAGAAAGTAAGTGAGGGTACAACTCCCTCACTTTTCCAACCTCCATCCATTTTTCTTTTCTAGGATTTATCCCTTTCAGTCCCACTCTAAGGTACTCAACAACACCCCTTCATGAAGTTCTGACATTTCTATCTAGGATGAAATCTTCCTACAACTCATTCATGTACTCAAATGATAGATCATCAATAGAAGGAACTTGAACATCAACCTCCTCATCCAGAATCATAGGAGGTTCATACAATTTCAAATTCTCGACATTAACCACTAAGTAGATATGCATATAAGGATGTAGATTTAGGTGAAAAGCATTTGTACCGATCTTTTCCTAAATCTCAAAGGGTCCATACCTAATCGGCTTGAGCTTCTTACCTTCACCTTGCATTCTTTCCTTACTGATGTGCAACTAAACTCTATCACCAACCTGAAACTGATGATCAACATGATGCTTATCATGACAGGCCTTGTACTTTTCCTAGATTTTCTCTAGTTGTGCTTCAACTTCCTGATGGACTGCTTGGATCTTTTGGATGAACTTCAAGGCCTTATCTGCATCATGATGTCCATCTTTAATATCTTCCTTCCCATAAGAAAAATCCACAGGTTTCCTAGGTAGATAACCGAAGCAAGTCTCAAAAGGAGATCTTTGAGTAGAAGAGTGTGTTGCATGGTTGTAAGCATGCTACACATAATGTGGACTTTCATCCCACAACTTAGGATGTTTACTGCAGTAACCTCTGAGAAGATGAACCATTCTTCTATTGACTACGTCTATTTTTCCATATTTTTGCAGATGGAATGTTGTTCTCTTCTTCAGTAGATACTGTCCATAAGCCCCCATAATTTTAACCAAAATTTCCCTGAGAATCAAGAATCTCAATCCAATACAATAGAAGTTGGAAGCCCAAAATGAACCTATATAAACTAGAAGTACAAGTGTGTTGTTAGTTCAACTGTGACCTATTTTTTACAAGGCATCAAAATACACATTTTTTTGAACTTATCCACTACCACAAATAGATAATCATGCCCTTTCCTATACATTGGTAGTCCCCCTAAAAAATCCATTGAGATACTTTCCTTTGGATGAGATGGTACAAGTAGAGGTGTATACAATCCCAACTTCCTATTGCTAGGCTTACTTGTTGCACACATTACACATCCTCTAATTTATTTAGACACAGATTCTTGCATACGAGGCCAATAACAATATTTCTGCAGTTGTGACATTGTTTTGCTTACCCAAAAGTGTCCAGCAATCAATGATGTATGTGCTTCTCTAATTACCCGTGCTCGTTCATCTTGTGGAATACACAAATTTCCTAAATGATACAGTAATTTTTCTTGCACATAGTAGTCTATCTCTTCTACATGTTTGCCTCAAATTAATGTCGCATATATATCTTTAAAGTCTTTGTCCTTAGCATATTGTTCTTGATAACTTTCATGATCCATTGAAATACTTTGAAGAATAATTGTAGCATTTTTAGGAGGCCTAGATAACATATATGCTACTTTGTTCTAAACCCTTTTCTTATATTTTATAACCAAATGAAATTGTTGTAGAAAACCCATCAACCTAAAGTGTCTGCTTTGTTGCAATTTAGATTGTGAGTGAAAATATTAAAGTGGTTGATGATTTGTGTGTATTACCATTTCCTTACCCATTACGTAGTGTTTCCACTTCTTTACACTTTGAACTAATGCATACAGTTATTTATCATATGTGGGATAGTTACTTACCACAGTTTTTAAAGTTTCAAAATGAAAGAAAATAGGTTTACCTCCTTCCATGAGTATTGCTCCCATGGAAAATCCACTAGCATCTATTTCAATTTCAAATGGTTGTTGTAGATCAAGTAGAGCCAGAACTGGTACAGTGCTTAACTTTTCCTTTAAAGTATCAAAGGCCTTTTGCTGCAGACCTCCCCACTGGAAAGATTTATTTACACTTGTTAGTGTGTTCAATGGAGATGTTATGTAGGAGAAGTTAGCTATGAACTTCCTCCAATATTGTACTGTACCTAGAAAACTTCTAACTTTTGTAACTATACTTGGCTTTGGCCAGTTTACAATGACTGCGACCTTTGCAAGATCCACTTTTAAATGACCTCCTCCTACAATATAGCCTAAGTGCACTAGTGATTTCTCAACAAATTCACATTTTAACATCTTTACATACAATTTTTCTTTTCTCAATACATCAAGTACTTTTCTCACATGCTCTACATGTTCTTCCCAAGTTCAACTAAATACAAGTATATCATCCAAATAAACTATGACAAAATCATCTATGAATGGATGGAAGACATCATTCATGACTCGCATAAAGGTAGTTGGTGCATTATAAAGCCCAAAGGGCATGACCAATCACTCATACATTCCTTGTTTTTTCTTAAGCACAGTTTTCCATAAATCATTATCTGCAATTCTTATTTGATGATATCCACTACGCAAGTCCAACTTAGTAAAATAAAATGTGTATTTCAATTGATCAAGTAAATCATCTATTCGGGGAAGAGGATACCTATTCCTTATTGTTATCTTTTTCAGGGCTCTGTAGTCGATGCAAATTCTCCATGACCCATCCTTCTTTGGCACCAAGACAATTGGAGAACCACAAAGAGAGGTACTTGGATGAATAACTCCTTTCTCAACCAACTCCTAAACCTGCTTCTTAATTTCCTCATTCTGCAAAACTAATAAATGATACATGTCGATGTTTGGAAGAGGTGCATCCTATTGTAACTAGATTTCATGTTGTATCTCTCTCTTTGGTGGTAATGCACTGGGCTCCTAAAATAAATCATCATAGGTGAAAACTACTTTGACTAATTCATCTTTGTGCTTTGGATCACACCCTTTGAATGCCTCATATTTATCATCCTCTTTGTCTTTTACAATCATCAATACAAAGTTTTTACTAGGATTAACTAATCTCTTCATTTTTCTAGTATTCACTAGAGCTAGATTAGTCTTTGTCTTATGTGCACATACAATTTATTCTTTACCATCCTTAAAAAGGTGATATTTATTTTCTCCCATATAAAATATTGATTTCTAATCATAAAGATAGAGACTCCCTAGTACAATACCACAAATATCTAAAGGGACTACATCAACTTCTACCTCATCTATGAAGTTTACAGTGATGGAAAATCTTAACTTACATTGCTTTGTTACTTGTAACTGGGCATCATTGCAGACCCATCCAAGTGGATATGGCTTTGGATGAGGTTTTGTAGCCAAGTTATGTTTCCTTACAACTACTTCAGATATTAAATTTACTTGAGATCCTGTATCAAACAAAGTATCAAACCTTAGAATGCTTTGTTATGACCTGAATATGAAATAGCTCATTTATATGCTTATCAATCTTAGGTGGAGAAGATTATTTACTTGAACTTGCACTTGAATTTGAAAAACTTATATTAGCAAAAAGAGATCTACCTTTTCCTTTACCTTGGATCCCAGCAGCAACAATCTATGTTTTGTCCCCGGAGTCAAATCCAAGATCCTGTTGTGCTACAACAGTAGTCTTTTGTTTGCTTTTGTTTCCTCCATACTTCTTCGGCATTAGTTATGGATGTAGCTTCCAGCATTTTGCATCTTCATGCCCCTCCTTCTTGTAATGGGAGCAATGTGTCCTCAGTGTATAATGGCACATTAAGTGCAATAGCTTGCTTCCTAAATTCATGAGTATAGTCTTGGATAGTTTGACCTTTACCCTGCCTCAAATTTTTCCAATTCATAGTTAACTGTTGCATATGGCCTAAGTGATAAAACTAATTTTTGATGGAAACTTTAATTTCCATCCAAGTTAAATTGACACTACCATGTCGAGCAATTTATGCTTGAGTTTTACTCTCCCACCAGGTGAGAGCGATTTCTCCCAACCGAAGAGTAGCTAATTGGATTTTAGAAGCATCATCTAAGAGACCTTGAATTCTACAATATACTTCTACTTGTTGAACCCAATCTAGTAGTTTCTCAGCATTCAACTCTCCACAATATTTAGGTAGTTCAAACTTTACATCCAACATGATTACAAGCTTATGTGCACTTTCGAAAGGACTAGAAGAAGAAATAGAATTAGAAGGAGAAGATAGAGAAGATGGAAATGGAGGAGTTTTTAGAGGCTCATCATCACCTCCTTCTCTTTTCCCTTTTTCCTCCCAATCTTTATGGTCCTCATGCTTGTCCTGCTTCATCGAACTTCTTTTTCACGCTTCTTTCATTCTTTCCTTTCCTGAAAGAGAACTTCCACCATAGCCTTCATGTCAAGAAAGGCTTGTTGAAAACTTTTCTCATCGAGCTCAAAACTTTGTCTAGCTTTTGTCTCTTTCATCTTTGTAAAATTTCTCTATTTAATGATCTCAGGATTGAATTCCACAAGCGTTCCTTCACCTCATTAGCTCCTAGATCGCTTTAACATCCACTTCTGCAATCACTAGTCAAACAAGGCTATGATAGTATGATCTATTAGGATCTATGATGAAATTTTCTTAGCGAATGTTAATTTATGTAAATGGGATTTAATGTCTTAAACTAATTTTTTAAGTTATTAAAAATACATTAAATAAATTAGAACTATAGGAATAATAACACAGAAGAGAAGACAAAGACAAAAAATTGATAACGGAGTTCACCAAAATGGCTGTCTTCGGGTCCCTCTCCAACAAGTGACCAATCCTTGATTATCCTCCAAATGCTTGTTTATAAGGAACCTTCAATCTGCTACAAATTCTCCTTAGATGATAATGAAATGAAGAAAATTCCCCTCCTTCAAGTACAAATTAACTTAGTCTAAAGCCTCTCATAGCTATTTCATAGAGTTGAAATTATCTCATCATCTAATTCCCTTCATACCCCTTTAAATACATCTTCATATGCCATATAGGGGGTTAACAATATGATTTCCATATATCTTTCCCCCCTAAATTGAGTCCCTTATCTCCTATAAGATCGAGCCTCGCAGATTACATTATAACAAAACCATTTTTTCCATATGCCATATTGAATACTATGTGTGGTGCAATGGTAAATAGAAGGTATGTTTTAGGGGTCTCCATTTTTATATTACCCATCGAAATATCTACTAATTTAATTAGCGTTACGTAGTGGTAATTTGGTGGAGTTCATAGGGAGGAGGTCGACGGTTCGAATTTCCCAACCCCCCAACTTGCCCTTCAGACTTATTTAAATAGAAGCGCCCACTTGTATATCTCCAAGCATATCGCATGGTCTATTGGTGGTGCACGAGTGTAGTGAGGGGGAGGTCTTGGGTTCAAGCCTCTACAACAAAATTTTACCAAACCAAACGATTGTCGAAGTCATCACAAGGTGCCACATGGCCCCCAATGATTAGGCAATGTGGCACCATTTAATTCGCCACCTCATTGACACATGTCACACCATCATTGGTCCATGTTGCAAGCTATGTTGATTTGACTACCACATCACTAGCCACATGTCATGCCATGTCATCAACTATCACTGTGCCTACCATGTCAGCATGTTGACATCAGCATCTATACTATCTTGGTCAACCTTTTTCCTGCAAACTTTGACTGGCCATAACTTTTGCATACGAACTTCATTTGAAATGATTCAAGTGATATTGGAATCATCTCGACGAGCACTTCGACATGGCATAGTTTTCTCAAGCAATTGGAACAATCGATTTTTTGGTGAACAACATATCCACCTAGATCACTTTGGTTGTGGGCTACATATTGAATTGCAATTCTCTACACGTTGACATATGTCATTTTTATTTCTTCCAAAGTTGGGTGCCCAATTGTGCATGTTATTGCATGTACTATTTGGTAGTCATCAGAGCCATCGAAGAGTAATGTAAAACTTAGGCTTGACCAATTATGATTGGCTATGGGTTGGGCACCTATGTGAAGGTCGTGTGAACATTAATTTATTTTTACTATGTTTACAGGATTTCCACTAAGGGAGGCATGGTTTTTTCCAAGTGATTTTTACCTCTTGTTTCAAGATACCATAATGGTTTTCCCTATCACAAATCTCTATAAATTTGAGCGTTTAGATAGTAGACTTATGGGGTTTTTTTCAAGTTATTGAAGTAATGAAGTGTTGGAAAAATTCGAAAAGAGATTTTGTGTTGATGAAAACTTCTTTGAAGGATTAATACAAGCATTGGATCTCCTTACTTGTAAATTTTTTCCACAAGGATTTCTCCACATATATCTTGTGCCAGTTGTGTTTCTAAACTCGTGGTATTGTTGTTTTTATGTTAATGTTGAATGCACAATAACTATAATCATCATATTGGGTTAATCTTGAATCTATTTTAAGATTTGCAAACAAAATAATAGCTAATATTGCAATTTAATTAGCCTTGTTTTTTAACAATGACATAAATTTGATGAATAAGTGATAGGTTGCAGTCGATTTGTCCATTATAAAATAAGAGTACATGGAAGCAACTCATGCTTTTAAGGAAGTTATTTTCCTAAGAGATTGCATTTAGATGTTGGACTAGACGTAGGAGCCATTACAATTCATTGTGATAGTCAAAGTTCCATATGTTTTGCAAAGAACCCAACCTTCCATGCAAGGATGAAGCATATTGATTTCCAATACAATTTTTCTCAAGATATGGTAGAGGATGGGAGGGTGATGTTAGAAAAATTTAACACTTTGAAGAATATTTTAGATGCATGAACAAAGCTAGTGAGCATAGAAAAGCTCAAGTGGTTCTACGAGTCTATGGGCCTCTCAACCCTTGATAATTAGATAATGGTGTTGATACTCTATTTTCTCTTGCAAGGTATTTGATAAGTGTGATAATTTTGGGAAAGTTGTCTCAATGTTGCTCCTAATGTTAATATTACAAAAAGTGTAGTTTTTGTATATAAAATGGAGAATACAATTTCTAACTATAGTTTTTTTTTTCCAAAATAAATATTATTGATTGCTTGGAACTAGCTACAAGATGCATGTTATGTATATATCTTTAATTAATTTAAGTTAAGAAAAAGGGGGGCCCAATTGTCCCACAAAATCAAAATTTATGGCCTCTAAAAGATTGCGTTGGAAATATAAAAATATTTTGGACGCATAAAAGAGCTATAAAAGGGAGTTACACTTTTTGAAAACCCTATGATGTATGTTATGACACATCATAAGGTATATTTTATTAGGGGATAATTTGGGTGCCACTTTTGGGTGGTTTTAGCTAATAGGTTTCTAATTACCATTTTATGGTTTGAGATTTTGTGTCTCCTATATATTAGGTGTTTGAGATGGAGGTTATTTGTAGAGTTTTGTAAATGCTATTAAGTTGTAATAATTCATGCACATCTCTATTTGGTGATACACCTATGAAGGCTTTTTCTACAAGTTTATGCAATCATGGTTTATTGAATAATATATTGAGCTTCTTTGGAGTGTGGAGTTTTCCTCTCGAAATGGTTTTCCCCATGTACACTCATGTTATGGTATATTTATTTTATTTTTTATTTAAATGTGTTTATGCTTTCTATAATTGTTAAAAGATCAAAATTTTCACAACCCTCTCCTTGGAATATTAGTATTGGAATTGTTTATATGAACCCTACTTCCTTTCACATGACCTACCCAAAAATATGTTATAAGAAAGACTCCTTGGCATGACATGAACCATAATAGGTAATATAATAGGACCTCACTCAATAGAAAATGTGATAGAGCCTAGAGTCTAGTGACTAATACTATCACAACCTTTAATAGAAAGATTTAATTGGAAAATGGAAAGGGTATCAACATTAATATGGTTAAGGAGGTTTAAAATACAAACATTTAAAGTATAACCCCTATCAAATAAGGGTTTTCTTAATCACAATTGATTCAATACCAATAATAATCATAAAAGGGTTAATTTATCTCTAAATGTTAAGAGAAGGAAGTTCAAAATGGAGAAAATTAATGCTACATGTATATGTATAAATTAACTCGAGAAGAGAATCCACCTTTGGAGGCTTCACAAAAGATAAAATGGATCTCTTGAAACACCTACTCAAGGATGCTAAGATAAGAAAGTTGTGCTATTACAAAATATTAAGATGGGTATGTTGTTACCAAATAAAAGAGATTATGGTTGCACCCAAAATTTTATCCCTATAGTATAATAAGACACGCAAGTGTCATATAGAGTCCTAAAGACCTCCTAAGAAAATAGAAGAGATAAAAAAAGAAGTTGTCTTAATATTATGTGTGAGTGATCAAAATTCTAGAGGTAGTCTCAATGTGATGACAAAGGTACAATCAATGTCATAACAAATGTAACCTTGATGTTATGATATAGATGAATTAATGATAATAAATTTCCACAATCCATATTGCTACATAAATTTGTTTATGGATTTGATTGTGTTAAAGCTTTTTTCATCAAAATTTCATATCACACTCCATGATCCATCATTAGGATGGAAGAGAGTAAGAGGAGAAAATGGTTGATTGCAGACTTGGAGCAACTAAAAAGAGAGAGGGAGAGAGGAAGGATGCACATTAATCAAGGTTCAAGGTCAAACTAAGGAGAAGACCTTAACTCCTTGTTCCATGTACAAAAGACCATTTTCATGATATAGATGGTTCTCATATTAGAATATAGGTGATCTCTATGCCATAATAGAGGTATTATAGAAAGGAAGAAGAAGAATAAGTTTATAGTGTAGACTAGACTGGACATAGGTGAACCTCAATGTCAAGTATCATGTAAAGAAGAGAAGAGTGCATCAGTAAGAGAAATAGTGATGGGATTTGTATTACAAGGCTCAATATTTATAGGTGGAATGATAAAGCACTCGTTGATATACAAAAATGAAATGTTTTTGATTATGGAACAAACAAGTTTTAGAGGAAACCCAAAACCTTTAATAGTAAGAAAGCGTAAGATAAAACATTAATAGAGCACAAAAAAAAAATAGGACACTACCCACAAAGAGAAACACAGAAGAAAACTAGGGCAGTAAGGACAAAAAACTGACAGAAAACCACAAAACAACCGGCCACTAGGCCAGGTTTCGAAGAATCTTTGCCGCTTCCTACTCCAGATTGTTCATGTTGAGAGTCAACTTCTTGATCTCCTGAATGTTAACTAACGCTTGATCTGCCTTCCTTTTCAAATTAGCTTTGGTCCTATTACTCGATCCCCCACTATCTGGATGCCCTTCCTCATTGTCCAAGTCTAGAAACACAACAGTTTTAACCTGATGGGATTTTTCCAGATTTTCCACCATGGTGTTCATCGTCTGTGCGGTTGATTTTAAAATTTTATGGTTCATAATCAACACTTTGTGGAGAGAACTTTTAATGTTCCTCAACTGCTCCTCCATATCCGTCTGCTTACCATCGTGATTGCCTTTGAAATCTTGTAATTCCTCCACCGTTTTCCTGAGGCATTCCACCATATACTTCTTCTCCTCTTCCATCCACAACCTAATAGCCCAACCACTTCCACTGCCTTTGTTATTGTCCTCCATGGATTTCTCCAGTTTGCTACTCATGGCTCTTTGTTTTAACTTAATTTCCTTGATTTCAAAGAACATCCATCTCATGAGCCTAAAATTATCCACCGCCCCATTGCGAGCAATAGAAAGCACATCAATGGGAAATTCTTGTTCCTCCTTAAAATAATGATCCCTAGTCTTGAGGTCCATAGGGAAGCGGGATCTCTCTTCTTTGTCTGTCGCAGGATAGCTGGAGTACTTAGACAATGACTCTGACTGTAGTTCCTCTTCATTAACATCATAAGAGGGGTCCTCCGACATTTTTCGCTTGCCCTTTTTCAAAGAAGAATCCCTAGGTTTACCCTTGTCCTTGTCATCAACCCTAACCTTAGGCGACTGGGGAGGTAGAGCCGGCATAGCTTTGAAATGATCATAAATAAGGACAAGCAAACCTTCATGAAGGATAGGATACCTAATAGGGCTATGTCTATGGTTTTTCAGAAAATGTTAATTGGATGTCTATAGGAAATTTCATACATGTTGAAGTAGGAAGAGGTATCAAGTGGTATTTTAGGAGCATAGGAAAAATACATTTGGGAGGATGATAAAGTTGCATGTAGGATTTGTTTCCTTGATTGGATGGAATATAATAAGGCAAAAAACTTTGAATAGTTTCATAAGAAGTAGATGGAGGAGGAATTAACCTTTCTCAGTGAGGAGAAAGGGCTAATCCAGGAAAGAAGTCATGGAGACATCAACCAATGGAAGAAGGAAAGTAGATAGAGGAGAAGGTCAATAACCTAAACCTATAATAAAAAGGTTGAATGTAGGTTCCAAGGACCTTAATTCCTTATTCCATGCACAAAAGACCATTTTCATTATATCCATATTTATAAAGATAAATTAAATCAAGGCCAATAATGTGTTTCTATTTCAAAAAGAGGAAGATCTACATCACTAGCCTTATCAAAATGAGATGAATAGCCACATTCTAAAGAAGGGGTAGAAAAATTAATAGAAGATAAAGGAATAATTATAACATAAGAATGTGGATCCTTGTTTCATAGAGGGATGTCAAAGTAAGAAAGTTCAACCTTATATTATCCAATGTGAGAAGGGGTGAAGTCTAAGGATCCCCAATCATCGCCAAGAAAAGAGATAAAAAGAGAAGAATATTGAATGGGAAAAACATCATCAACAAAGGGTAACAACAATGTGTGCATTTTTGGTGAAGAAAAAGATATGAGATTACAAATAGTAGATGTGGAAGAAATATTTTCATGATCCAATTTACCTTGTTGTTAATATTGTAAGGGACCAAGATCAACTCTTATTACGAAATTTTTACCATTATAAAAAAAATTAATAAACTAATGAAAGATAGACAAAACTACACCGATGGCATAGATCCATGACCTACACAAAAAGAGATTGTAAGAAAGACTCCTTGGCATGACATGAACCATAATAAGTAACATAACAGAAGCTATCTCAATAGGAAAAGTGATAGCACTTGCCTAGAGTCTAGAAATTGATATTATCAAAATAGCTATTTGAAATATTTGGTGGAGAAATAGAAGAGGTGTCAACATTAATATGATTAAGGAGGTCTAAACTACAAACATCTGGACTAGAACCATTATCAATAAGGGTTTTCTTAACCCCAAACTAGTTAATACCAGCAACATTCATAATAGGGTCATTTTATTTTTAAACTTTAAGAGAAGGAAGTTCAAAATGGATAAAATTAATAGCAAATATATATCTAAATGCACTTGAGAAGAGAAGTGGCCTTAGGGGCTTCACAAAAGATAAAATGGATCTTTTGTAATGCTTATTAAAGGACACTAAGATAATAAGGTGAAGTTTGAATCAACTCCAAAAGGGGGATCTTAAATTTGAATATCTTGAAACTATTCAATAAGATCATACTTCTTAGGAATATGAGGAGCTAATAAAGGAAGAGAAATGGGAATAGGAGTAACTTATTTTTTTTGAGTGAACTATATGTATGGATTGCCACATGGGAGTCAGAAGCCACAAATGTGTTACACTTTATAGACCAAGCAATTCGAGTATAAAAGTTAGAAGGTTGGGGAGTATCAAGAATTCTTCAAACAATGATTATGAGAAGAGAAGGTGGGGACAAATTAGGTATTCCACTCAATAATTTTAGGAAGTATCAGATAATATACATTGTTGATAGACTAATTAAGTGTCACCAAAGTAGATGGAATAATCTATTGATGAAACATGCATTAATTGGGAGAGTTTATGCATTAGAAATATATGATGTAGAAGAAGCCAAAAGAATATACTCAAAATCTCTCTCCACGTTATCCAATGTGGGATGAGAGTCTATAATAGAAAATCCTTCATCACCTAGAGGGAGAGCATTGTCATGAAGAGTAATGTAAAGAAAAATGATCAATGGTGTCCTCGTCTCCTTAAATATCCTTAGAAGTAATAGGAGTTTCAAGAGAGATAAAGAGACTGAAGTGATAGAGGAAGAGCTAAGTCACTATCACATGCATGAAACAAAGTATCTTGATTGTGATCTTTCTAAAGAAGGGTAGAAATTAATGTAAGAAAAGAGAACATGTCCATTGTGAAAACCTAGCGAAGATTAAGAAAGGCATAGATGAAGCTAGTTGAAGGCTACCATTTTTTCCTTTAAGACTATGGAGCAAGGTTTGCCCCAAAAACAATTTAAGAAATATATTTTTATTTTATTTTTGGAAGAAAAATTAATGAAAAAGAAGATTTATTTGTGTTAGAGTAACAAGTTTGCCAAAATGTAATATCAAAAAATCATTTAACCAAGAATGTACTTTATTTCCTATGTTAATGCTTTTGACTTTACACTGGGAGAAAATTAGCTTTTGGAAGAAATGTTTTTTCTAATTATTTTATTGTAGAAAAAATAAAATCATACCCAAATTATCCTGAAAATTTTCAACTTGCAAAATAATGTCTTTTACCAAGCTAAAACATAGAGCTAGGTTGGAAAATTCTTGAATAAAGAAGACAAAACTATAGAATAGAGATACTAAGTTTAGAATTGCAAGTAGTAAAAAGAAAGGAACCTATGACCAAAAGCTTTGTGTCTAGAATGTTATCGCAATGCACAAATGCCATCATAATGCATTGCCATCCTATTTATGTATTGTTGTTCAAAAAAGTTATAAAACTCTAATATTTCTCTAGATTTTTATTTTTCTGCACAATAGGAGACAAAAAAAACAAACATAACAAACACAAATACACCAAAAAACTTAGAAATAGTAGAAGGTGATTTAAACTAGCTAAAGCAAAGGAAATACTAAAATTAACAAGAGAAAGGGAATGCAAACCACCATGCAAGTTGATCCTCATGAAATGTGTAGCTAAAAAATAAGAAAATTGTTTGGGATTGCTTGCAAGCTTGCCAAGAATGGTCAAGCCTCTAGTTTGGTCCGTTGACCTCTACATACAGTCAAATAAAAAAGATATTAGTATAGTGTGTTCTCTTATCCTATGTGCATCTAAGACTAAGAAAACAATACTAAAATGAAATTTATAAGTGCAAGATTCCTAGTCTACGAGGAACTATATACCCTAGTTGTGTATTTGATAGATGGGAAAGATGGTAAACACCACGAGATTTGTCAAAG